>BPTQ01000008.1:94152890-94223011 GCA_019973895.1 Chrysanthemum seticuspe
AGGGACCCATCTAGGGAGGCCAAGACCGCCTAGTACCCTTGGTTATGGATTGGAATAGTAGGAATATAGTGGCATGTATATCATTTCAACCAGCCAGTTAAACCATAACAAGTAGACGGTAACCTAGGTTAACTTTTGGTAAACTTTTAGTTAAGTCTATGAACACTATATAATAGTTTCGTAAAACATGGACTTAACAAAAACTATAAAAATCTTGCTCTTGAGGGGGAGTTGTACACGTAGTTCATAAACTCTTTACAATTCGTGTACCTCCGTTCTCTTTCTTAATTGAAGAAACTAATGTTAAAAGATTTTCTATAGTTGTAGTGAAGGGAGTTGTCTAGTTCACCCATATTGTAAAGGCCCTTCCTACTCCAAAGGTACTTAAAACGAGGGGGAGTTATACACGGAACTCCAAACTTTTCTCAAAACGTGTATGATCTCCCTTGGACGTGTAACCCTATTTACTAGTGCAAAGTTTAGTATCCAAATTATATCACAAGTATCTGAATTGATTTTCAAATGGTTTTCAATTGGATCCAATGGCAGATGAACAATACCAAATTGACCGACCAACTTTACTATATGTACGGTGATATAAGGATGATAAGGTTAGGTATTGGTTCCCATGATCCGCCAGAACCGGAGGGATCTACCCAGGGACAATCCACTAGTTAGTGTAGAAGTCCTTAGGTAGGATGATAAAAGGAGAAAAGTGAGATATGGGAAGAGTGCAGACTAAGACTGAGCTAGTACTGGAATAAACCCAACAAGGTAATAGCTATGAAGTCTCGGTAAGCACTGAAGGGGTTGAAGAATTAAAAAGAATTGAATGAGAAAAGGGTGAAAACAAATAGCCCTCCATTTATTCAACCTTAGGGCAGAAACCGGGTTCAATTCATATGCTACTGATGGTAACATCGGTATTGAAGACAAGACGTCATGGACCCAGTGACGCACTGCACTTCAACTTTCCAAACCACTCAAGTTCCTCTTAAAAGGACTTGTTTCATTCTCACGGGGAACCGACATTGTCTATCGACTTTCTCTTAGAGATGGTTGATATTGAAGAAGGAGACCCTCTCCCTAGTCTCCGTTATAGGATCCAAAAATGCACAAATTGAGTCTAGAGCCACGAGATCATCAATAAATCTCATTAGGACACTTTCAATGAAGACTCTCTGTTTCACACAATGTGGAAAGAGAGATTATATCTTGAGTCCTACGCATTATCCTTGTGGTATTGCCAGAACATCTGAGTGATGTGTTTACACATTCACAATGAAGATGGAAAGCCTTCTGGAGCCAACATCAAACAAGCTCCTGGTAGGTGGCATGTGAGATCTATCATATAGATCAACCATGTGACAACTGAACAGAAACAATGGGGCGATTCAATTTCTTGAATCAATCCTGGTTCAGGTTAGGGATTGACGGATACCTTTGAAAAACCAGTCTTTGTGCTTAAAAACTCTTTTCTTTAGCACATCGACTGTGTACTCATTTTTCAAACCAAAAGGTATTTTTATGATTGACAATTGATTTTCAATAAAACCTTCGTTGTATTGCAAAAAACAATTTCTATTGAGCAATACACGATTGTTTTTCAAATCTCTTTTCTTCAATCAGTGGACTTAAAATTCGCTGGTTCACTCACTCCGTGTTGTCTTCTTTGAGATGTTCCGGTTTGAGAACAGCTAGAACAGCTGCGAAACCCTGTCAAGGAGATTCTTAGGAATCCTACCTGATCACAGGCAGTACTTGTACTGATCAACGGGGAACCGTGGGCCGTGTACCTCAATTCATCGAAAGTGATCAAAGACACTTTCGTGCGATTTGTTGCTAACTGTTGTATGCAGGTACGCCCGACGTTTGCAGCTGATCAGAATGAAGCGGTCAATCCATAGCCGCATGCTCACTTAACACATTCATCTCAAAAGAAATCATGATTAGTGCATCAATGACTCTGATATTTTCACACCAAGCTTCTGCTACGCTGCTGCCAATATCGTGATTCAACAAATGCTTCCGCTACTCTGATGAGAAGATATCATGATCCAGAATGTGAGCATGTCGGTCCCAAAGTCACAACACCACAATGGATGTCTCAGAGATTTTTGATAGCTGATGATCTCCAAAGATGGCTCAAACGTATCATCACGTGGATCAGTAAAAGACCTCCACTTGGAATAACCAAACATGCATTGTGAAGAATCAATGACTACGAGCCTACGTGTAAAGAACAACATCAAGAATGCAAGATCAAGAGCTAATGTAATATCTATTTGTATTCTATGTATTTTTGGTACGTGATTGAGGTGACCTCCCTTAGGGGGAGATTGTTAGGAATTAGAAATTCCCGGTATTAAAGAGTCGGTCACCTCAAGTATATGTAATCGTTAGAAAGCTCGTAGTCGTAGTTCTTTTAAGTTAAGTAGTAATTTAGTTAAGTAACACCGTGGAGGACGGACGGGTCTTTACCCACTGTATGCCTGATCCACAGCCCAAAGTGTGGCGATTTGTGTAAGACTATAAATACTCTCTACCTCCCAAGGTAGAGAGTTGGAGCTCATAATAATATCTTTCACTTTCTCTCACTAAGTTCCCTAAACCTCTAACTTTCTCTCTCTAGAATTCCATCTTATACGCCACCTTGTGTTATGGTTTGATGTGTATGTGAAAAGTTATATCTTACACAATTCTCTTGGAGCAAGTCGATAAGGTGCTCGGGCTACGGGTGCAGCACTGAGTATCAACTCTATTTGGAATTCCACTTGTCGGACAGGTGGAATCCCTGGCAGATCATCGGGAAACACATCCGGAAATTCTCTAACGACGGGTACATCATTGAGGTTTCTTTCATTCTTCTCCTCGCTTTTCTTTTCAGAAATTCGAGCCTAGAAAAGATAACCTCCTCTATCGATGTACTTATGGGCCTTAATACAAGAGATGATGCTCAACCGGGAAGGACTTCCACAGTCGCTCCTATCTCCTTGTATGCTCAAAACTTATCCGCCATACGGTAAACGCACAATCTTCTCATCACAGATGGTGTGTGCACCGTTCTTCGACAACCAATCCATTCCGATAATGACGTCAAAACTTCCTAAGGTAACCGGCAATAGGTCTATAATAAACGGGCGGTCTAGGAAACTTAAGGTACAACCTCGAACTACGGTGTCTATCTTCTCTTTATTCCCATTGGCTAATTCTACATCGTAACTAAACCCTAGAGGTGTTTGGAAGATTCCTAGTAACGGCATAAAATTGGTGGATACGAAACTCATATCCGCACCAGTATCAAACAGTATGGAAGCATAGCGATTATTGAGAAGGAACGTACCCGTAACTACGTTAGGGTCCTCACCAGCTTCCTTCCCAATAGCGTAAACACGCGCTGTTCCCATGTCTCTCTGCTGATTCCTAGCACCATGGTTTCCCTGGTTTTCCACGACCTCACGCTTCACAGGGTTTAAGCCATTACCTCCTACACCTCGGTTAGCAAATCCTCCTACATCACCGGGATTTCCTCTCATCCACGGCTCACGGCACTCATTCTTAAAGTGTCCCTTCTTTCCACATCCAAAACAGGTGACAGTGGCCTTCCAGTCCGCTCCTTGTGTAGTTTGAGCTGCAGCAAGTGGACGAGACCTACAGTCTTTGGCCATGTGTCCTACCTTAGAGCACTTCCTACACACAATCGGGCATAGTCCATGGTGGTGTCGGTTACAACGACCACACACGGGCTTACTACCTTCATAACCCTTCTTATCTCCATTTTCGATGGCGAACACCCTGGTTGTCTCTTGCCGTTTGTTGTCATTCCCTTTAGCAACTTCGTTCCTCTTCCTCTTATCACTCCTATCACTCTTACCCTTGTCTCATACTTCCAGTACATAAGAGTCCATCAAACGCTGAGCCACAGCAATTGCCTCATGCAAATTAACTGGCTTGGCAGCGATGACATCATTTCGAGTAGCCAAAGGCAATCCATCAGTATACCTTTCAATCTTAAGTTCTTCGGTGCGAACCATTTCAGGGCAAAGCAATGATAACTCTTGGAAACAACGAGTATAAGTCGCCATGTCAGTACCCTTAACCTTATGGTTCCAGAACTCACTCTCTAACTTCTTAACTTCATTCCTAGGACAGTAAGTCTTAATCAGGAGAGTCTTAAACTGAGTCCAAGTCACACTATAAGCTACATCAATTCCTACTGATCTGTGATAGTTGTTCCACCAGGTCAACGCCTCGTCCTTCAAGGTGAATGTTGCATACTTAACCTTACAATCCTCATCACAGTTACTCACAGCAAACACAGATTCAGTTTTCTCCAACCACCTAGTCAGGTAAACTACTCCCTCAGTTCCTACAAACTCAATAGGACCACATAATCCGAACTCTTTGTAGGTACAACCTCGATTTCGATTCAGCATTGGGGTTCCACTAGAAGTGTTAGAGAGATTAGCCTCAGCTAGCAGTTCAGCGACACGCTGCGACGCTAGCTGTTCAATGTGGGTTGGGTTCACAGGTGGATGGTTCTGTGGAACAGGACCATTCTCAGCACGGTCGTTCACATTTGGGTTCTCTACAGCTGGGTTATCAGTGTTAGGGTTCTCAACAGGTGGTGTGGTCGGGGTCGGACGACGACCTCGACGACCATGGGCAACAACAGCAGCAGGAGCTGCTCGGTTGTTCCTAAGCGGGTTTCGTCTTGTTGCCATCATTCTGGAGGCAAGAAGAACAGTTTCATAAGTTCACAACTCACGTTCTAAAAATAGAGTTGGGTTTCAAGGGTCACCCAATAACGCCTGAATACATAACCAAGGCCAACAGGGATAACGCTAGACCAAAACAAAACAATCAAATACCGAATCATAACTAAAGGATGCATGTTCCCATAACCATAACTCATAGGTTTCAAAAGTGGAAATACATGGAAGGGTACGGAGAAGTCAAAAATGATCCTAATAACGATACTAGTAAATAACTGGGATAATCCAACATCTCGAACCAAGTACTACTTAGTTTCAAGATGGTACAAAACCATAAATCTAATACTATCTAGCCACGTCTTCAAATACCACTCACTGACCTCCTAACATCGTTAACCTCTCTCCACAATGATGTTAGCTCAACACGTCGAGCGTCGCGATCACTCTTAAGCTCTACGACCTCTCTCTCCAACTCACCAATCCTACGCCAAATCGCTCTATCAACATCACGAGCTGTCGCGAACCCTCTCAGCAGGTCCCCAACCTGCTCCTGGAGCTCCGACATACCATCATGCAAAACCCTAGTCCTCCTTACTACAGTACCCATATCAGCTCTTAGATCCTCTATACTACCCCTAGATACTCCAACCAATCGATCCGTCAACTGACTAAGCCTAGTACCCTGTGATGTAATCCTCTCCCACATCAGACCCGTCACACCATACTCTTCGGGCTCTGAAGCAATCTCCGATGGTATCTCAGATCCTAACGGGCTACCTATCTCAGGTGAATGTGGAGGTGAATCAAAACCAAAAGGCTGTCCAGGGGACTCAGGCTCAGGCAAAGGAGAACCTGGTCCCGGAGAATGTGTAGAACTCTGCAATGGAGGAGTACCCCCTTCTGGGATATCCTCATCATCCTCCTCCTGAGGATCCCCATCCTCATCAACATACTGCTCCTCAATCTCATGCTCCTCCTCAACCTCATGCTCCTCCTCGCCCTCATCCATAGGGGGAGAGTCCATGAGTCGGAGTCTCTGTGCAGGTAAATCCTGAGGTGGTACACTAGGAGATCTAGGCCTTCTAAGACATGGTGATGCTGGTGGTGATGACAGAAGAGAGTGGGCTGCTAAACGGATAGGTGATGATGATGGTCTCACGGAAATGCGGGCAGTGCTATAAGCAAGCCTAGGAGTCTGTGCTCGCGCTAAAACCTGATGTAAAGTGAGCTGCCTAGATGAGCTAGGACGATCTGATGATGATGAACTAGAGTGACGGGCAATCTCATAAGGATCACCCAGCGCAACCGTCATGAGAGTCAATGCTGGCGAACTAGCAACAGCAAGGACCTCCTCAGACACATCAAAAGCTAGTGAAGGCATAGTCTGTGACAACGGCATAGGGTAGGTATAAGTGTTCGAAACAACTAGTTTTAATAAGCGCATCAACTTAACCAAAACACATATCATATAAAAAAGCTTTAAAAGTAGAGGTACCGCATTACTCAAAACATGCCTTTAATAAAACACATAAGTTCAGTTTCATCACATAATCCCATATCAAATCATCGAGTTCAAAATACCAAAATCATAATATATCGTTTACTCAAATCATACACCGTAGAATCTCGATAATCACATCTCATTTTCCAAAACCAATAATCATATCTCATTATCATTACGTCTCCATAATCATTTCACAATATCCCTTAACATATCATCTCATAATTCAAATCGCAGTTCATACCATAATCAAATAAGAAGCTTCGGCTTGGCAAGCGGGCGTGCGTCGGTCGAGGATCAATTTTCTTAAAAAGCGGTTATAGTTTAGGGTTTATAAAATACCTAATTCTCTATAACCTTGAGCTCTGATACCAATCTGTAACACCCCCAAATCTCGGTACAACGGAAGACTTAATCAAGTTTTCGGGGCGTTACTATTGGATTGGTATCGCACACAAGTATAGCAAAAAGATAGTCATTTAACATTCAAAACCAATCCCAAATTTAGTTATTCAAAACATTTAATCCAAAAGTATAAATATTAGGCCTAAAACACGATTTAATAAGATAGGTCCCCATAGTTTATCAGAGTCAGAAATGATCCTTGAACCCCGCCTTCTTGCCAAGCTTCCACCGATCACGTATTCCAAACATCTCTCAAATACCTGAGAAATCATGCTAAAAGGTCAGCTTACGCTGGTGAGTTCATAGGTTTACGTTCAACAAAATCATAGTGGACCTGTAAGAGTTGATTTGGTATGCAAGACCTAAGACAGATAAATACCGTTTCATACACTGATCCTACCCGGATCTCCAATCATATACTCACATCCCGTATCCAGGAATTACTCGGGCCCCGCGACTCTAGTCCAGCACTGTCGTGGCAACCTCTAGAACAGTTGCCAACCCCAAACTAGGTCGATGTAGAAGTCTATTCTTAGTTAGGAAACGGTTCAACCTAGTCTAAGGCAACAACTACCGCACATCTATCTTTACAGTCAAGCACATAAGCAAATCCAAATAGTTTTTATGGTCCAAAAACATTAGCATGATTCTCACCCCAATATAGTTTAAAACGTAGATAAAAGTGGGGCTATAAAACTCACCTCAAGCAATCAACGCACAAATAAACACTAGCAGAAGATAACGGTATCACAGCACAACAACTATCGACTCGGCACAACCTATTAATGTAGACCAAACTTAATATATATATTCCTCAAAATCAACATTATCTACCCCAATGTATTCCATTTCTTTATTTCCAAAAACGTCTCGTTTCACCATTTAATCCTAGTGTTCGGTATTCCTCGTGTGGGTGTATCGACTCAATATGATGCTATAAATGCACTCAACAACCAACATGTTATGTTTCGCGACGCAATATGCAACTCCACTCAACACAATATGTGACTCAATGCGACACAATGAGGCGTCTAAGCGATAAACTCCATAGTCCAATAAGTTTCGGAATAAATAGTAGACCTTATCGAATTCATCAACTCGATAAACTCATTTATTTATTCGTGTCGCTTATTATCCCATAAATCAATCGTATCCTAAAGAGTCATAAGGATAATTCACCCATTAATAAGGTTACCCAACGTACCTAGCGGGCTCTTATTAGATTCGTCAACCTAATAAGTCCGCTACCCACGTGGATCAACACTATTAACGTTAGGTTATTCGTAACCCATGCACACAACGTAAGTAAATAAATACTTAACTAATATTAAATGTTCACAATTGACATTTATTGATAAACGTGTACTCGAAACATTAATTAATTATTTATTACAAAACGTTTCCAATTTAGTCGTTAGTTTCCGTTTAAAAATAGTAAATAACAAGATAAGTCTTGTTATCGATATCTTTGGTACAAAAGCCCATTTATTATTTATATTTCACAATTTATTAGCATTTTCATGTATAAATATACATTTCGTCAAATTTCATTATTAGTTTCATAACGTTATTCGTTTCGAGTCCACAAGCACGAGTTATAACTTCTCGGCTTTTAATCAATCAATGGTCCAAATTATACTAAAGTCCATGTTACGGCTTTGTCGGAGTCAACTATTGACTAAAAAGTCAAAGTAACGCCGACGTAGCTCAAAGTCAACAATATATATATCAAGTCCAAATTTGAAAGTCATAATAGCGCAATTCAATCCCAAACCAACTCAAAACAATCTCGCCAACCAATCAATCAACCAAATATGCTCGAAACCAATGTTATGACCCTAATGGTCATGACACGGTCGCGGTTAAGACCACGTGAACCAAACAAGCTCTAGAAGCTTTTCGGCTCCACGCGTCTCTTCCTAACCTCAACTACATCAACCAACAAGCTACCAAATCGACCCGACCCGGACCAATGGCCCAAGTGGGTCACGTACGCAAGCCAAGGGCTACGTACGTGCCCTTTGTGGCTCGTACACCATTCCACATCAATCAAACATCACCCAAACTCATTCCACAACATCCAAATCCAATCATTCAAGCTCCAAACACTAACCAAACACAAAACCCATCATCTATTCTAACCAAAAATATGAAACTAGACCTAAAATGAATAAACCCATCAAATTGATACACCACACACTAAATTCGTGGCTTCTAATAGCTCAAACAAGCTCAAATCTTGTTCCATTTATCTTATTCAAGCACCAATTGCAAAACCCACTTGAAACCCTAAAAGTACGAATCTTGATTCGAAGATTTGAAGGTGTTATGGAGGTCCAAATGGAGCGTGTAATATATGGTTGGAAAGAGGAGAAAGAGAGCTTCAAGATGGTGGTGGTGGTGTATGGTGACGCGCCGGTGGTGGCCGAATTTTGGCCGGAGTAGTGGCCGGATAATCAAAGGGGGCGGCTAGGGTTTTTAGAGAGAGAAGGGGAGAGAGAGAAAGTGTTAGTGTGTGTGTTTTAGAGAGAGAATGAAAGGGTGAAAGTGTGGTGAGGTGAGAGTATATATACTAGGACACTAGGGACTCAAAAATAAATAAATATAGGGGAGGTGGCGCCGGCTAGGGGAGAAAGAGGGGGTCGGAGTTGTAATTTTTCATAACTATCCCGTTTACCCATTCCCGAGCTCATATATTGTCCCCCGAGTGTTCCACGACGTTCATTCGACTTTCTAACAACGTTATTTATATTTTTCCACAAGTTTTGACTATTTATTTGTCAATTTTCGAGTTACGGTCTAAAAGTTACAATAATTCTCGTTTTAGGCTTTTCTAGTGCCGAATCAAATAGTGCCTACCAAATAGAGTTGAAACTCATACGATAACTCATTTAATAATGAAATAAATCGTAAAAACCAATAGACGATATAAAATCAAGTCATTGTTTATAAAAATAGTGATAAAGGCAAAGCTCGGTTTAGTTTAACGTAATGCGGTTACCTAAAATAGACTCCCTAAATTGCCAGTTGTCACAGCTAAATAGATTCCGGGTCAGGTTTGGGTCGACCTATCTAACCCGTTTATTAAACAGGTCAGGTTCGGGTTGGGAATAAAATAAGTAGATCGACCCGTCAACCCATTTAAGATTTTCTTTCATAAACTCAAAATTATTTATATTTTATTATGCGGGTTAAATGTGTTAAACGGGTCGACCCGACGACCAGTTTAACTTGTGTAATGTGCCAACTTTTGAATATAAAAAGGGTTAAATGGTTCAACCCGAAACCCGCTTAACCGATTCAACACGTTTAACATATTCAACCCGTGTAACCTATTTAACCCACCAACCCAAGTATATACGGGTTAAATGGGTTATGTTCGGGTTATGTCTAAACAGGTTAGAGTTGACATAGCTGACCCGATGATTAAATGGGTCAGGTTTGGGTTGAGATTTTCTGACCCGCCAACCTGACAACCCGAACCCGACCCGAATTGACACCCCTAATTGTACTTGAATATATTTCGTCTTGTATTGGTTTTTAGATAACTATGATATTATAATTAATAATTTTGTCTAAGTAAAATCTTTTTTCATATGATTAACGTGATACTTTTTTTTAGTGGAGAGAAAAGTGGTCCTAAAATCTTTAATTGCTCTTAATTGAAAGAGTCATTAAAGCTTACATCTATCCAATAAAAGGCTAATATATATCTTTATATACAACAACTTAGGATGCGTTTGGTATTGGTATATGGGAATGAGGTTATGGATTTCATACCGATTAATAGTGTTTGGTTAGTGGGCCCAATAATAAAATGGATATATCATAATTATAGACTCATTACTCACCAATTTGATGTCTATGAAATCCATTCCGTATGCTCCTCACTTTTCCACTACAAAATTCAAATATTTATTTACTTTTTCATACCATATTTTGTCATCCAAACATAAACAATCGTAATTATACACTTTTTGATATTCATTATCATTTTACCTCATACCAAATCCGATATCTATTTACCTCATACCAAATCCGATATCTATTATGATTTCTAGCAACAAACCAAACGACCCCTTAATTAGTAAACATCCTCTAAATTTTGTTTACAAATCGTATAAATTGAAGAAGTTGAGGTATAAAAGAATAGTATAATAAAAAAGATAACAATTAAAGTTATGTTTGTAAAAAACAATAAAAGTAATAAACTTTAATGTGGTTAATGATATTACACCAAGTTAGTCTAAAATTGCATGTCAAAGTATTCTGGTAGTCTAACTTGATGATTTTGTTATGTTCTAAATCCTCCAGTGGACGTACTTGAATATATTTCGTCTTGCATTGATTTTTAGATGATTATGATATTATAATTAATAATTTTGTCTTACTTTTTGATTGATTGATTCACTAGGTTTAATCCATCTCCACATATTCAAAGTAAGGTGCAGTTTGGTTGGATACTTTACTTTGGGTTTTTATATGATGTGACATTTATCAATTGTTTGTTTGATGGTTTAGATTTAAAAATAGGATTCAAGTCTGAAAATTCGGGTGTGTACAAAAGTCACCTGGTTCATGAGGTTTTCTATTTTCATTCTAGTAAGACATGCTATGGCCCACTTTTTTGTCCTGTTTTCAATTATACACCACACAATATATTGTTAAATACAATTTATTTCCTTTAGTAATTAATTTATTTAATTTTTTATAATATACATAATATATTATTTTATTTTATTTTTCTCTCTCCTCATTTAATTCAAAACCATATCCAAAACCAAATCAAAATTCAAATCCAAATTCAAATCTTAATCCTAAACTCAGATACAAACCATACGGACCCTAAATCTTTTTTCATAAGATTAACTAACTATTTAAGGGATGTTTACTTTTCTTTTAGCGGAGATAAGTGGGCCCAAAAACTTTTATGGCTCTTAATGAGGAGAAACATTAAATTACTAGTAATAAAGTTTGTCTTTCTTCAATAAAAAACTAACATAGACATTTATATATAATCACTTAATTTAATAAACACTTCTTAAGTTTTGTTTACAAATCTTATAAATTAAAAAAGTTGAGGTATAAAATAATAGTATAATAATAAAAATAACATTTAAAGTTATGTTCCTAAAAACAATAAAAGTAATAAAATTTAACGTGGTTAATGATATTACACCAATTTAGTGTAAAAATGCATGTCAAAGTACCCATAGTTGCATTAAGAGAGGTGATTTGCACACCCTAATTTTTTGTTTTCACACAACAATTTACAAGCATAATAAACATTATTTAACATATGCGCCTTTTGTTTACAACATGAGGTGGAGTGTACAAATAAAAAGTTTGAGTATCTAAATTACCTCTCATACATTAGACTCGGTAAGATTGGTAAAGATATTTTTATACACTTGACCACAAAAAGTTCGGATTCTGGTTCATATTGTTGGGATATGTTTATCCCACAAATAAATATATATGCTTGGAATATACGTGAGTCTATGGGGTCGCACACGTTAACACGTAGATATAATTTATAATGTAATTTGTATATTATATGTATTATATCAATTATTATTTCACGATAAGTACATAACGATTGTTAATTAATTACTTAACGGTTGTTAGATAATAGTCGTTAACTGTTAACTAGAAGAACTAAATTAGAAATATAGGAAGGGATGGATCTAGAACTCTCTCATCCCTATGTGGGCCGACCATTAGGGGTGATTTATGAAGATTAGGAAAGTGTTTTACTTAGTACCAAACACTATATAATGAAACATTTGGTACATTATTTGGGATCTCTTGGAAACTCTAAGCAAAACTTTTCTTTTTTTCTTCTCCCCTCCTTCTTGAGCCGATCGACACCCCCTAAAGCCAAGGGATTCAGTTTTGGTTTAAAGAATCCAAGTGATTTGTTTTGCCTATCGTTATACAAGAACTAGCATTTTAATTGTATTGCTATTAAACGTGATGTGTGTGAAACCATAGAGGATTCTTACTTTAAAATTTCTATAGTTTTGTTCCTGAATCTTGAGGAAATTAGTACCCGTATACTCATTCCGTTCTTGATCAAAATTACAACAACAAAAGGTAAACAAGGTAGTTTTCTTGTGTTTATGTTAATTGATTAAATGTTATACTTCATCTTTTTATCCGCTACGTTTACTCGTAATTATTACATGTTTAATATGTCTATATTCCAGTACATACAACATTGAATATTTTGAGTTAGAGATTTTGCGAAGAAAAATGATTTTTTTAATGCCAGTTAACTATCACATAGCATACATATAACACATATATAATTTAATCATGACTCGAACTTACATTTAAATAGCTAATGTAATTTGTTACATATTTAAGTACTTAATTACGATTTAATACATTAACTTTTTTCTTGTCACTTACTATACACGAGTATGTACATGAAAAATAATATTGCACTCACAAATTAATATTACTATACACCATTGTCGCTATGCAAAAGTAATCATCTAAATATATTTATGCTACAATAATTATTCAAAGTTTCAAACTTTGAAAGTTGTTTATTGTTGTTGGAAGGATGGCACATGTTTGGTTTAAGTTTTGATGTATATGTTTTTGGAAGCATATTCAATGAGAATATATTTAGGAGCACATCAAAAACATGTTCGTCTTACTTCAATACTAACACACACTATATAGGTTTTTTGCATGTCTATTTTATTGTAAAGTTAAAATCAAATACTAATAAAGAATATTACGTTAACCGTCTACTTCATGTAGATAACTTTCGCTATTGCATTGATGCTATATGTTCATGAAGCATTGATGCTATTGTTTTGTTACTTTCACAGTTTCACTCATAGTCTAAAGTCTTAACATTATACTGAGGGGTTTTCTTTGCCACTTAAAGAGTGAGCATAAACTTTTGTTTCCTCTTATTAGAGAAGTCAATAAAACCTTATCTTTACTCCAAGCCAGGTAATTTAAAAAACGACCTCTAAGTTATTTGTATGAAAGTATGTCATTGGCATAAGTTTGACTATATAAAGATGTTGACTCAACAAGAAGTATACCTTTACAGGCTTTATATAATCAAGAGAATAAGCATTCATTTTTGACAAAACAAATAAATTGTGAGAAAAGGAGAAAATTTGGAAAGGTCTCTTTTGTTTTTTTTCTTGTATTCTTTAGATACTTCTATCCAAACAAAGAGAACATGGACAACCACTACTACTCTACTAGACTCAACAATGGTCATTGCATGATACAAATGTTTGATTTTAGTCCCTTCGTTATAAAATGTTTTCTTGCAGCTATTTGTAACTATTGAGTAAATTACATGGATGCTCCATGTGGTTTTAGACTTTTAATGCAGTGTCTCGGTTTTGGAATTTGCTTTAAAAGTTTTTTAACTCGAAAACCATCTCAAAAACTTATCTCTACAATTTGTAGGGAGGAATCATGCTTGAGCATAATTTTGTCAAAGGCCATCCTTTCCGTTTATAATATTAAGAGACCATATGTGCAATTTTAGTAATAGACCATTCAACATGTTTCATTTACCAATGTTTTAGCTTTCATGACAATGTCAATGAAAATATTTAAGTAAAGCCCATGTTACAAATTTGTCATGACAAGTTATCCATTTCATTTAAGTCACCAATGTTGTTATATGTTGTCTTTTCAGTTGTATATAGTTTCATCATACTTCTTTGCGTTTAAACTTTGAGTTGCAAGTCTCATATGCATAAATTCGATCACTAGAATAGCCAATCAATGCTAGTAACTTTGCAAAGACGATGATGTAACTACGGTTAGCCTTTAAACAGGGTCGAGCTATATAGAGCTTAACAGGTACAATCGAATTCACTTAAACAAAATTTTTGATGATAATTTTAGTGCAAATTTAGTACTCCCTCCGTCCCTGATTTATTGTCCTCTTTGGACTTTTTAAAGTCTTTTTTTTTATCAACTTCAATATTTAATATTTTTGTTTGTGTTATACAATATTTGATAGGAAACGGTTCAACCTAGTCTAAGGCAACAACTACCGCACATCTATCTTTACAGTCAAGCACATAAGCAAATCCAAATAGTTTTTATGGTCCAAAAACATTAGCATGATTCTCACCCCAATATAGTTTAAAACGTAGATAAAAGTGGGGCTATAAAACTCACCTCAAGCAATCAACGCACAAATAAACACTAGCAGAAGATAACGGTATCACAGCACAACAACTATCGACTCGGCACAACCTATTAATGTAGACCAAACTTAATATATATATTCCTCAAAATCAACGTTATCTACCCCAATGTATTCCATTTCTTTATTTCCAAAAATGTCTCGTTTCACCATTTAATCCTAGTGTTCGGTATTCCTCGTGTGGGTGTATCGACTCAATATGATGCTATGAATGCACTCAACAACCAACATGTTATGTTTCGCGACGCAATATGCAACTCCACTCAACACAATATGTGACTCAATGCGACACAATGAGGCGTCTAAGCGATAAACTCCATAGTCCAATAAGTTTCGGAATAAATAGTAGACCTTATCGAATTCATCAACTCGATAAACTCATTTATTTATTCGTGTCGCTTATTATCCCATAAATCAATCGTATCCTAAAGAGTCATAAGGATAATTCACCCATTAATAAGGTTACCCAACGTACCTAGCGGGCTCTTATTAGATTCGTCAACCTAATAAGTCCGCTACCCACGTGGATCAACACTATTAACGTTAGGTTATTCGTAACCAATGCACACAACGTAAGTAAATAAATACTTAACTAATATTAAATGTTCACAATTGACATTTATTGATAAACGTGTACTCGAAACATTAATTAATTATTTATTACAAAACGTTTCCAATTTAGTCGTTAGTTTCCGTTTAAAAATAGAAAATAACAAGATAAGTCTTGTTATCGATATCTTTGGTACAAAAGCCCATTTATTATTTATATTTCACAATTTATTAGCATTTTCATGTATAAATATACATTTCGTCAAATTTCATTATTAGTTTCATAACGTTATTCGTTTCGAGTCCACAAGCACGAGTTATAACTTCTCGGCTTTTAATCAATCAATGGTCCAAATTATACTAAAGTCCATGTTACGGCTTTGTCGGAATCAACTATTGACTAAAAAGTCAAAGTAACGCCGACGTAGCTCAAAGTCAACAATATATATATCAAGTCCAAATTTGAAAGTCATAATGGCGCAATTCAATCCCAAACCAACTCAAAACAATCACGCCAACCAATCAATCAACCAAATATGCTCGAACCCAATGTTATGACCCTAATGGTCATGACACGGTCGCGGTTAATACCACGTGAACCAAACAAGCTCTACAAGCTTTTCGGCTCCACGCGTCTCATCCTAACCTCAACTACATCAACCAACAAGCTACCAAATCGACCCGACCCGGACCCATGGCCCAAGTGGGTCACGTACGCAAGCCAAGGGCTACGTACGTGCCCTTTGTGGCTCGTACACCATTCCACATCAATCAAACATCACCCAAACTCATTCCACAACATCCAAATCCAATCATTCAAGCTCCAAACACTAACCAAACACAAAACCCATCATCTATTCTAACCAAAAATATGAAACTAGACCTAAAATGCATAAACCCATCAAATTGATACACCACACACTTACCAAACACTAATTACTTGTTTATTTAGACTCTAATTAGACTTAATTTCATGTTCCACCCAAAAGCCCCAAATTTCATCATTAGGTTGAAACACTAGATTTATATTCGTGGCTTCTAATAGCTCAAACAAGCTCAAATCTTGTTCCATTTATCTTATTCAAGCACCAATTGCAAAACCCACTTGAAACCCTAAAAGTACGAATCTTGATTCGAAGATTTGAAGGTGTTATGGAGGTCCAAATGGAGCGTGTAATATATGGTTGGAAAGAGGAGAAAGAGAGCTTCAAGATGGTGGTGGTGGTGTATGGTGATGCGCCGGTGGTGGCCGAATTTTGGCCAGAGTAGTGGCCGGATAATCAAAGGGGGCGGCTAGGGTTTTTAGAGAGAGAAAGTGTTAGTGTGTGTGTTTTAGAGAGAGAATGAAAGGGTGAAAGTGTGGTGAGGTGAGGGTATATATACTAGGACACTAGGGACTCAAAAATAAATAAATATAGGGGAGGGGGCGCCGGCTAGGGGAGAAAGAGGGGGTCGGAGTTGTAATTTTTCGTAACTATCCCGTTTACCCATTCCCGAGCTCATATATTGTCCCCCGAGTGTCCCACGACGTTCATTCGACTTTCTAACAGCGTTATTTATGTTTTTCCACAAGTTTTGACTATTTATTTGTCAATTTTCGAGTTACGGTCTAAGAGTTACAATAATTCTCGTTTTAGGCTTTTCTAGTGCCGAATCAAATAGTGCCTACCAAATAGAGTTGAAACTCATACGATAACTCATTTAATAATGAAATAAACCGTAAAAACCAATAGACGATATAAAATCAAGTCATTGGTTATAAAAATAGTGATAAAGGCAAAGCTCGGTTTAGTTTAACGTAATGCGGTTACCTAAAATAGACTCCCTAAATTGCCAGTTGTCACAGCTAAATAGATACCGGGTCAGGTTTGGGTCGACCTATCTAACCCGTTTATTAAACAGGTCAGGTTCGGGTTGGGAATAAAATAAGTAGATCGACCCGTCAACCCATTTAAGATTTTCTTTCATAAACTAAAATTATTTATATTTTATTATGCGGGTTAAATGTGTTAAACGGGTCGACCCGACGACCAGTTTAACTTGTGTAATGTGCCAACTTTTGAATATTGGGTCAACCTGAAACCCGCTTAACCGATTCAACACGTTTAACATATTCAACCCGTGTAACCCATTTAACCCACCAACCCAAGTATATACGGGTTAAATGGGTTATGTTCGGGTTATGTCTAAACAGGTTAGAGTTGACATAGCTGACCCGATGATTTAAATGGGTCAAGTTTGGGTTGAGATTTTCTTACCCGCCAACCTGACAACCCGAACCCGACCCGAATTGCTACCCCTAATTGTACTTGAATATATTTCGTCTTGTATTGATTTTTAGATAACTATGATATTATAATTAATAATTTTGTCTAAGTAAAATCTTTTTTCATATGATTAACGTGATACTTTTTTTTAGTGGAGAGAAAAGTGGTCCTAAAATCTTTAATTGCTCTTAATTGAAAGAGTCATTAAAGCTTACATCTATCCAACAAAAGGCTAATATATATCTTTATATACAACAACTTAGGATGCGTTTGGTATTGGTATATGGGAATGCGGTTATGGATTTCATACCGATTAATAGTGTTTGGTTAGTGGGCCCAATAATAAAATGGATATATCATAATCATAGACTTATTACTCACCAATTTGATGTCTATGAAATCCATTCCGTATGCCCCTCACTTTTCCACTACAAAATTCAAATATTTATTTACTTTTTCATACCATATTTTGTCATCCAAACATAAACAATCGTAATTATACACTTTTTGATATCCATTATCATTTTACCTCATACCAAATCCGATATCTATTTACCTCATACTAAATCCGATATCTATTGTGATTTCTAGCAACAAACCAAACGACCCCTTAATTAGTAAACATCCTCTAAATTTTGTTTACAAATCATATAAATTGAAGAAGTTGAGGTATAAAAGAATAGTATAATAAAAAAAGATAACAATTAAAGTTATGTTTGTAAAAAACAATAAAAGTAATAAACTTTAATGTGGTTAATGATATTACACCAAGTTAGTCTAAAATTGCATGTCAAAGTATTCTGGTAGTCTAACTTGATGATTTTGTTATGTTCTAAATCCTCCAGTGGACGTACTTGAATATATTTCGTCTTGCATTGATTTTTAGATGATTATGATATTATAATTAATAATTTTGTCTTACTTTTTGATTGATTGATTCACGAGGTTGAATCCATCTCCACATATTCAAACTAAGGTGCAGTTTGGTTGGATACTTTACTTTGGGTTTTTATATGATGTGACATTTATCAATTGTTTGTTTGATGGTTTAGATTTAAAAATAGGATTCAAGTCTGAAAATTAAGGTGTGTACAAAAGTCACCTGGTTCATGAGGTTTTCTATTTTCATTCTAGTAAGACATGCTATGGCCCACTTTTTTGTCTTGTTTTCAATTATACACCACACAATATATTGTTAAATATAATTTATTTCTTTTAGTAATTAATTTATTTATTTTTTTATAATATACATAATATATTATTTTATTTTATTTTTCTCTCTCCTCATTTAATTCAAAATTATATCCAAATCCAAATCAAAATTCAAATCCAAATCCAAATCTTAATCCTAAACCCAGATACAAACTAAACGGGCCCTAAATCTTTTTTCATAAAATTAACTAACTATTTAAGGGATGTTTACTTTTCTTTTAGCGGAGATAAGTGGGCCCAAAAACTTTTATGGCTCTTAATGAGGAGAAACATTAAATTACTAGTAATAAAGTTTGTCTTTCTTCAATAAAAAACTAACATAGACATTTATATATAATCACTTAATTTAATAAACACTTCTTAAGTTTTGTTTACAAATCTTATAAATTAAAAAAGTTGAGGTATAAAATAATAGTATAATAATAAAAATACATTTAAAGTTATGTTCCTAAAAACAATAAAAGTAATAAAATTTAACGTGGTTAATGATATTACACCAATTTAGTGTAAAAATGTAGTTGCATTAAGAGAGGTGATTTGCACACTCTAATTTTTTGTTTTCACACAACAATTTACAAGCATAATAAATATTATTTAACATATGCGCCTTTTGTTTACAACATGAGGTGGAGTGTACAAATAAAAAGTTTGAGTATCTAAATTACCTCTCATACATTAGACTCGGTAAGATTGGTAAAGATATTTTTATACACTTGACCACAAAAAGTTCGGATTCTGGTTCATATTGTTGGGATATGTTTATCCCACAAATAAATATAGGGAGATTTACATCAATATCCTTACAAAACTTACAAATTACATTAATATCCTTTCACATTTCATAATTACTTTAATATCCTTCTAAAACATTATAATACACAAAAATCTCCAAAAACATATTTTTATTATATATAAATGGATCTAATACTAATAACTTTTTTATAAAATTTATATAATATATCAATTTACCTCTTCACCCTTTCTCAATAAATCAGTAAGTTGGGAAAACAAATTAAGTGTAATAATTAGTCAAATTCTGGCGTATAGTTTTTAATTGAATCCCTCCACTGCAATCAAGAGAAAACATTTTGATTGCTTTCACTTTCTTGACGTTTTCATTTCATCACCGAACACAAAATAGTTCAGTTCTTATGTCATATGGAATTCACTTTCTTTTTGTGTGGGCTTGCATAGTTAATAAATGTTTCATCGCCTGGCTATCATAGATTTTGAAGCTTTCAATATTTTCAAATATTCGGTGTTTATTAATTTTAATTGAAATCTCATATGCAACATCTTTGAGAACTGTGTGTTTGTTTATTTAAGATAAATGGGTAAATATGTAATTTAACATGTTAAATAGTATTCACATAAAAGATTTTAATATTAAATCTATATAAATATAATAAAAATGTTTTTTTGGATATGTGTGTGTATTTTTATGTTTTGGAAGGATATTGAAGTAATTATAAAATTTGTAAGGATATTGATGTAATTTTAAAGTTTTGCAAGGATATAGATGTAAATGCCCCATAAATATATATGCTTGGAATATACGTGAGTCTATGGGGTCGCACACGTTAACACGTAGATATAATTTATAATGTAATTTATATATTATATGTATTATATCAATTATTATTTCACGATAAGTACATAACGATTGTTAATTAATTACTTAACGGTTGTTAGATAATAGTCGTTAACTGTTAACTAGAAGAACTAAATTAGAAATATAGGAAGGGATGGATCTAGAACTCTCTCATCCCTATGTAGGCCGACCATTAGGGGTGATTTATGAAGATTAGGAAAGTGTTTTACTTAGTACCAAACACTATATAATGAAACCTTTGGTACATTATTTAGGATCTCTTGGAAACCCTAAGCAAAACTTTTCTTTTTCTCTTCTCCCCTCCTTCTTGAGCCGATCGACACCCCCTAAAGCCAAGGGATTCAATTTTGGTTTAAAGAATCCAAGTGATTTGTTTTGCCTATCGTTATACAAGAACTAGCATTTTAATTGTATTGCTATTAAACGTGATGTGTGTGAAACCATAGAGGATTCTTACTTTAAAATTTCTATAGTTTTGTTCCTGAATCTTGAGGAAATTAGTACCCGTATACTCATTCCGTTCTTGATCAAAATTACTTGTTGAAGCATAATCTGGCGCGGACTAGATTCAACGACTCTCCTTGGCCGTTAGTCGTCTTCTCGAGCCCTAGTAGACCTGTCAACAAAGAGAACCCGTTAGGAGTGGACCCAAGGCCGTAGCCCCGGGGTCCACCTCCGACGGTCAAGTTAGTATCGACGTGATGTAGCCAATATGAATTAGGGTTAGAGATAACCTGTCATGTATTTATAGGCATGGATTAGGGTTTAAGCGTAGAGTGGGCCGCTGTCTTCCGGGCCTGACCCATTCCTGGCCCAGTCCGGACTATACGTCCACAAGCCCCCCAAGTCTAGTATGAGATAGTGCATGGCTATGTTATGCTAGACTTAAGTTTTGTTCATGGCCGCATAGGTGAAAGTGGAACCCGTATGCTGCATCATGGGTAAGGACGTACCTTTTGTACCAGTAGCGATGCAGCATGGTGCGACAGAAGACGTGCTTCTGTAGCAGAAGTGCGCGCTGTGCGCGACAAAGAGGTGCGACAGAAGACGTGCTTCTGTAGCAGAAGTGCGCGATGTGCGCGACAAAGAGGTGCGACAGAAGACGTGCTTCTGCGCGCATTACATTCGTCTTTACAACCAACAGAGGACGTCTCCCCTGCGGCAAGATGGTGCGAATATTTAAATCCGTCTTTGTACCGCTTCCAAATAATCTGCGTGACGCGTACGGAAACAGTGGTAGTATACCCTGGTAGCCCCCCAAGTTTGATGGTGCTACTCGTGTAGGAGCATTAAACTTATTCAATCTGCGAAAAACACTGAATGCAAAGATTAAAAATATATGCCGCGAATCGCAGCATATAAAACCTAAGGAATTGAAACAATAGACAGCACATAGCATGAATAATATATTGCGCATAGCATAAATAATATATAGCACATAGCATATAAGAAAAGTGGCAGTGCGCACCCGTCGTGGGATGCGTACCGACGAAATAATTAATTGTATGTTTGTTTCTTTTTTTTTTAATGTATAAAAAATTCTCGGATGGATTTACCATGACCGCGACTAATAGACGCAGATGGATTTATCGTGACCGCATAGACTCGAACGTTTGTGGATGATCGCAGATGTTTATACCACGGCCTTTGGTCCAGTGCGCATCATGGCGATTGACTAGCATCGTGGTATTCGCGCGTACGCGTTCTTTGCGAAGATGTCTGAACGCACGGCCTAACGCGGGTAGATTTATCGTGACTGCGCTATTTGAGCGCGAACAGGCGTAAAAACAGTATATGCGCGAATTAATTCGCGGCTAAAAAATAAAATAGCTCCGATCGTGTGGATATATTTTTAGGTCCGATCGTGCGGACTAAAATATAAAATAGGTCCGGTCATGCGGATGTTTTAAAATAGGTCCGATCGTGCGGACTTGTTTCTTTTTATCAATCGCAATAAAAGAATATGCAATTTAACGTGATAATGATCTTTTGATAAATAATATGGAATTCAACGTAATGATTTATTCCAAGTTTAGATTTGACCATAAATATGTCAACATGCAAATATAAGATTTACTTAATATTAAAACGTACCGTGGTTCAGTAAACATAACATATTAAGATGCTGTTATTTTGTGTATTATCAAATATATGACAATTTAAAAAGCAAGGTCTGTTATTCAGATGTGAAGATGCTTTTAAAGTTCTACGCATGGTAGAATACAAAGTTTTAGGGTTACCGACTTTAGGAATTTATCTCTGCGTTTCGGTAATATGAGAACACGAAACATAGTTTATTCGTGGTCCCACGGATGGCGCCAACTTGTTGAAGCATAATCTGGCGCGGACTAGATTCAACGACTCTCCTTGGCCGTTAGTCGTCTTCTCGAGCCCTAGTAGACCTGTCAACAAAGAGAACCCGTTAGGAGTGGACCCGAGGCCGTAGCCCCGGGGTCCACCTCCGACGGTCAAGTTAGTATCGGCGTGATGTAGCCAATATGAATTAGGGTTAGAGATAACCTGTCATGTATTTATAGGCATGGATTAGGGTTTAAGCGTAGAGTGGGCCGCTGTCTTCCGGGCCTGACCCATTCCTGGCCCAGTCCGGACTATACGTCCACAATTACAACAACAAAAGGTAAACAAGGTAGTTTTCTTGTGTTTACGTTAATTGATTAAATGTTATACTTCATCTTTTTATCCGCTACGTTTACTCGTAATTATTACATGTTTAATATGTCTATATTCCAGTACATACAACATTGAATATTTTGAGTTAGAGATTTTGCGAAGAAAAATGATTTTTTTAATGCCAGTTAACTATCACATAGCATACATATAACACATATATAATTTAATCATGACTCGAACTTACATTTATTTAGCTAATGTAATTTGTTACATATTTAAGTACTTAATTACGATTTAATACATTAACTTTTTTCTTGTCACTTACTATACACGAGTATGTACATGAAAAATAATATTGCACTCACAAATTAATATTACTATACACCATTGTCGCTATGCAAAAGTAATCATCTAAATATATTTATGCTACAATAATTATTCAAAGTTTCAAACTTTGAAAGTTGTTTATTGTTGTTGGAAGGATGGCACATGTTTGGTTTAAGTTTTGATGTATATGTTTTTGGAAGCATATTCAATGAGAATATATTTAGGAACACACCAAAAACATGTTCGTCTTACTTCAATACTAACACACACTATATAGGTTTTTTGCATGTCTATTTTATTGTAAAGTTAAAATCAAATACTAATAAAGAATCTTACGTTAACCGTCTACTTCATGTAGATAACTTTCGCTATTGCATTGATACTATATGTTCACGAAGCATTGATGCTATTGTTTTGTTACTTTCACAGTTTCACTCATAGTCTAAAGTATTAACATTATACTGAGGGGTTTTCTTTGCCACTTAAAGAGTGAGCATAAACTTTTGTTTCCTCTTATTAGAGAAGTCAATAAAACCTTATCTTTACTCCAAGCCACTTAATTTAAAAAACGACCTCTAAGTTATTTGTATGAAAGTATGTCATTGGCATAAGTTTGACTATATAAAGATGTTGACTCAACAAGAAGTATACCTTTACAGGCTTTATATAATCAAGAGAATAAGCATTCATTTTTGACAAAACAAATAAATTGTGAGAAAAGGAGAAAATTTGGAAAGGTCTCTTTTGTTTTTTTTCTTGTATTCTTTAGATACTTCTATCCAAACAAAGAGAACATGGACAACCACTACTACTCTACTAGACTCAACAATGGTCATTGCATGATACAAATGTTTGATTTTAGTCCCTTCGTTATAAAATGTTTTCTTGCAGCTATTTGTAACTATTGAGTAAATTACATGGATGCTCCATGTGGTTTTAGACTTTTAATGCAGTGTCTCGGTTTTGGAATTTGCTTTAAAAGTTTTTTAACTCGAAAACCATCTCAAAAACTTATCTCTACAATTTGTAGGGAGGAATCATGCTTGAGCATAATTTTGTCAAAGGCCATCCTTTCCGTTTATAATATTAAGAGACCATATGTGCAATTTTAGTAATAGACCATTCAACATGTTTCATTTACCAATGTTTTAGCTTTCATGACAATGTCAATGAAAATATTTAAGTAAAGCCCATGTTACAAATTTGTCATGACAAGTTATCCATTTCATTTAAGTCACCAATGTTGTTATATGTTGTCTTTTCAGTTGTATATAGTTTCATCATACTTCTTTGCGTTTAAACTTTGAGTTGCAAGTCTCATATGCATAAATTCGATCACTAGAATAGCCAATCAATGCTAGTAACTTTGCAAAGACGATGATGTAACTACGGTTAGCCTTTAAACAAGGTCGAGCTATATAGAGCTTAACAGGTACAATCGAATTCACTTAAACAAATTTTTTGATGATAATTTTAGTGCAAATTTAGTACTCCCTCCGTCCCTGATTTATTGTCCTCTTTGGACTTTTTAAAGTCTTTTTTTTATCAACTTCAATATTTAATATTTTTGTTTGTGTTATACAATATTTGATAAAAATTATATCAATAAAAATACATTTTAAAACCAATCCATTTATATATTTTACAAAAACTATTATATAACACATATTAAAATATTTAAGATTAAAGTTGAAAAAATAATTTTGGGATAGAGAGAGTATGTCTTAGTATCAATTTTTATTTTCAACCCACTAAATCTTCTTCATAATCATTACTATTTTAATTTTGGATCACTCTGACAAAGATTTTAACACTCCCGAAAAAGTCTTGCAATTATAGAAGTACAAGGACCAAAATTGCAAATAATTCAAATCCATCTATTCATGTTGCTTACCCTCGATGCTTTACACTATTCACACACAATTACACGAGGGGCTTGATAAATAGACATTGTGGAAAACTAGAAGGGGGTTGAATAGTTTACCGATTAAAAACTTTGTTTTGAAACTTATTGAAAGGTCAATTGATATTAATCTTAGATATGTTAGTGAATGATAATCAATATGTAAAGAGGAAAAAAAAAGAAAAAAAAAAGGACAAGTTGTTTATAGTGGTTCGGTCTACAAGGACTCTTTTTCCTTGCCCTATTCCACTCCTCGAGTCTCACACTCAAGAGTTTAACTTCACTAGTCAACAAGCTCCTTTCACCGGCGGAGAAACCTTTACACTTCGCTTACACACTATTTCCGATACTAAGCTAGATGTCGAGTTCTTTTCAAGGGTACAACCACTTCCACACACAATGTATTTGAAGGACTAAAATACTAACCACTTGTTGGAAAATTTAGTGCACTTGTGGGATTAGTTCACACCTTGTAATGGGTTAGGAGGTACGGAGTGTACACCCATAAGGTCCATGAACACCCTGACTCTTATAGTGGTTTGTATTGGTAGTGCTAGTAGAAAGTACTGCTTGTGGAAAGTACTGCTTGTGGAAAGTACTGCTTGTGGTTTCCACTGATAAGCAGTGTTTCCACTGAAGCTTGTGTTTTCCACTGAAGCTTGTGGTTTCCACTGAATCAGTGTATCCACTGATAACGCTATGAAAGTACTGATGAAAGTACTGCTTGTAACGGCTTTGACCTATTCAAGTGGCAGTTACAACTGCATAATGACCACGTTTAATTGGTCATGTAACCACTAACGGCTATAATGGGGATAATTATGAGGCTATTAATGGGCCGATTAATACTCATAATTCCATTTGACTAGCTAAGAGTAACCTCCTATATATAGGAGATCTGATTATGCATGAAAGACACACAGAAAACGATTAACACTTATAAGCGCAAGGGTTATAGAATTGTGCCTAATTCCATAACTGCATTTGGTCTTATCCCAAGTAGATATTCGTGTAACCCAGGCATTAGGGTCGAATAGTTTACTTTGGAAAGTGATCACACGATTCCAAGTGATATCCGGTAACCACCTAGTGGTATTTGTTTATGCTGAATTGATTATCTTACCCTGCTGCTGGGTGAATAGACACCAACAATCAAAGTAAACTATTTTGTGATAATCAATGGCTGCTGCTGCAATGAAACATATGGCTTCAAACTTTGCCAAGCTTGATAAGTTTGAAGGGGTGGACTTTAGGAGGTGGCAGAAGAAGATGCACTTCTTGCTGTCAAGCATGAGTGTGGTTTATGTGATAACCACTCCTATTCCTGATGATGGGGATGATGCCACTATGGAGCAGATCAGGAGGAGGAGGAGCAAATGGGAGAATGATGACTACATATGCAGAGGTCTTATTCTCAATGGTATGTCTGATGCTCTGTTTGATATTTATCAGAACTTTGAATCTTCCAAAGAACTGTGGGATTCCTTGGATGCTAAATATATGGCTGAGGATGCATCAAGTAAGAAGTTTCTTGTAAGTAATTTCACAAATACAAAATGACTGATTCAAGACCAGTCATGGAACAATACAATGAACTTCTTGGAATACTTGGAAGGTTTACACAACACAATATGTACATGGATGAGGCTATTCAAGTCTCTTGTGTTATTGATAAACTTCCTCCTTCTTGGAAAGATTTCAAGCATACCTTGAAACATAAGAAAGAGGAATTAACTCTGGTTGAGTTGGGCAGTCATCTGCACATTGAGGAATCTCTCAAGGTGCAGGATAATGACAAGCCAAAGGGTAGCAATGCTGCTGGACCATCTGTTGTCAATATGGTAGAGTATAACAACTCCATCAGGTACAATGACAGCAAAGGCAAACGCAAGTATCATGACAACACAAGAGCAGATCCTAACAAGAAGGCAACACCTACTTGTTGGAAATGTGGAAAAGCTGGCCACATTAAAAGGGACTGCAAGGGTGTTAAAGTTGGTGGTAAAGCCAATGGATCAGGCACTAATGGTTCAGGGAGTGGTGGTTCTTCCAACTCAGTGAAAGGTCAGAATATGGTTAATAAGTCTTTTCAGATTTATTATGTTACATATGTATCTGAATCTCATTATGTGCCGGATGATGATGTTGCGTGGTGGGTTGACTCTGGTGCAACAGTTCATGTGTGCAAAGATAGAAGCTGGTTCAAGACTTATGAGTCACTGAATGATGGTTCTATTCTTCACATGGGAAATGAGTCAACAGCCTTGGTGCATGGTCGTGGTTGTGTAGACCTTAGGTTTAGTTCAGGAAAGATTCTAACTTTGTTTAATGTTATTCATGTTCCTGATATAAGGAAAAACTTGGTTTCAAGTAGTGTTTTGAATAATCATGGATATAAACAAGTTATTGAGTCTGATAAATTTGTGCTTTCTAAGCATGGTGTTTTTATTGGTTTTGGTTATTTATGTAATCAAATGTTCAGGCTTAATATTTCTACTAACAGTGTTAATTCAGCTTTTGTGATCACCTCTGACCTGACTGACTCTACCCTATGGCATGCAAGACTTGGCCATGTACACTATAAAAGAATGCAAGATATGTCTAGGGATAGTATAATCCCAGCATTTGACATGGACACTAAAAAGTGTAAAACTTGCATGTTGACCAAGATAACCAAGAAACCTTTTCAAGGTGTTAGTCGTGAGACTAAGGTCTTGGAGCTTATACACAGTGACCTGTGTGATTTGCATGCCACTCCTTCTTTGGGGAATAAGAAGTACTTTGTGACATTTATTGATGATGCTTCAAGGTTTTGTTATGTCTATTTGTTACATACCAAGGATGAAGCTTTAGATAAATTCAAAGTATTTAAAACTGAAGTTGAATTACAACTTGGGTCTTTGATCAAAAGATTAAGGACTGATAGGGGAGGTGAGTACATGGGTACTCAGTACTTTTAGTCTGTTGGTATAATCCAAGAAACGACTGCCCCTTATACTCCTCAGCAAAATGGCATTTCTGAAAGGAAAAACAGGGTGCTGAAGGAGATGGTTAATTCCATGTTGTCCTATTCAGGACTGAGTCAAGGGTTCTGGGGTGAAGCTATGTTAACAGCTTGCTATTTATTAAATAGGGTTCCCAACAAAAGGAACAAGGTTACCCCTTATGAACTCTGGACTAAAAGGAAACCCAACCTGAATTATCTCAAGGTTTGGGGTTGTAGGGCTGTTGTAAGACTCCCTGATCCAAAGATGAAAACTTTGGGTGAAAGAGGCATTGACTGCATATTTATTGGATATGCTGAGCATTCCAAGGCTTTTAGGTTCTATGTTATTGAACCTAATAAATATATTTCAATTAACTCAATAATTGAATCAAGGGATGCAGACTTTGATGAGAATAGATTATCATCATTCCCTAGACCAAGTCAGAGGATTCCTAATGGAACTCATGACACTGGTGTATCAGAGGTCCCTGATGATGAACCATCAGTGGTCCCTGATGAGGTTGTGGTGCAACAACCTGAACCTGTGCTCAGGAAGAGCAAAAGGGTCAGGACTCCAAAGTCATTTGGACCTGAGTTTTAACTATACTTAGTTGAAGGAACAAGGGATCAGGTCTCAGACCAATACTCCTATTGCTTCATTGTTGAGGATGATCCCAAGACATTTGAAGAATCAATGAAGCCCCAGGATATTGCTTTCTGGAAAGAAGCAATCAATGATGAGATGGATTCCACCATGGGAAACAACACTTGGGTATTGGTTAATCTACCTCCTGGTTGCAAACCTTTGGGTTGCAAATGGATTTTCAAAAGGAAAATGAAGGTAGATGGAACTATTGAAAAGTTCAAGGCTAGACTAGTCATTCAGGGCTTTAAACAAAAGTCAGGGATAGACTATTTTGATACTTATGCCCCTGTGGCTCGTATCAGTACCATAAGACTGCTGATTGCTTTGGCATCTATTCACAATCTGGTTATTCATCAGATGGATGTGAAGACAGCTTTCTTGAATGGTGAATTGGATGAGGAGGTTTACATGAACCAACCTCAGGGCTTCATCATGCCTGGCAATGAAAACAAGGTGTGTAAACTGATTAAGTCTCTCTATGGACTTAAGCAGGCACCTAAGCAATGGCATCAAAAATTTGATGAAGTGGTTTTGTCTAGTTGTTATGTTCTTAACCAAGCTGACAAATGTGTATATAGCAAATTTGATGAATCTGGTAAAGGAGTCATCATTTGTCTATATGTTGATGACATGTTGATCTTTGGCACTGACCAAAATCAGGTTGACCTGACAAAGGAATTTTTGTCATCAAGGTTCTCCATGAAGGACATGGGGGAGGCTGATGTTATCCTTGGTATAAGGATTAAACATGAAAGTAAAAGAATTTCTATCTCTCAGTCTCATTATATTGAGAATGTACTAAGGAAATTCAATTACTTTGATTGTACTCTAGTGAGTACACCTATGGATACTTGTGAGAAGCTGATGCCTAATCATGGCAAGGTTGTATCTCAACTTGAGTATTCTAAGTTAATTGGCTGCCTGATGTATGCCATGACTTGTACAAAACCTGATATTGGTTTTGCAGTGGGAAAATTGAGCAGATATACTAGTAATCCTAGTGCTCATCACTGGCAAGCAGTTCAGAGGGTACTGAAGTATTTGAAGAGAACTATGGATTATAGTCTCTCATATACTGGTTATCCTTCAGTGTTGGAAGGTTACACTGATGCAAGTTGGATCAGTAACACTGAAGATAATTCGTCTACCAGTGGCTGGGTATTCCTACTTGGTGGAGGTGCAATTTCTTGGGCATCCAAGAAGCAAACTTGTATCACCAGTTCAATAATGGAATCTGAATTTGTGGCTCTAGCAGCTGCTGGTAAAGAAGCTGAATGGTTGAAAAACTTGCTTCTTGAGATTCCATTGTGGCCTAAACCTATAGCACCTATTTCTATCCGGTGTGATAGTGCAGCTACATTGGTTAAGGCTTATAGCCAAATGTACAATGGTAAGTCTAGACACTTAGGTGTCAGACATAGCATGATTCGTGAGCTTATCATGAATGGGGTGGTATCTATAGAGTTTGTTAGATCTCAACAGAACTTAGCTGATCACTTGACGAAGGGTCTGGCTAGAGACTTGGTTATAAAGTCTACTAAAGGGATGGGTTTAAGTCTAACTTAGTCACTGAATGCTAGGACACCCAACTCCCTCCCAAGGAAACTTGGGAGCTGAGTTCAATGTGGAAAGCTGAACATTCAGTAGACTGGAGCACATGTTTTATTTACATCCCAAGGTTGTGCTCAGAACCTGCTGAAAGGAGGATGAAGTCTTTACTTCTTAATGGTTAATTTTCTTTGAAAAAGTGCTTGGCAGGAGCATGAATAAAGAGGAACCACCTATGTAAATGTTGAAGTTTTGCCGCTTCAGGAAGCTTTGGACTTTTAGCTTTTACAACATTTATGAATTTGGATATGGACACATGGCTTGTATAGTGTCAGGAGCTTTTAAGTGTTTGAAAACTTGTGTGTATTTTATCTTCAGGTATTCAAATGGGTTGAAGGGTTCAATTCTTAGAACACCCTGATTCTCGAATATTTGAACGTGTAATTTACTAAGATGGAAATTCAATCCTCAGGACATTTTCGTTTATGCATATGTTTTGCTTGATGTTTATTTTTCATGCAAAGGAAGTGAACTAAATTTGGGGAGGATTGTTGGAAAATTTAGTGCACTTGTGGGATTAGTTCACACCTTGTAATGGGTTAGGAGGTACGGAGTGTACACCCATAAGGTCCATGAACACCCTGACTCTTATAGTGGTTTGTATTGGTAGTGCTAGTAGAAAGTATTGCTTGTGGTTTCCACTGATAAGCAGTGTTTCCACTGAAGCTTGTGTTTTCCACTGAAGCTTGTGGTTTCCACTGAATCAGTGTATCCACTGATAACGCTATGAAAGTACTGATGAAAGTACTGCTTGTAACGGCTTTGACCTATTCAAGTGGCAGTTACAACTGCATAATGACCACGTTTAATTGGTCATGTAACCACTAACGGCTATAATGGGGATAATTATGAGGCTATTAATGGGCCGATTAATACTCATAATTCCATTTGACTAGCTAAGAGTAACCTCCTATATATAGGAGATCTGATTATGCATGAAAGACACACAGAAAACGATTAACACTTATAAGCGCAAGGGTTATAGAATTGTGCCTAATTCCATAACTGCATTTGGTCTTATCCCAAGTAGATATTCGTGTAACCCAGGCATTAGGGTCGATTAGTTTACTTTGGAAAGTGATCACACGATTCCAAGTGATATCCGGTAACCACCTAGTGGTATTTGTTTATGCTGAATTGATTATCTTACCCTGCTGCTGGGTGAATAGACACCAACACCACTCACACTCACAAGATTATGATGGTTTGTTACAACAATGATGTATGAATCAACACAAGATCATACAACAACAAACAAACAAGACTTCCAACAACTTGTTGAAGCTTGAATATGCCTTGATCTTCTTTGCTACAAAAGAGATCACTAATATGTTATGAAACTGAGTTAGAGATGTTAGAGAAAAGGAATGTATGTGAATATGATAGAAACGGATGAAAAACAACTTGGTTTGGCTTTACTATTTATGGCCAAAATACTCAGCAGGCACCACGGACCATGGATCCCTCAAAAGGGTTCCGTCCGTGTTAATAGTTGGTGCCGCCGGGGTCTGACAGCAAGATCACCAAAATCTTACCAAAGTCAACCATATCTATCCAAGATTGTGTAAGATATGTAGAGTCTAAATCTATACAAAGTATCTAGTGAAATCTTCTAAGGATTTCAATTATGCACTACATGATGTCATGTGTTTGTTTTTCTATTTTTAGAAATATGTTAAAATGTAAATACATATGTAATGTTTTGTTTTAGGAAACCAAAACATTCTTTATCTAAAAATATTAACATACATTATGGTTTAGAGTCATATCAAAATATGATTAATCAAAATGTAAATGCTTGAGTAATGAAGATATTATTTGAAAAGCTTGTTTTAATATCTATTAAACTTGACAAGCTTTAAGCTTTATAAGAATTAAATTTACTTTTGTCGTTAACAAAACTTAGGTAAAGATCATAAAATATAAATAACGTTTAATGACGATATTTGTATTAACAATCTCCCCCTTTTTGTTGAGGATAAAATATAAATTTTATTTTTATAAAAGATGTAAAGATTGTACAAGAGTTATAAAAATATTAGTTTTAGAACTTGAAAGATAAAAACGATAATGCAAGTATGTCCAATTTAGACATGATGTTGACTTTTCAGAAAGTCAAAGTGTGCAGTTGACTTCTCATTAGAAATTCAAAGTCTTCATTAGTTGAAGTATGATGTTGACTTTTCAGAAAGTCAAAGTATGCAGTTGACTTTTTTATAAAAGTCAAGTTTAACCAAGTTCTATATATTTCTCCCCTTTTTGTCTCAACAAAAAGAAGATGCGAGGCGAAATATGTAATGAGCCCGAGCCATTATCTCCCCCTTGACCAATGCTCCCCCTAAATTGGGTGCCAAGAGAAAGATACATGGATTGTGAAAAAGCTACAAAAAAAAATTGTTAGTAATAAGCATCATCACAAGCATTTCCAAACACCATGTAACAATCAACAACAATTTAAGAAACACCAATCATTTGTTAAAAAATTTCATGATATAAAAATCATGAAAAGGGAACACAATGAAGTGTTAGTACAAGAATAAAATCCTAAAAAATTATCCTAGAAAAAAATACAAAGAAAAGCCTAAAAAAATTAAAATGCTTGAAGAGAATAAACTAGGACCCTCCTATTGAGGTAGTGGATGAGCAAGAGCATTGATGCGCTCTAGGATGTGATTGAGGATGAACCTCATTTCGTCTTAAACCTCATGGACCATCGCCCGGGTACTTTCGGTGATTTGGGCGGTTCGCTCACAATTGGAGCAACCATGTCTAGGAGGGTAGTATGGTTCATGGTTTTGTGGTGGTGGAATGGTGGAGTTGTTGGTGTTGGTGTTTGGAGTGGTGATTATGAAGGCTAGTAAAGCACTTTGCATTTGCATAGCATCACTAAGATGAGAATCCACCATATTGGAAAATTGGTGGAGATGATTGAGCTCGGCTTTAATCTCTTATTTGGTGGGGTGATCATCCCACATGGATTCCTCAATGTCCTCTATATGAGAGGGCATTGATGTTGTAGGTAGTGGTTGATCCCCATACAAAGGACCATGGATTTCCTTGTGGATGGGATGGAAAATAAGAGGTCTTGGCCCTAAAGGGACGTTTGGGTCAAAACATGGACGTGGAGACTCATGAGCTATTCGCTCAATAGTACCAAAAGATGGTAGTGGTGGTGGATGATTGGGCCTAGGAGGCAAGTCCTCCAAGTCTTCCAAAAATGGATTCGGAGATGTAGGTGGTGTAGAGTATAACTCTAATGGGATGAGTGTTGGAGATTTTGGAGGTGATGGTGATTTTGATGTTTGGATAGGAGTCGGTGGTGGTGAGCTAGGAGTCTTTGTTGGTGGTGGAGTAGTGAGAATGATAGGTGATTGTGGAGGTGATGTAGGAGTAGCCAAAGTGAGAGTTGTTTCATCTCTTATGGGAGATGAGATGGTTAATGGAGATGACTCGGAAGAGGAGCTTATGTTGACGAAACAACAAGGTCTTACGCTCATTCTAGCGGTTCTTTTGCAAGGCTTTGTTGATGGTGAAGACTTAGTCATTTTGGCTTAAGTTTTTGCTAGTAGATGATAAGAGTTGAGAAGGTGTGAAGATGATTATGGTAAAAGCTCTTAATTTATAGGATTTGAAAATTATGGAGAAATGTGTTTGATTTGATGTTAAACCATAGAAGAGATGAGGTTCCTAATGATTTTGAAGTGGGTTTAATGCTAGTCATATCACCCAAGTCAATCTATACAAGAAGGGTTCCTTCCTTTATGAAAAAGGGCTCCTTGGGTGTATTTTTGAAATTTTTTGAATTTTGGTAGGAAATGGATACCCTATATGCCTAAGTGTGTTACACTAGTTCTAATATGGGTAAAAACTAGTTAAGTTTAACCTAGAAGCAATGTATGGTAATTTGGAATGTTGAAATAAGCGAAATTAAAAAAAAATACATGTAGGATCCACGGCACCAAAAGTTTACACAGGCGAAACCCTTAAAATGGTGCCGCCTGGTCCGCCTGTACAGGTACGGCGGTACCAAAATGCATAACAGACGGTACCAAAATTTTGGTGCCGTCTGATCCGTGGACACCAGAAAAGTTCACAGACCCATTTTTTAGGTGTCGGGGACTTTTCCGAAACCTGAAATTTTTCTTAAAACATGTGACATTAATCATTTCTAGTTAGGAAAAGTTAATAACACATATACAAATATAGTGGAGCATAGACTTTGACCAAGGGCTAACGATTTTCACATAAAAGTGAAAATGGGTAAAATTTGATAACACACTTGTGCTATCCCCCTGCATAAACCGGTTAGCTTACAACATTGTTTTAAGTCATATTATCATCCTACAAAGTAAAAACAACCAAATTGTATCATACACCATAGTTATTGTCTTGTTCCAAACACTCCTTCAAATAAACCTCACTTATCCAACTTCTTGTAGATCTTTGTCATCATCCTACCAAGGCACTTGAACATCCCCTTGGTTTGCTTGAACTCCGCCGATTCATTCTCAATTTCGGGGAGAGATGCATAGTACTCTTGAGGTGGAAGGCGTGAATTTGGGAGACCGTCCTCGGAGCTATTTGATGACGATGATGAAGGAGTTGGAGGTTTTGCTCTTTTGCCTTTAGTCTTAGCCACTCGCTCGTCACTCAAGGGCACAAATATGTGAGGGATGAGAGCATAGTCAAGCTTCAACCCTTTTGGGCTTGGTGGAATGGGTGCAAATGCTCTATAGAGACGGGTGAGGAGCATCCCGTAAGGAAGAGCGACCGATCCTTGAGTTGGAATGTCTATCATTCTCCTAGCAATGTAGTAGGCTAGATTGAATGGTTGACGGGTGGACAAGTTGTAGAGCATGTGACAAAGGCAAACATTGATATGGTCCCTATTTCCTATAGTGCTAATAACATTTGCTCTAAGGAGTTCCTCCCACTTCTTAAATTCGGGCTTAAACTCATTGAGCTCCATACCATATGGATCTCAGTTTACTTCCTTTCCCTTTCGGGTGACACGGGTTGGAGCGGCCCTTTCGTTAAAAAGGTGCTCACGGATGAAATCCTTATTCGCTAAAGGAGTTTGGTAGGGAAGAGAGCGGTCATTGATTGCATCAAGGATAGTGAGTGACCACTTATCCGAGTAGACACATGTACCTTGGTTGGGAATTCCTAGTACTTGAGCAAATTGGCTTAAGGAGATGGAGTAGTCGTTTTGATTGATCCTAAACCTAAGAGCAAATTCATCGTCCTCATCAGTGAAGGCGGTAACACTAGCATAGAATTCTAAAACAAACACAAATAGGTTCATCGATGTCAAGGAGACAATCGAAGTTAATGATGGAAAGTTCTTGACGGAGATTGGTTCCATCGACAAATGAGGAGTGAATGGTTCTACCCTCATGGAAGTACCTTTGCTCTAGACTCTTAAAGATTTCGACTAGTTCTTTGGAGAGGCCCTTGGTTTTGTGGTATTTGGTAATGTAGTTAAGAGTATCCTTGTGATCATATAATCTTGCGGCTACCATGGTTATTCCTATGAGCAAGATTTTACATGTTAAAATTAAGAATAAACATAGCGTTTTGGTTCTAGTGTGTGTCTATATGAAAACTATTTGGAGTTGCGGTCATCTCGACTTATTTTATGCATAAAATGGTTTTTAGTGGGGTGTTTGGCAAACGACATGAGATAACCTAAACGCTCCTAATTCAATGTGGCTTCATTTGAATATACCCGGGAATGCATATTAGTTATGCATTACCTTTAGTATTCAAGAGCATTATGCAGGTGATAAAAATTTACGTTTTCTATTTGTATTAACAATGAAAAATTGTTTCCCTACAAGTGAGAAGCTTTTCAAATTTTTTTGACATGGGGTGTTTGCTTATTTAGAATAAGGCCTTATAGTCATTATCTTTTGATTAGTGAGAAACATGATTTGTTTATGCAATGTGACAATGTAGTACCTAATTTCAATAACTAGTTATGCAATTTGCCAATTGACTCCATGTTTTGTACAAGAATATACATAATCCCCATGTAATGATTTTGTGCACAAATTGGAGTCCTAGACTCAGAATTAGGAAATGTAATGTAGTTAGGATACTTACAATGATGTTATCTTCAGTGATTAATGGGTGAGAAAGTGTCAACAATGAGTTAGGTATGATGTTGAAACGTTTTGGTAAAGTAGTTTGTGAGGAAGAAGATGTTTTGTAGGCAGTATTTTTGCTACTGTTTGCACCACAGACCAGACGGCACCAAATAATTGGTTCTGTCTTTGATGTCGTTTGGTGCCGTGGGAACAGTAGCAGGATTAAACTAATTTGTTTTGTTTTGTTTGTTCTAAGGTTTAGACTATGTTTTAACTACATTTTTGGTTCCATTAGCCCTAAACCAAGTCTAAAAAGATTAAATAGTTCTCGTTTGAGAGGCTTAGTTAGAATGTCGGCAATGTTGTCTTCGGAGGATACTTTCTCAATTGAGATGTTTCCTTTTTGAACATTGTCGCGAAGAAAGTGATGACGGATTTCAATATGCTTCGTACGAGCATGTTGGACGGGATTTTTGATGAGATCAATAGCTCCTTTGTTGTCGCAAAATATAACGATATCGTTGAGATGAATTCCGTAATCCACGAGAGCTTTCTTCATCCAAAGAGCTTGTTGACATGCTTTTCCGGCTGAGACGTATTCGGCTTCAGTAGTTGAGATAGCTAGAGCCGTTAGTTTCTTTGCAAACCATGAGGTGAGACAATGTGCGACAAAAGTGCAAATACCACTTGTACTTTTTCTATCGACATAGTCACCGGCATGGTCCGAGTCGGCATACACTATAGTTTCTACACCCGTTCCTTTGGGATACCATAATCCTAAACATGTCGTTCCCTTAATGTATCTAAAAATCCTTTTCAAGGCTTCTGAGTGTGATACCTTGGGATTTTCTTGAAAGCAAGCGCATAGACAAACACTAAACATAATGTCGGGTCTACTAGCCGTGAGATAGAGTAAGCTACCAATCATTCCTCTATATTTAGTATCATCTACCAATTCACCTTCCTCATCCTTGGTAAGTTTAGTGTCCGAAGACATGGGTGTCTTAGTTGGTTTTGAGTCTTCAAGACCAAATTTCTTAAGCATATCTTTTATGTATTTAGATTGGTTAAAGAATATGTCATCTTCTAGTTGTTTAATTTGAAGTCCTAGAAAGAAGTTTAACTCACCCATCATACTCATTTCAAACTCATCGTGCATGATTTTAGAGAAATCATCACATAGCTCTTGACAAGTTGATCCGAATATGATGTCATCAACGAATATTTGAACAATGATAATGTGTGATTCCTTTTTCTTGGTAAAAAGAGTATTATCTACTAATCCCATGGTGTATTTGTTTTAAACAAGAAAAGTCTTAAGTCTATCGTACCAAGCTTTTGGTGCTTGCTTAAGACCGTATAATGCCTTCTTAAGTTTGAAGACATTATGTGGTTTCTCAAAGTCGGTAAAACCGGGAGGTTGAGCAACATATACTTCTTCGTTAATAAACCCATTAAGAAATGCACTCTTAAAATCCATTTGAAATAATTTAAAGTCATAAGCACATGCATATGCAAGTAAGATTCTAATAGATTCGAGCCTAGCTACTGGTGCATAAGTTTCCTCATAATCAATCCCCTCTTGTTGATTATAACCTTGTGCGACAAGCCTAGCTTTGTTTCTAGACACTACACCATTTTCATCCATTTTATTTCGAAAAACCCATTTCGTTCTGATCTTTAGGTTTTGGAACTAACTTCCAAACATCATTTCTAACAAATTGGTTTAACTCTTCTTGCATAGCAATTACCCAAGATTCATCTTTTATTGCTTTATTTATGTTTTTCGGTTCAATGGTAGATACAAAACAAAAATGATTACTTTAATTTTGGGCTTGTGATCTTAAGGTTCTTTGATTTAGTTGTCCTATGACCTTTTCTAAAGGATGACTTTTGGATTCTTTGATGTTTATAATTTCATTATTTAATGGTTCATCTTCCTTGTCATTTTCAATTATGTCTTGACTTTCTACAAGTTGACTTTCAACTAAGTCATCATCTACCAAAGGTGATGTCTTAGAGGGAGGTGGACTTTCGTCAAATGTTATGTTCAACGATTCCTCGACTCTAATTGTTTCTTTGTTTAAGACAATGTAAGCTTTACTAGTTTGTGAGTAACCAAGAAATACACCTTCATAAGACTTTGGGTCAAACTTGGTGAGATAATCTTTAGTATTGAGAATGAAACATTTACATCCAAACACTCTAAAATATCCTAAAGTTTGATTTTTACCTTTATATAATTCATATGGTGTTTTGTTTAAGAAATGACGTATTAAGACTCTATTTAAAATATATGTAGAAGTGTCAACGGCGTTACACCAAAACCTTTGAGGAATGTTGTGACAATCCGTAAATTTTCCGGCTATTATTTATATCAAATTATGCGAGTTATTTATTTTCTGAACATTATAACTCAAAAACGAGAAGTAATCTCGTGTTTTCCGATGTCCCGGCACCACACGCGTACCGACACCATAATAATATTGGCACGGAATCTATTTTCTAAGTTCAAGATAATAATAGTACCATAATATTTCATTTGTCAAGACGTTTCCAAAGATATAAAATTTATAAAATACGGATACCCGAAAAATATTTTACTAAAATGGGTGCTTTCCTCCTCCTCTCTAAAGTCAATCCTCATATCTATCACCATCACCATCTATTCTCAGCCTCCTATCCTATCATAGCCCTCATGAGATGGCCAAGAGGGTGACTGTGGAAAACGACTTGAGCCAAAGAAGAAGGTGGCTACAATTCGAGGTCAAGAAGAGCCAGGGCTATCTATTCCTTAACCCCATTTATATATAGATCAAATTAATCACAGGCTCTTCACTTCTCATCATCAATAAATCAAAATTAGGATTTTGTCAATCATAGGGCTTTTTGAAATTTATTGAGGGGTTTGGTTAAGGAAAGTACAAGGAAGGTTCTGCAAGTGTTTAATTGTACCAAATCGTTTCGGGTAACCTCCAATCGAAGTTTTCCGTTCGGTGTCCAAATTCACTCACACAAATTGGAGCTTTGTAAAAGTTAGAGTGTTTGTAATTTGTTTCGGATCAGGGTTCAATTTCATTGAACCAAATTGTGTTCGGCTACCTTGCTTTTGGCCTTTCCCTTCCGTTCGATAGCCTACAACCTTGTTGTAAGGATCATGTTTACTTCTTTTGATTTATACTTTGTTGATTTATTGAATTTTGTTAAAATTATTATGTTGGTCGAATGAAATTAAATTATAGAATTAGATATCTGAAAAACTTGTTGATGTTGTTGTTGGTGTGGTAAAGTCTAAAGAAAGTCACAATAAGAAAACCATGTATCAGGCTTAACTAACTTCGGCTTAATCCTTGCGTATCATTTCTTTATTTTGACTCTTTTCCTGCTTGTTTCCTTGGTTTGTTCATGTTACGTCACGAAATTGAAAAGAGTGTTTCTCTTGCCTATTTTATCCCTCAGCTGATGTCAGTTCCTCTTAAAGGGGTATTCATTTTTTTCTGATTGTAGTGTCGACCCGTACAGACCCACATCACAAGGGTGACGAACCACGTGATCAAGTCGGGTAGTACCCAACTACTAAAGTCACTAGTCGGATTGATTGGTGATGTCCTTGTGTTATGTTTCAGTGTACATGTAAACTAACCAAAAGGCGTTGTGTTGTGATTTCTTCGAGTCAAGGGAGGACGCCCGAGGGTGTTCCTACCGGTTTACCACTAGACCACGAGAAAGGTTTGTAAGAGTCTCGTTATGAGTGGTGTCCGATTTTAGTTTCCTTGTGTCAAGTGCGCCACAACACTTGTTTTGTTTAAACTGGATATGTGCTAAAAGGTATTTAGGCCTCACGCCCATCCGCCTCATAAGGGTCCGTTCAGTTTGTAATAGCACGGGCCCAGCCCAAAGATTTTGATAATAGTGTGTGTAACAGCTGGGTCGAAGCCCAGTTTTCTGTGAGGGTCTGTTTGGAGTTAAACGGCCCACTCGGGCATGGAATAAGTACCGTCTTGAGTTCCTCTATCCCCTGATTAGATTTCTTATTTTCTCGACTTTCCTCCCACCTCACCTCGATATATACTCGACTAATGTACATGTCCCAACAAAAAGTACAAATATTTATAACATTGATAATACTCGTAAGTGATTAAAAGTTTTCTTATTATGTGACAAGTGAATATGTAGACAAACTTTTGATAATAAACTAATAAGAACTCACTACTAGTAACTACCACGTAGCTAAAGGAATTTCACATTTCTAATATAGGCCGGAAACACACACCGTCGAATCATTTAAAATCCGGACATAAAACATGATGTATACTCGCAACTCGAGTAAATTTAATAATATATATTCACCATTTTACAATTTACAAACGAAGAACATATTTTAAAAACCATGTGATGAAAGTTTTCTAATATAAATTCATTAGTACAACTTTTGGCATATGAACAAACCAATTTTCAAATGTAAACTTGTAAAAAAATTTCAAATACTAACTCGGATATTGAAACTTGATAAAAACTATCGTTATAAAAACTTTCGACATTAGTCATCAAACAAATAAGATTATACATCCGGGTCATGCCCAAATTTCCAAAAACTTACATTTATAACTAGTAAAAGTATTTTAATATAAACTCTTTTAATAAAACCATCACTTAGAGTATGATTTTAATATACTTTTATCGTCAACTAGTATTGATCATATATAAATGTATATACTTTTAAATAACTTTTGATTATAATTAGTTAACGTCTAATACTATTAGTAATTATTTTCCGTACATCGTCCTTCGGTTGTCATTGAACCAAAGATTTATTCGTCATTGATACTTATGCACTTTCAAGAGCCAAAAGCTATAAAAATTATATTAAACATTAATCATTACCACACAAGCAACAACAAAACTTTTATTAAACCTTGTCGAGTCATAATCATGAATAAAGACTAAATTTGACATACTAATCTAGGTCGCGTGTCGGTGCCATCCAATAATTCTATTTGACTGATGCTTTAGACTGCTCTTTGCCGAGGTGAGTATTCACAACCCCCTTTTTACTGTTTTACTTATTTGGGGTGAAATGCATGATTATAAACTTAAATTGTTTTCCTTGAACTATTTGATATATTTTGAACCCTTAGACTTAATTATAAATTTATGACTTGTTTGAACCTGATGGACCGTACGTCCTTGACCTTAAGTCTCCCATGTTCGGAGCAATGCCGAGTCTCCCATGTTCGGAGCAGTCTTAATTGATAGTATATAATAGTTGTTATGATGTACTGTTCATACATTCGCATTGTTAGTCCCCGATTGGTTTGCCGTTCGCACTCTAATTATACGTACCGTTCGTACGGCTCCCTTGTGTGGAGCAGTAGGTAGTATGGATAGCGCTATTAGAGGTCGGCCAACCTCTCGTTCCCATGTCTACGGAACACATATTATTTATTTGTGGGGCTTTGCCGCGTAACTTTATTATATACGAGGCTTTATTATGACCATATGTGTATTGACTACCAGACTTACCACATGAAATATGGAAATACATGTCAACTTATATGATATAAGTCTTGTATGGGCGGGACTTGTAACATGGTAAGTTGACAAGACATTTTCCAGGTAGATATTCTAAAATGTTTTAATAAAACTTGTGTACTCACCAACTATTTTTATAGTTGACCCGTTTTCTCATGCATTTCAGGTGATCGTCAATAAGCATGATTTATGAAGTCTTTTGTATAAAAGAGTCTTCACGTGTCGTCTTTGGTCATTTAGAATAAGAAGATGTCTTTTGGAAACCAAGTTTTAAGATTTTATTGTTAAAGTCGGCTTGAACAATATTGTAACATTTTACTATTTCCTTAAATATAAATATGGTATTGTACTATATCTCTTTTGCGATGTATATTGATTATGTTGCACCTCGCGTTTCCGCCTCCGGCGGGGTGTGACAGATTGGTATCAGAGCCGAAGGTTATAGAGAATGCCGGGTTTTCTAAAATAAAAACCTCAACTATAACTAGACTAATGTTTTCATAAAACCCTAAACATGGTACGAGTTGATTAGCCTGAGCATTCCATCGCTGTTCCTAAATTATGCATAACTGATCAACTATGCATAATTCAGGAGGAATCATGGGATGATTGGGGTAGTTACCTTAGATCATGTTTGGTAGGAGTCAGAGTCTAGGTCACCTGAGAATGCATTGGTCTATGTGTGTGCATCTGCGTTATGTATTTTCTGCATTTATGACTATGCTGCTAGACATTATATGTGCTAAGACTTTTTGCCTTTAGGACAACATATGAGCTTGAACTTAAGAACTTTGAATTGACTTGGCATGATGTGCATTAAACCCTGTAGTCAGACATGTACCTTTAGCATTAGGCATGCCTTCGTTTTTGTCATATGGCGATCTCGACGCCATGAGCCTTAGTTTAATTATTTTCCTTCTCACTAATCTGAGCACCCCACTATTAGTTGAATGGATTGGTTTAAACAATTTCAAACTCGAACCAACTTTCAAAAGGTCTCTTACATAGATGAGAAGCCATCTCTTTCTGATAACTTGTTTCCTAGCTTGATCTAGTGACAGTTCTTGTTTGATGAGTTTCGAAAATCAAGTTAGAATTCAAGTTGTTACTCAACCTACACAACTTAAACACATGACCGGTCAGGTCGAAAAGTTGTGAAAATTCACCACCTAAGAGTCTTTTGAAGGCAAAGCTCGAGAATGAGAAAGTTTGAACCATGAGAGCGTGCGCCTGTAGGGCAGACGGACTGGATCTCGAGGACGAGATTCTTTTTAAGGTTGGCAGACTGTGACAATCCGTAAATTTTCCAGCTATTATTTATATCAGATTATGCGAGTTATTTATTTTCTGATCATTATAACTCAAAAACGAGAAGTAATCTCGTGTTTTCCGATGTCCCGGCACCACACGCGTACCGACACCATAATAATATTGGCACGGAATCTATTTTCTAAATTCAAGATAATAATAGTACCATAATATTTCATTCGTCAAGACGTTTCCAAAGATATAAAATTTATAAAATACGGATACCCGAAAAATATTTTACGTAAATAAACGCTATCCCCGTACGGAGCAAATTATACAGAACGGGGTGCACGCAATACATTATTAATATTAATAATAATAAAAAATACACCTAAAATACCCAACCTTACCCACGCTTCCCCCTATTTCTCCTTTTTCAGAACCTGTCTTCCCTCCGTTCTCCTTGTCGACAAAAGCAGAAAAAAAACAATCACTAAAATGGGTGCTTTCCTCCTCATCTCTAAAGTCAATCCTCATATCTATCACCATCACCATCTATTCTCTGCCTCCTATCCTATCATAGCCCTCATGAGATGGCCAAGAGGGTGACTGTGGAAAACGACTTGAGCCAAAGAAGAAGGTGGCTACAATTCAAGGTCAAGAAGAGCTAGGGCTATCTATTCCTTAACCCCATCTATATATAGATCAAATTAATCACAGGCTCTTCACTTCTCATCAACAATAAATCAAAATTAGGATTTTGTCAATCATAGGGCTTTTTGTAATTGATTGAGGGGTTTGGTTAAGGGAAGTACAAGGAAGGTTTTGCAAGTGTTTAATTGTACCAAATCGTTTCGGGTAACCTCCAATCGAAGTTTTCCGTTCGGTGTCCAAATTCACTCACACAAATTGGAGCTTTGTAAAAGTTAGAGTGTTTGTAATTTGTTTCGGATCAGGGTTCAATTTCATTGAACCAAATTGTGTTCGGCTACCTTGCTTCTGGCCTTTCCCTTCCGTTCGACAGCCTACAACCTTGTTGTAAGGATCATGTTTACTTCTTTTGATTTATACTTTGTTGATTTATTGAATTTTGTTAAAATTATTATGTTGGTCGAATGAAATTAAATTGTAGAATTAGATATCTGAAAAACTTGTTGATGTTGTTGTTGGTGTGGTAAAGTCTAAAGAAAGTCACAATAAGAAAACCATGTATCAGGCTTAACTAACTTCGGCTTAATCCTTCCGTATTGTTTCTTTATTTTGACTCTTTTCCTGCTTGTTTCCTTGGTTTGTTCATGTTACGTCACGAAATTGAAAAGAGTGTTTCTCTTGCCTATTTTATCCCTCAGCTGATGTCAGGTCCTCTTAAAGGGGTATTCATTTTTTTCTGATTGTAGTGTCGACCCGTACAGACCCACATCACAAGGGTGACGAACCACGTGATCAAGTCGGGTAGTACCCAACTACTAAAGTCACTAGTCGGATTGATTGGTGATGTCCTTGTGTTATGTTTCAGTGTACATGTAAACTAACCAAAAGGCGTTGTGTTGTGATTTCTTCGAGTCAAGGGAGGACGCCCGAGGGTGTTCCTACCGGTTTACAACTAGACCACGAGAAAGGTTTGTAAGAGTCTCGTTATGAGTGGTGTCCGATTTTAGTTTCCTTGTGTCAAGTGCGCCACAACACTTGTTTTGTTTAAACTGGATATGTGCTAAAAGGTATTTAGGCCTCACGCCCATCCGCCTCATAAGGGTCCGTTCAGTTTGTAATAGCACGGGCCCAGCCCAAAGATTTTGATAATAGTGTGTGTAACAGCTGGGTCGAAGCCCAGTTTTCTGTGAGGGTCTGTTTGGAGTTAAACGGCCCACTCGGGCATGGAATAAGTACCGTCTTGAGTTCCTCTATCCCCTGATTAGATTTCTTATTTTCTCGACTTTCCTCCCACCTCACCTCGATATATACTCGACTAATGTACATGTCCCAACAAAAAGTACAAATATTTATAACATTGATAATACTCGTAAGTGATTAAAAGTTTTCTTATTATGTGACAAGTGAATATGTAGACAAACTTTTGATAATAAACTAATAAGAACTCACTACTAGTAACTACCACGTAGCTAAAGGAATTTCACATTTCTAATATAGGCCGGAAACACACACCGTCGAATCATTTAAAATCCGGACATAAAACATGATGTATACTCGCAACTCGAGTAAATTTAATAATATATATTCACCATTTTACAATTTACAAACGAAGAACATATTTTAAAAACCATGTGATGAAAGTTTTCTAATATAAATTCATTAGTACAACTTTTGGCATATGAACAAACCAATTTTCAAATGTAAACTTGTAAAAAAATTTCAAATACTAACTCGGATATTGAAACTTGATAAAAACTATCGTTATAAAAACTTTCGACATTAGTCATCAAACAAATAAGATTATACATCCGGGTCATGCCCAAATTTCCAAAAACTTACATTTATAACTAGTAAAAGTATTTTAATATAAACTCTTTTAATAAAACCATCACTTAGAGTATGATTTTAATATACTTTTATCGTCAACTAGTATTGATCATATATAAATGTATATACTTTTAAATAACTTTTGATTATAATTAGTTAACGTCTAATACTATTAGTAATTATTTTCCGTACATCGTCCTTCGGTTGTCATTGAACCAAAGATTTATTCGTCATTGATACTTATGCACTTTCAAGAGCCAAAAGCTATAAAAATTATATTAAACATTAATCATTACCACACAAGCAACAACAAAACTTTTATTAAACCTTGTCGAGTCATAATCATGAATAAAGACTAAATTTGACATACTAATCTAGGTCGCGTGTCGGTGCCATCCAATAATTCTATTTGACTGATGCTTTAGACTGCTCTTTGCCGAGGTGAGTATTCACAACCCCCTTTTTACTGTTTTACTTATTTGGGGTGAAATGCATGATTATAAACTTAAATTGTTTTCCTTGAACTATTTGATATATTTTGAACCCTTAGACTTAATTATAAATTTATGACTTGTTTGAACCTGATGGACCGTACGTCCTTGACCTTAAGTCTCCCATGTTCGGAGCAATGCCGAGTCTCCCATGTTCGGAGCAGTCTTAATTGATAGTATATAATAGTTGTTATGATGTACTGTTCATACATTCGCATTGTTAGTCCCCGATTGGTTTGCCGTTCGCACTCTAATTATACGTACCGTTCGTACGGCTCCCTTGTGTGGAGCAGTAGGTAGTATGGATAGCGCTATTAGAGGTCGGCCAACCTCTCGTTCCCATGTCTACGGAACACATATTATTTATTTGTGGGGCTTTGCCGCGTAACTTTATTATATACGAGGCTTTATTATGACCATATGTGTATTGACTACCAGACTTACCACATGAAATATGGAAATACATGTCAACTTATATGATATAAGTCTTGTATGGGCGGGACTTGTAACATGGTAAGTTGACAAGACATTTTCCAGGTAGATATTCTAAAATGTTTTAATAAAACTTGTGTACTCACCAACTATTTTTATAGTTGACCCGTTTTCTCATGCATTTCAGGTGATCGTCAATAAGCATGATTTATGAAGTCTTTTGTATAAAAGAGTCTTCACGTGTCGTCTTTGGTCATTTAGAATAAGAAGATGTCTTTTGGAAACCAAGTTTAAGATTTTATTGTTAAAGTCGGCTTGAACAATATTGTAACATTTTACTATTTCCTTAAATATAAATATGGTATTGTACTATATCTCTTTTGCGATGTATATTGATTATGTTGCACCTCGCGTTTCCGCCTCCGGCGGGGTGTGACAGATTGGTATCAGAGCCGAAGGTTATAGAGAATGCCGGGTTTTCTAAAATAAAAACCTCAACTATAACTAGACTAATGTTTTCATAAAACCCTAAACATGGTACGAGTTGATTAGCCTGAGCATTCCATCGCTGTTCCTAAATTATGCATAACTGATCAACTATGCATAATTCAGGAGGAATCATGGGATGATTGGGGTAGTTACCTTAGATCATGTTTGGTAGGAGTCAGAGTCTAGGTCACCTGAGAATGCATTGGTCTATGTGTGTGCATCTGCGTTATGTATTTTCTGCATTTATGACTATGCTGCTAGACATTATATGTGCTAAGACTTTTTGCCTTTAGGACAACATATGAGCTTGAACTTAAGAACTTTGAATTGACTTGGCATGATGTGCATTAAACCCTGTAGTCAGACATGTACCTTTAGCATTAGGCATGCCTTCGTTTTTGTCATATGGCGATCTCGACGCCATGAGCCTTAGTTTAATTATTTTCCTTCTCACTAATCTGAGCACCCCACTATTAGTTGAATGGATTGGTTTAAACAATTTCAAACTCGAACCAACTTTCAAAAGGTCTCTTACATAGATGAGAAGCCATCTCTTTCTGATAACTTGTTTCCTAGCTTGATCTAGTGACAGTTCTTGTTTGATGAGTTTCGAAAATCAAGTTAGAATTCAAGTTGTTACTCAACCTACACAACTTAAACACATGACCGGTCAGGTCGAAAAGTTGTGAAAATTCACCACCTAAGAGTCTTTTGAAGGCAAAGCTCGAGAATGAGAAAGTTTGAACCATGAGAGCGTGCGCCTGTAGGGCAGACGGACTGGATCTCGAGGACGAGATTCTTTTTAAGGTTGGCAGACTGTGACAATCCGTAAATTTTCCAGCTATTATTTATATCAGATTATGCGAGTTATTTATTTTCTGATCATTATAACTCAAAAACGAGAAGTAATCTCGTGTTTTCCGATGTCCCGGCACCACACGCGTACCGACACCATAATAATATTGGCACGGAATCTATTTTCTAAATTCAAGATAATAATAGTACCATAATATTTCATTCGTCAAGACGTTTCCAAAGATATAAAATTTATAAAATACGGATACCCGAAAAATATTTTACGTAAATAAACGCTATCCCCGTACGGAGCAAATTATACAGAACGGGGTGCACGCAATACATTATTAATATTAATAATAATAAAAATACACCTAAAATACCCAACCTTACCCACGCTTCCCCCTATTTCTCCTTTTTCAGAACCTGTCTTCCCTCCGTTCTCCTTGTCGACAAAAGCAGAAAAAAAACAATCACTAAAATGGGTGCTTTCCTCCTCATCTCTAAAGTCAATCCTCATATCTATCACCATCACCATCTATTCTCTGCCTCCTATCCTATCATAGCCCTCATGAGATGGCCAAGAGGGTGACTGTGGAAAACGACTTGAGCCAAAGAAGAAGGTGGCTACAATTCAAGGTCAAGAAGAGCTAGGGCTATCTATTCCTTAACCCCATCTATATATAGATCAAATTAATCACAGGCTCTTCACTTCTCATCAACAATAAATCAAAATTAGGATTTTGTCAATCATAGGGCTTTTTGTAATTGATTGAGGGGTTTGGTTAAGGGAAGTACAAGGAAGGTTTTGCAAGTGTTTAATTGTACCAAATCGTTTCGGGTAACCTCCAATCGAAGTTTTCCGTTCGGTGTCCAAATTCACTCACACAAATTGGAGCTTTGTAAAAGTTAGAGTGTTTGTAATTTGTTTCGGATCAGGGTTCAATTTCATTGAACCAAATTGTGTTCGGCTACCTTGCTTCTGGCCTTTCCCTTCCGTTCGACAGCCTACAACCTTGTTGTAAGGATCATGTTTACTTCTTTTGATTTATACTTTGTTGATTTATTGAATTTTGTTAAAATTATTATGTTGGTCGAATGAAATTAAATTGTAGAATTAGATATCTGAAAAACTTGTTGATGTTGTTGTTGGTGTGGTAAAGTCTAAAGAAAGTCACAATAAGAAAACCATGTATCAGGCTTAACTAACTTCGGCTTAATCCTTCCGTATTGTTTCTTTATTTTGACTCTTTTCCTGCTTGTTTCCTTGGTTTGTTCATGTTACGTCACGAAATTGAAAAGAGTGTTTCTCTTGCCTATTTTATCCCTCAGCTGATGTCAGGTCCTCTTAAAGGGGTATTCATTTTTTTCTGATTGTAGTGTCGACCCGTACAGACCCACATCACAAGGGTGACGAACCACGTGATCAAGTCGGGTAGTACCCAACTACTAAAGTCACTAGTCGGATTGATTGGTGATGTCCTTGTGTTATGTTTCAGTGTACATGTAAACTAACCAAAAGGCGTTGTGTTGTGATTTCTTCGAGTCAAGGGAGGACGCCCGAGGGTGTTCCTACCGGTTTACAACTAGACCACGATAGTATAATCATTAGTATAATTTGACTAATCATTAATAACAACTTAATTAATATACTAAGGGTCATGTTACCCAGGCACCCCAAAGGGCTATGGGGTGCTTGGCAAGTGAAAATATAGAGTATTTGCTAATCATTGGCAATCATTGGGGAATGTTTTTTTTCGATTTCCGTGCCAAAATATAAAAAATTTGAGGTTAGGGTGCTTTGGTTTGCCAAAATAAAAGTAATACAAGTTGTTTTTTTTTTTTTTTTTTTTTTTTTTTTTTTTTTTTTTTTACAAGTTTTTTAAGTTTTGTACAAGTTTTTATTTTTTGTTTTACAACTTTTTAGTTTTTTACAAGTTTTTTTAGTTTTTTACAAGTTTTTTTTTTTTGTTTTATAACTTTAAAAAAAAAACTTAGTCTGAAATTTTTTGAGGCTCAGGTTCGAAGAAGGTTGCAAAGTGAGATTTTATCTCACTTTACCGTCCATTCGATTATTATCATCGTCTCGGAAAAAATTTTAAGGCTAAAAAATCATCATCGCCTTTTTTTTTAGAAAATCATCAGGTCACAACAGGTCTCACAAGTCACAATAGGTCTCAAAACTGCACAAGTGCACAAGTTCACAACAACAGTCTAGCCAAACTGCACAAGTGCACAAGTTCACAACAGCAGTTTAGCCAAACTGCACAAGTCACCCCATGTCTCAAAAATGCACCACATGTCTCAAAACTGCACAAGTCACAACAGGTCTAAAAACTGCACAAGTCTAACCATGTCACAACAGGCAAGTGATATATGGGGTGCCTGTGTAGAGGATGCCCGCGGGCGAAATACCCTATATTTTCACTTGCCAAGCACCCCATAGCCCTTTGGGGTGCCTGCATAAGGTACGATTCCCTTCTGCAAAACATCACAAGAAAGTGCACAAGTCTAACCAAGCACAAACACGTTTTCATTGTGCAAGAGGTACGATTCTCTTCTGCAAAACATCACAATCTGGCGTCAGGGGCGGACCCATAAATTTTTGCTCGAGAATACACATTTTAATAACTTTTAGAAACTACATTACAAAATGGTTATTAAGGGGGCAAATTACAAAAAATCTAGATATTTTAGAAAATTTACACTACAATTATTTTTGTTATGGGGGCACGTGACCTCCGGGACCCCTCCCTATCTCCGCCCACGTCTGGCGTACGCCAATTAATTGGCGTTGTTTTAGTATATGGGAGAGGGGGTTATGGTGGCATGCCATTGGCGGCGCCAAAAAAATTGCCAAATTAGATTTGGCGTGCACATGCGTCATGATACCCCAAGGTCTCATACACCTCTCAAATGCCACCCCACAACAACAACCATGCCAATAACCCCATCCTTCCATTAGTTTGTGTAACTCAAGTTTACGCAGTTAACAAAATAAATGTTGTTGTAACTTAAAATAAACTCTAAATAAAGATAGAGCAATAACTAAGTAACAAAACTTAATTTTTATAAGTTACAAGAAATATTAATTGATTTTAAAAAGTTAGAGAATATTTTTTAAAAGAAAGTCCTTACAACTATGTCATCTAAACACAAATTATATTTTAAATAGTTTAGTTTTAAAAAATTAAACATGTTTTTTTTAATAGTTCGGCAATAACTGAAACTGAAGCTGAAGTTGAAGCTTATATTAAATAGTGAAAGCTTGATTTTTTTTAGTACATACATATATTTAACGGATTAGTTAAAGATAAAGTTTTATACCGTAAAATAACATAAGAATACATCAAAAAAGATTCACATATATCACAAACTTTATGTGATCATAAATATTATTTTGAAACTTATTTAATTGTATTTAAAAGATAATTTTTATTAGTTTAGCTTACAATAGCTTATAACTTATAAAATCCCCCATAAACTCGTTTAACAAGAAAAACTTACTATTATAAGCGTTCTTTTCATCACTACTTAAAGTCAAGAGCGGTTTACACTAGATTAAAAAACTAACATCTTTAGACATTAAAGTTAGAGCATTGGTACAACCACAAAAAAACATTCACAAAATGAGTTGTCATGGTTTGATTGGCTTAATAAAAAAGGAGAGATAAACTATAGCAAAATACACAAATCAAACCATGACAACATATCTTTGCAAAAGGAGGAAACTGATAATGTTGGTAATACCGGTAAGGAGGCGGATCACGTTTTGGATGATAGTGATAGTGATGAGGTCGAAGATATATACAATGACACTGCTCATTTTAAGGCTAGTGCAGTTTTTTTTTTTTTTTTTTTTTTTTTTTTTTTTTTGAAATGCTCTTAAATTTAATTTATAAGTTCTAAAAACTAAACTCTAGACATGTTTGTCGATCGCTTAGCGTTTAAGAAAATTGTGCTTGATTCAGCTGTCATTTGTAGACATTCTAGACATTAATTTTCTAGCTCTACTATAACAAAGATTAAAATTTTCGCACAACTTTTACGTCATCTTACCATTAAAATTACAACCACAATTACTTAACAAATCTTAACTAAATTATAACGCATTTAAGCCATTTTTAAAAAAGAAGTTTTAAAAAAATAAGCCTACACACTTATTATAAAAGGAAGGCTTAAAATTCAATACATCCTATTATTTAAATTCAAATGCTGACGTTTCAATTAAATTAAATACAATTTTCAAATAATTTATAGCCCATTATTAAAAACGGGTAACCGCTAAAAATCATTATTATAAATATTGATCCCCTCCGTCACAAATTATAAGTTCATTTTCACTTTGCACAAAGTTTAAGAAATTTCCACTAACTACTCTATTAACCAATTAAATATCATTTTTCTCCGCTAAACACTCTTTTGAATAGTTGGAATATAAAAGTGGACAAATATTTTGAGACAACCAAAAATATCAATATGGACTTATAATTTGGGACGGAAGAAGTATTAAAAACATATAACCGCATCCACTATATTAAATGCACAAAAATCATTTCATATCTATCTCACATACATCTAAAACATTAACAATAATATTTAGTCACATGATACCAGCCGCCTCATTGCACGAATCAACAAACAAATAGACACTTTTTAACTACTTGGAGTTTGGCATCCGAATTCTAAAACTCGTAGCCAAACACAACACGTAATCCTAAAACCGCAATAAACAAACACAAGTTATTATTCCAGATTATTCCATTTCTATTCACACATCAACAACCACCACACCATACAACACAACACATCTCCGTCTTACGCTACGTTTTCCGATAACTCTCAATCGTTACCGTTACGTCGCAACTAACGGTACTTTAACGGTCACTCTTAATCGGTTCATTTCACATCTCAACTAACGGTCACATTTTGCTGTTAATTATTATACATCTCTGTTGTTAGTTTGTTGTCCGTACGGTTTGAATCTAGTTGCTATTAGTTGTTAAATCGGTTGAAATTATTATAGATCTAGAAAATATGTCGAAAACATGGGGGAAAATAGGCGCGTGGGCTGCGGAAGCCGAACGCGCCGACGAGGAGGAGAAGGAGCAGGCCGCCGCGTTAGCTGCGGCCGCTCCGCCTCAAAGCTACCCTAGTTTGAAAGAGGCGGTTACTACCACCAAAGGTAAGAAAAAGACCAAAATGTCCTTACAGGAGTTTACCATGGGTGGTGGTGTTGGGGGAGGTCAGGGTTTGACTCACGAAGAAATGATGCGTCTTCCGACTGGTCCGAAAGAGCGTTCGGCTGAGGAAATGCAGTATGGGAGGTTAGGTGGGGGGTTTAATTCGTATGGAGGTGGGAGGGGGAGGAGAGATAGGGAGGGGGATGGGGATGGGTCGTGGGGGAATAATAGGAGGTCGTACGGTGGGTTTGATGAGCATGAGCGTAGAGGTCCGCCTGCTAGGGCTACGGAATATGACCAACCGTCTAGGGCTGACGAGGTTGATAACTGGGCGATGAATAAGAAACCTATTGCGCCGTCTTTTGATGGTGGGAGTAGACCTAATCGGTACGGTTCTCTTGGTGGTGGTGCTAGCGGGATTAACACCGGAGGAGGTGGGGTTTCTAGGGCTGACGAGATTGACAATTGGGCGATGAATAAGAAGCCTGTAGCACCACCTCCACCACCTGCTAGGTCTTCTACGTTTGGTTCTGGGTTTCGTGATTCCGGTGGGCCGGAGCCTGACCGGTGGAGTAGGGGGGCTGGAATTGTGAACCAGGAACGCCCAACAGAGAGACGTAGGTTGGTGTTAGATCCACCTAAGGGTGACAGTGCATCAACTGAGCCTGTGGTTAAGACTGATAAACCGAATCCTTTTGGAAATGCTAGGCCGAGGGAGGATATATTGGCTGAGAAAGGTTTGGATTGGAAGAAAGCTGATTTGGAACTTGAAGCTAAGAAAAATAATAGTCGTCCCACAAGTTCTCATTCTAACAGCAGGCCCGGGAGTGCACAATCTGGCCGGTCTGCAGAGGGGACAGAGAAGCCGAGACCTAAGGTGAACCCTTTTGGTGATGCTAAGCCTAGAGAAGTTTTGCTTCAAGAGAAAGGCGTTGATTATCGAAAGATCGATTTAGAGTTGGAGCGTCGACGATTTGGCAGGTTATAATCTTATATCTCTTCATTTTGCTGAAACTTAAAATCAATGACTTGACATTGTGAACTTATGCCCTGTTTATCATGTTTATCTTTCTACTTGATGCACCTGAATTTCTGTATTTGTATATTGTAAGCCTTTCTTGTTGGCCGAGGTATCAAGTCGGACCTAGGACCTAGGATTTGAACGTTTTGGTTTTAAAGCTGGTTATTGACCCTAACAGTGAATAGTTTGGTAAACCGATTAGACTGTAATATGTGCTGTCATGAAATTGTCAGACGAATGGATTCCATCTTCCTTCTTATACCTACTTCTGAATCAACTATGGACATGATTGCAATACTATACTAGTTAGGACGAGGAGCATGTATAGACTAAGACACTCATGAATGTATTTTGTGTTCAATAGAAAATATTTAAGTTGTTGAAAATACTATTTTGGCAGGAAATTTGCATTGTATTGTTTGCATATTGGGAAACTAGTTTATGTTTGTAGTTGTATACTTGTATGCATATATATGAATTTAACTTGTCTAGTTTGAGTCTATGGTGGAACTTTATCTATCTAGAGTCTTGGCCATAAACAGATGGTATTATGGTTAGTGCCTTAGAAGGAGCTATAGAGTTTGGGTCAATTTTATAGTTGTTTGTTCCTTGTCTTTCCTGGCTATAGAATCATGTATTTTTGAGCTTGACTATGAATCTATAGACTATAGGTGCAGCTCCCCTGATGCTATATTGGGAACATTGCGAATTTAGGGGGTGTTTGGCTAAGCTTATATGATGGGCTTATTAGCTTATATGACTCAAATAAGCCTAAACTAAGTGTTTGGTTAAGCTTATATGAGTGGGCTTATGAGCTTTTGTAATGGGGTTTTTATAAGCCTCAAATTTGTGGCTTTTTTAAGGGAGGTTGGCTCGTTGGGCTTATATAACATGCTCCATTATAAATTACCATTTTACCCTCAATTTTACTTTATCTAAGGTTCATATTTTCTTAACCCATATCCCTTTTGGTCATGTACTAACATAACCTAAACCAAATACTTGAATTTATCAGCTTATTAAACATAAGCTAATCCAAACACATAAGCTGCTTATATAACATAAGCATAAGGTCATTCTATCATGCGGGATTGGGTATCGTTGTTGTTGTTGTTGATAAGCCCAATCAATAAGCTTAAGACCCCCATAGTGTCATGAGAAATAGCTGTTTTGTTGATACTCTGTTATTGTAAATTGTGTTTAACTTAGGGTTGTGTGTTACATATTGGTCTAAACATATTTGCTTTCAGCTTTGAATAAGCTTTTGTTTATTCTATTAATTTTCTGGAACTTTCTAGGATATATGGTTTGGGGGTGAGAGATGAGTACTAGTCATGTGAGAGTTCTTGTCTTCGTTTATGAGTTATGACAAGATATTTATCATCTTTGTGATGTTGAGCAACAAAACTTAGGTAGAACTAACTGTTGAGGGTCTTGGTAATACTCTCATGATTCTATGACAAGTGAAAAGTGGGTGAGGATGGTATTATTCTGTATTTCTTAAGTTGCTGGCGTATTTTTAGCATGTGTGAATGTGACCTGCTCAGAATGAGCAACATATTGTCTTGGGTGGGTGGGGATGTGGGTGGTGGGTGCGGGGGTGTCCTTTAACAATCTCTGCCATATATCTCAAACTACTTGGGGACTTGGGGTGGACTAAAAATGTATCCCCTAGAGGATTAGAAGATCAAAGAAACAATCAAAATCTCTGTCAACATAAATGTATATATTTAGATGGTACTTCTGAAGCAACATGAGTTATCTATTTGGTTTGGTTAAATGACTGAACATTTAATTTTTAGTTTATGATTTATCTCTGTCGCTGCATCTTGTTAAAGGCCATACAAAATCTAGAACAAGCATGTTTGACATTCAGCGCAATCTAGTATTATCCAGTTTCTCTGAACAATTTACTAAAACTACTGTGACCTCTTATATTTGGTAGATGCTTTTCTCTTTTCATCTTCTATTATAGCTTTTATGTAAATGGTTAAAATTGCCTTGACATTTAAAGATGTATATTTTCTCAGGTCTGAGACAGAGGCAGAAAAGTATTTAAAGGAAGAGATAGATAATTTAAAAAAGCAGTTTGAGAAGGAGTCTAACGAGAATCAAACTAGTTTACATGATACAATACTTGAGAAAGAAAGGATCCTGGAACAGTTAAGTCATGATCTTGATAATAAACTTCGCTTAAGTCAAAAAGCTGTTGAAAGACCGGGTTCTGGAGCTGGAAGAGTGGGCCCTGGTTTCCAAGAAAGACCAGGTTCTGGAGCAGGAAGAGTGGGCCCAGGATATCAAGAAAGGCCAGGTTCTGGAGCTGGAAGAGTTGGCCCGGGATATCAAGAAAGACCAGGTTCTGGAGCTGGAAGAGTGGGTCCAGGATATCAAGAAAGACCAGGTTCTGGAGCAGGAAGAATGGGGTCTGGCTTTCTAGAAAGACCACCTTCTCAATCTGGTTCATTTGATGATTCCAGAAGTGTTGACTTTTCAGAGAGGCCTCAGTCGCGTGGTAATCCCTGGATGAGACCTGACGATGAAAGAAGAGGCTTTGGTGGTGGAAGGGATGGAGGTTTTCTGGGCAACAGAGACTTTGGCAGGTACGCATTCTCATGTATTTCTTGTGGTGCATATGGTCTTCTGCTCCTATATCAATATTTTGATTAGAACCTTTTGAATCTATTTGATGTCGTGCCATATGCTTCACAAGTTTAGATTTGAAGTCATTCATAGTTAAATGTCTCGTTCTGTGTCGGGTAACCATTTATGGGGACATAGTGGTTGCCAAATAAGAGATAAATGTCTATTCTCCTCATACATGAAATAGGATGAATTAGGATACATGATGCTTAGAAGAACATATTTTGAGATTACATGGTAGTGTTCAGCATGCTGGAATCAGAAAAGGAATGGCATAGTCCATTCTATTTGAATGAAAAAAACTGTTTGTTTTGTATGATGGGATGGAATGGACCAGTCCTCGGTGAATGTGGTTCCGTTCCATTCAGTAAATTTCATTTGATGTGCAGGGGTTTTTATTTTTAAACATCTGTTGTGTAATGATTAAAAAAGTTATACTGCATATGTTTTTTAGTTTAAATTTAAAATAGTTTCAGATTTTAACCAGATAACACTTTATTTCCAACTTATAACTAGAAAATACATCTTTTATGTTTAATGTGTACATAATAATTGGCTTTTGAATTAATTTGTTGAGTAAAGACAAAATTATACATTATCTTTGCATACTTCCTACAAGCCAAGTAAACATGATGATGTAATGTAATGATTTACCCCTTTATCTTGGGAAAACTTCATATATCCACCTCTTTTCATCATTAATTTCAGCCAACCAAACACACCCCAACTTTTATATGACGATGTAGATACCTAGATTAAGACATGAATGCTGTTTCGGAATTCCCGGTCGGTGTTATTGAATATAGTTACAAATCTAGCTACTTTTATGAATAATTGCTTATATCTGCCTTTATTATTATCTTCTCCATGTGTGACCCCTATTCTGATGGTCCATTGCTATATGTTGTATCAGTTTTTGAGAAAAAGGACATGTTAAACATTTATGACTTAGCATAAATGCATATACTGGATCATTTTGTGATATTAATAATACGATGTTTCATTGGCAGGTCAAACTCAAAGGAGAGATGGTGATGAAAGTGCATGTGGGTGTGGGGTGCTTGATTAGTAGAAGATAATAATATTCACAATTTTTGGGTGACCTTGTTCGCCTTATGTTTAAGGAGGAGAATGAAGGAAATGAAGAAAGCGTTAAGATATGTTTTAACATTTAAGAAAATATGTCGTAACCCAATTCCAGTTGTTGTGCCTGTGCCCGTGTAAAGCTCCTCTGTTTTGGTTAAAAGGGACACAGGCTGTCTTGGTTATTTGTCAACCAAACACTCTTTAACTTTTGTACATCTTTAATGCGGATCGTTGGATATTAACTGTTTCTTTATCTAGATTAGGATTGGATTTGGTTGAACAAGATTAAGAAGAAAAACTAGTAATTGTTTCTATCTAATCGAAACTATCTATTTTATCATGTCTGGTCATCGTATGTTTGTGTCATAATCTATCCTTCTGTTTGATGCCTGACTTATTTTAATGGGTGGACCATTCTGCGAGTTTATTTGAACTTGAGCTCAATCAAGCTGAACTTTATAAAGTTCAAGTTAAGCAAATGAGTTCTGAATATTGAATCCTCATCGAATCTATGTGTCAATGCACCATATCGAATTTGTCTAATCAATTGTTGGTTTTATGAATGTTCAAGTTATTCATACATGTTTTATTACAAACAAGTTTGATATATTCCAGAAATTTAAGCTCTCAAACTGAATAGAGCATGCAGATAAAAAGTTATTATCATTATGTAGAAACATATATCACGCAGATATACACAGAAGCTGTAAATTTAATTATTAGAGCAGCCGGTGTGGGCCGCCGTGTGCCTCGCCATGGGTGAAGTGGAGCCCCGCCGTGGCTCGCCGCCACACCGGGGTTGCTCGTTGTGGCTCGCCGTGAAGATTGAAATCGTGGGGACGACGAAGGTAAGCTTCTAAAAAGCAGCGATTTTTTTTTTTTTTTTTTTTTTTTTTTTTTTTTTTTTTTTAAGATTTGTAAAGTTTTATATAGGCTATGTTTGGCACACAAGATTATGGAGAGATTATGCTTATTTTTTCAAAAAATAAGCTACTTAAAAAATAATCTTTGTTTGGCAGACATAGCTTATAAGAGATTATGAAAAAAATAATCTTCCATAATTTCTGAAAATAAAAGGTTACTTCATGTAGCTTATAAAAATAATCTATTTTTATAATCTTTTTAAGCAACAACACCAGCATCATCAACAACACCAACATCAGCACAATCTATTTTTGCCAAACATACCCATAATAAGGTGAAGGTGAAGTGTTATTGATTTCGAAAGGTTCGTGTAGGTACTGAGCTTCTCGTGGTTAAACAAAAAAAACTGAAACTTGAAAGATTAACTAAAAACATGAAATACATAATAAGCTTAAACATTAAAACTACAGAGGGGATCCCTAAAAATAACATAAAAACATGAAATACATAATAAAACTACTAAACACTTAAAAAAACGAGTCATCCGAGTCCAAACCATCATCACTTGTTGGTGGAGAATAAAACTCCCCATTCATGTATCGACTCTCCATTATGTCGAAATAGTTGTCTTGGAGGTACTGAGCCTCCCGTGCTTCTTGCTCATGGCGAGCAGCCTCTTCACGTGCCTGCTCTTGCAGTATCTCCCTGACGTTTTCTTCATCTTGTTCAAGCTGCCGGAGGGAAGCCTCACTTAACCCGTTTGGGTGGTTTTGAAAATCCACCTGTGGACTGTTCACAGGTGGACTTGGAACAATTGGGAGGTACAGGATGTTTTCAAACCCCACCGGAAAGACATTTTCCGGTGGTGTTGAGTAAACTTCAAACTCTGGCAGAGTTGGAAAGTTGGTTTCCGGCAAGTGATCTGGGGACGAAAAGCTGGTTTCCGGCAACTTCTCTGGGCTGGGGAATTGCTGAGAAAAGTCTTTGCGAGACATTTTTCTTGTGTGTGAATTGTGTTATTTGTGTGTGAAAGTAATGCTGGTATGATACTATATATAGAAAACTTAACCGTTTGAATTTGAATTTAACCCCCCCAACAGTACCCGGTTTTTGAATTTTGAATTTGAATTAACCCGCCCAACAGTACCCGGTTTTTGAATTTGAATTTTGAATTTGAATTACCCCGCTCAACAGTAAACGGCTTTAAAATTTAAATTTGAATTACCCCGCTATAAATAACATCTATAAAACCACCATTTTATTTCACATCTACATCAATTAAAAAAAAACACACACAAATGTCTCAAAATTTGAAGTGGAACAAGTCTGAAGAAATCTTGCTTGCGCAAGTTTGGATAGAAATTTCGCAAGCTATGGATATGCAAAATAACCGTTCCGAAAATATTTTTTGGAACGACGTTATGCATATGTTCAATAATCAGACAACCGATGACCATCGTACAAAAAATTCAATCACGGGTAAATGGACGAGGATTAACGTCGATTGCAAAAGGTTCAACGCAATTTACAAACAGTTGCAGCGTCGAAGTGCTCAAAATGACCACACTCATCTCGAAAATGCGAAACTAAGCTTCCATCAACAATTTGGTAGAAAGGAATTCAAATATGTTCACGTTTGGGAGATTTTGAAAAATTGCCCAAATTGAGATGTCGAAGATTAAATCCAGTAGTATGTGTTTTTTTTTTTTTAGTCGTGTTGTTTTTTATTCCCGTATCGTGTTGTTTTTTTTCCGTATCGTGTTGTTTTTTTATTATTGTGTTATGTATTGTATTTTTAATTTGAATGAAATGAATTTATTTAGTTTTTATTTGGAAGTGAAAATTGAATAAAAAAATAAAGTGATAGTGGTGGGCCCCAAATGAAGAAATTGAGGTTTGTTATGAGTGAGGAGGGGGTTTGTTGTGGTTAGTTGTGGGAAAATGGGATGCTGATGTGGCGCTGAGGTGGCGCGACGACGAAGTTTCACTTCGTTATGACACCTTCCGCTCTTAAAGGCCGCACACAAAAAAAAAGTAGTGTTAGTAAATTACTAAAAGAGCGGAAGATGAGTACTGTCTACAACTCTACTTTAGTCCATTAATGATATATTAATTAGATTATGAAAGGTTTATCCTTTTTAATAAACTAAATCAGGATAAAACACAACCTTAATTGAACAAAGCCATGATCTGTACTGTCTACAACTCTACATCAATTAAACTTACGTGGACCTGATTTTCCTGTCTGTACCATCTACTTGTATGACAAACTCCCAATAAGGAAACTTAGGTCCACCCACTGACAACTATGATCTGGAAAGAAAGATTCACTAATCTGACCACAAAAATGACTTTGACAGTATCTATTGGATTACTCTTGGTAGCAACTTTTTCTATTTACATGGTTGTTAAAGGAGCAAGAATATCAAGTATTTATGATCATCAATTAAGTTCTTCTTGCCAGTTTCCAGCAATCTACAACTTTGGTGATTCAAATTCGGATACTGGAGCTGTTTCAGCTGTGTTTGGCCCGGTTGTTGCGCCATATGGCATGACATATTTTCATAAACCTTCTGGGAGGTATTCTGATGGGCGTCTTATCATCGATTTCTTTGGTAAATCTTGATGTCGATAAAATTTTCTAAGAATCTGAGTATGACAAAGTTTCCACCTTTAAGTTGAGTGCTAATGATGTATTGGAGATCATTATGTTAATCTCCATGTTGGGGTTGTATTTTGAGTTGACTTTAGAGAACCGAATCAAATCTTTACTTAAGGGTGTTTCATTGAGATTGCATATTTTCAGCTTATATCTTTATATTAGAAAAGCACCTTATTGGTGCAAGCAAATTTTCAAATCCAAACACTCAAAAGTTCTTAGTTTGTTTATACAAACTCAATAAGTTAATAAGCACTCTACAATATGCAATCGCAAACACCCTCTTAGAATAAGCAACCTTTATCTGATGATTGTGAATCTTGTTTTGGTAAATAGTCAAGAAACTTTTTGTGTATGGCTTGCGTTGACTCGGAACACTCATTCTCCAATGAGTTAATAATTAATTAGTGTGCCAAATAGTATTGACAAAAACTATATTATCTCAGAAATAATCTAGTTCTTGAAGTAGTATGATTTGGGAGGTTATATGCATTAAGATTTCGCTTTTGACCCGTTTGACCCATTCAAGATACATTTTCAGTTTCTATTTCTGTTCCTGGCCTGTTTAGATCTTGTTCATATTACCTTATTCCGATTCCGAGTATGAATCTGATTTTTTTGAACCAATATTTGCAGCTGAAAAATTAGGCTTTCCATACTTAAGTGCATATGTAGACTCCATTGGAACAAATTTTCGACATGGTGCTAATTTTGCTGCCAGTGGATGCACCATTCAACCCGCAGACTCTCTGACTCTAAACAATACCTTTAACTCTCTCACTCTTGACGTACAACTCTCACAGTTTGAACAATTTAAACAAAGATCTCTCGATGTGTACAATGAAGGTAAACATAAATTATTAAGCATTTATATCATAGCTTTTGATACATAAATTTATGTTCACTTTTTAGTATTACATGTGTCATCTTTTTGGTATAGTGACAAGTTCTGAGATTAAAGATCGTCTTCCAAGATATGAGGACTATAGTCGGGCACTTTACACATTTGACATAGGACAAAATGATCTTCATGCCGGAATTATATATATGAAAGAAGATCAAGCGAAGATGTATATTCCCACCATGATTAGTGAGTTTGCTTCAATTGTTGAGGTAATTCATACAAGTTATAGTGTATACTTTAAGAAACTTTTAAACTGTTCGACTCGTTTCCCTTAAAGTTCAATGTTTTCAGGTTTCCTTGTGAGACCCGTTATTCGAATAATATAACACAAACTGACTCGTTTTTCCATTTGTGGGTTGAGTATCCCCCCTAGAGATTCTGTTTAGGACAAGAATGTCAAGAACTTAGGGTGTTCGAGATTGCTTATAAAAGTGCTTATCCGCTTATCTTTTTTAATGATAATATTTTTTTGAGCGTTGGATAAAAGTGTTTATCTGCATATTTTAGAACAATAGAATCACTTAAAAAAGCACCTTGGTACCATTTTTTTCAAGCAAAATACGCAGTCTAAGGCGATCCCAAAGACCCCCCTTTAAGGTACAAACAATATTCTGCTTTTTAGCTACCTTTATGTTTTTGTTACAGAAACTATACCAAGGAGGAGCAAGAACATTTTGGATTCATAATACAGGTCCAATCGGGTGCATACCTTTCTTTGTCAAAAACTACCCACCATCTCCGGACAACAAAGACCAAATCGGGTGTGTGAACTCATACAACGGACTAGCACAAGAATTTAATAAACAACTCAAAGAAAAGGTGTCACAACTCGGAACACAGCTTCAAGAAGCATCGTTCGTGTATGTTGACATGTATTCGGTCAAATATTCTCTCATAAGTGAAGCAAACAAGCATGGTAAGATTTTGTTTTAATCTTCAATAAAATGTTTCTCATCGCTAAAGACATAGCAAAAAGTGAATCAACTTGTTCATACTTAAAACGCTAATCTTTTTGCAGGCTTCACTGATCCACTAGGACAATGCTTAGGCCAAGATGGTGACGATAACAAGCCTTGTGCAAACCCGTCAGAGTATATTAGCTGGGATGGTATACATTATACCGAAGCAGCTAATAAATGGATCGCTAACCATATTCAAAATGGCTATGCGTCATCACCCAAAGTTTCCCTCACCGAAGCTTGTCAAGCTACCTCGAGTTCCCTTCAGTAGAGTTTAATGAAATTAACTAGAATCGTGTATGCATAAAAACATTCAAACTATGGCGCCATTTTTTATTCGTGACACAACTCGTCATGTATTTATATATAATCTAAATACCATTTTCATGAGTGTTGCGAAAGTATAAGATTCAGGCAAATTTTAAATGTACAAAATTAAAAAATATTAAAAAAGGTTCAAAGCGACTCCGCTGGGGATCGAACCCAGAATCTCTGGTTTCGTAGACCAGCGCCTTATCCATTGGGCCACGGAGTCCTTTTTGTTTATTTTTACCGCTTGAAAATTGTTATACAGCAAACTAACATTTAGCTATTAACTTATTATTGTTGCAAATAATAAGATGTTTGATTACAATGACTTTAAGACATACAACAAACCTAATTGACAGGGGCTTTTTGGAGGAGCTATTATTTTTTTGTTACAAAATAATCTCCTATAAACTAAGTAGCTTCGTTTGGATGCATTAACTACAAGCTTTTATTTCAAACAAATAGCTCCAAAATGAAAAGCTGATTCATGAAATTTTTTAAATGTCTATGAGCTGTTAAAACTTTAAATTACTAATATACCCTCCAAACATTTATTTACAATTCTAGATTTTTCCTTTTATGTCATTTTACATCTTATAGTTACATTTAACAACTAATTTACCAAACACTGTTATTAAAAAAAAGATACAGATTGTAGCTCATGTTAACAGCTTTGCAGTTTACAACTTACAACTTACAGTTTACAGCATACAGCTAGTTTTGCCAAACATACCCAAAATGTTCATAAGTTGTGTCAAGAATGAAGTAACTTGCGTATTAATTCTCTATATCATTACCAAAAAACGAATTTGCAGATATTTTTTTACCATGCTAAATATAGTTTGATTCGTTTGAACAAAGATTTTACTAAAAAAACAGATATATATTTGATGATTAAAACACTCTTTTACATAAATTTATACTGTTAGTTTCATGATTTTCATCTTTCGATTTAATGTAAAAGGCATCAATATGTGGTTTACTACAAGATTGATTGTTATACAAAACGTCAATCATTTGGTACATTTCTTTACGTTTTCATGTAAAACTTGTTTGTATGCAAAATCTTTTTATTGATTCACTTTCATCAACAGTTTAAACATACCGGTCGTATTATTTGGAGTTTTGCTTAAATCTTTTAGTTGTTAAGTGCGTCTAAATGTGAAATTGGTGGTTAATTACATGATTTGCATATCAGTTGAGCTAGTAAACGATTTTATACTTTTATATATGTTTATGATTGTTTTGCAGCGAAATATTAAAATGTTGAAGGCATTACTCTTTTGCTGTCAATTGTACGCTGCAACAAACTGACACCCAAGTTTAGAATTGTAAATTCATCATTAATTGAAACTTAAGTAACATTAACCGTATGGATAAAGGAATGCTATTATGTTGATTAAAGAAGAAAATTTGGTGCAAACTATGTTTCTACAATTATGCTTATATGCAGGCCGGGTGGAATCCATGTATGTCACTAATGCTCTCTATAGACACGTCCAGATATATCATTTCTCACAGAAACTTCGCAGATATTATTTTAGAAAAGATATATATGTAAGTTCTGCAGGTTTGATATCTAACAATTCAAAACTAGAACTAGAAAGAAAAGCAAATACGTTTGGTAGGATAGATAATATGCTAAATCAATAGACACTAATATATTAAATAGCAAAAACACCACTCGTCAAATAAGTTTGATGATTATTTAGAATAAAAAGTACAAAATACCAATGAAATTCTTATGAATAGAGAAGAAATTGAAGAAATCCGGGAGCAACGGTTGAGCCAAAGGTTGTGTGTTGTAACTTCTGGCTTGTCCTAAAGATATATGTCATCCGACATTGTTGGTAAGCTGTCGTGACGGCATTGCCAACACAAGCACCGTGATTCAATCCAGCCACTATCTAACAATTCAAGGCTTTCATCACATGTTTCCATGTAAACCTTTTCATGTATTGATTCAGCTAAAACAAAACGCACCCCTGTATTAGGATTATAAACTTCTAACCTCATAGATTTATTGTCGATCAAGAAATAATATCCATTTGTTGGGAGTTGCATGACACCATTATAAAGAATCATCCTTTTAGAATTGAATTTGAAATGAGCATGCCAAGATGCATCATTATCGTACTCTTTCATCACCCAAATCCAAAAGTTATCGCCATCTTCATCTACAAAAACCACAGCTAGATGACCGTCAACGATTGTTGGTTTTCTGATTACCCAACTAGGTTTTGCCAACATAATCTTCCGAAATACATGAGTACTCAAATTACATGATATTATATAATTTTCTCGCCCTTTGGGTACTCTTAAATAAGCCGCCCAATGCAATGCCCCGTTTAATATAACACGGCTCTAAAACGAGATGATCAAACTTAGGAGGAAAAGCAATCGTAGACCAAGAGCGCGTCTTCATGGAGTACACCAATGAATCTACAATTCCTTCATAATCGATGTAGGATATTTTCACAATCTTGTAATCATCGGTGATTGGATCATAACCGAAACCGAATGCTATTGTACTGTCGTTAGCGCCAGAATGATGCTTAGGTATCGTTAATGTACGCCTGATTGAAGGATTCCATAGGCTAATATGGTTTTGATCATATCTATTATACACACATATAATTCCATTACATGAATTTACAACTTGCGCAGACGAAAAGTAGAAAGGGAATGCGCAAAATGATAAGTATCTGGGCCTGTTAGACAACTTAAATCGGTCTTTCCAATGCAACAAAGACGACACATCTTTAACTATATCTAAGTCGTGCTGATAAAATGTTCTAACGACGTTGTTATTTATACTAATAGATATGTTCAACTTTTTGATAAGGACAAGGACTTTTCGCGAATATTGAAGACGGTGCCTGCGGATGAAATCAGGGCTACTAATGTGAGAATACCATGATTTTGAGAGAGATCTAAATCGTATGAGGGATTTGGTTGGTAGCCTTTCAAAGATTTGAACAATTACATCATCACATAGATAGGCAGACATTGTGTAGTTCTGTCAAACAACATAAGATTAGTAACTTTATATTGCTTAGCAGAACCAAAAAAGGACAATAAATTATGAAATCAAAATTATCTAATTTTATTAATTAATTAAAGCAGCCAAAAATAAACTAAAATTAGCATTTGTCATATAGTATTCTTTGTATAAAAATTAGGGATAATTACACGGAAATGTATTTAACTTGTCACTTTTTGTAGTTTTGTGTATCCTGTTATTTTTTTTGTAGTTCTATGTACTCAACTTTTGAATTCACTTAGTTCTGTGTACCAGGGTGATCAATACGTTGTATGTATTATTAAAGTTTTTTTGTAGTTCTATGTACGCAACTTTTGGGTATATTGGTCTCAACTGGTGACTTTGCAAAGTTGAGTACATGGAACTACATGAATTTAAAAGTTGAGTACATGGAACTATAAAAAAAATAATAGAATACACATAACTACAAAAAATGACAAGTTAGATACATTTTCGTGTAATTATCCCTAAAAATTATATATGCTTGACAAATTATATCTTGTTTTGAACCTATATAAATGATCATAGTCATCATAGTTGTATATATCTATAGAAAATAATAGGATAGATTTTCGGTTTGTGTTTCACGGGGAGCTAGCCATCGTTAAGTTCATCAAGTGGTACGTAATTAATTAGATATTGCTCGATCTAGTAAATATGATATCTGTTGGAAATGTATATATTTACAAACACGTAAATGTCCGGATTCGAACTCGTGACCACGGGATTGCACACATTAGCGAATGAGAATTTGTCACACCCCCAAATTACCTGTTTTGCAGCGGAATGGAATTCCTGGGGATTGACTGTCATAGCACCACAATCACAGTTATATTGAACGACCTAAAGTGTCGTTTGAAAAGAACATCGTTTGATTTAATAAAACAATCAGAGTTTACAAAGTAGGTCCCAAATGAAAATCAACTTGTGCGGAAATAAGTTTGTTACAATTCAAACGATGTTTTAAAGTACGTAAAACCCAAGTGAGACGCGTCGTCATCGCGACTCCATGATGTGTCCAAATGCATGCCATGAAGTGAATGCCTTAGATACCTGAGATAAAAACATGCTAAAAGGGTCAACACAAAGGTTGAGTGAGTTCATAGAGTTTATGAAGAAATGTAAAGCCTTTAAAAATCGTTTATGCAGCAAAGGTATTGAAAATCCACTCAGTTCCAAGTTCCGCCCATACAAAACTTGCAACCTGTGTGTTCACAACCCATTGCCAAAATGTGACATAGTTTATGTTCAAGTCCAAATCGTCAAATGAGTTCACAAGATAGTGCCTAACTTAATGTATCCATAGTTACTTAATATAACACCTAATTCGTACGGTTTCAAATTGTTCCATGACCATTAGTGCAATGTTTATACCAAGACCATCAGTTCAATGAATGTACCAAGACCATCAGTCCAATGAATATACCAAGACCATCAGTCCAATGAATATACTATGGAAATACTACGTATGGTAATACGGTTACTTTGCATGACTAAACATTCAGTTCAGTTAAACATGTAGTTTCAAATAATCATGATAGTTATGAAAATAATTGAGCATGTATCTCCCCCAAAACATTTATGAAAACAAGTAAAAGTAGGGGCTATGAAACTCACTTGGTGGAATGATGCGAAGACAAAAGTGAGTACACCGAGATGTAATGTGATACGTTAATCTTGACCTATTGTGAAGGATATGATACGTCATGAGTTGCAATGTAATGTTATGCATGCACTTCGTATGTTATTTATACCATTTACGGGTTTTGAAAATATTACTCGTCGTCGAAAAAAAAATACTCTTTTGACGTCTTGACCCTTCAAAAATGACTTTACATGTTTTTACGTCAAAATGTCATCCTATAATGGTTTTATAATGATTTTTGGTGAAATTACCACTTTTCGTCGCAAAACAATGTCGTCGGAAAAATCATGAAATTAACAAAAATGGCTTTGGAAAACTAGTCGCAAAACGGTGTACGTCGATCGTTAGAGAACGAACTCGACGGTTTTGGAAAGTTTGAATCGATATCTAGAAGTTTCAGTTCAGGAGTTTTCGTTCAAAAGGTCTCGATCATAAAGATATCAAGGGCTAAAGATGGTGGTTTTTGTTAATTGTGTGCAGAAAATGAGTTTCGGCCAATGTTTGAACATCCGTAATTAATTCACTATAACTCCGCTTAACAAACAGCTTTTTGTTTTGAAAAATATGGCCGATGAACTTGATTTTACTAGAAGACAACTCGTTCCAAAAAGTTTCACATCATGGTTAAAAACTGCCGCAAACATGGTCGTTACAGCTAATGTAACACTTGTATCGTAAAAATAATATAATTTTTCAGAAAATAATAGTTACGGCAACTTTATAAAAACGTGCATATATTTGTCGTTTCAAATCCGTTTTCTACGTATAATATGTCCTTAGCTTCGTATCGAAGTAAACTAATATATTTTTGACTAGTCGAAATAATTTGTGAAGCTTAAGGCTCATTTTTGACTCGAAAATACTAAAAACAGCAAGCTGAAATTTTCTGAAAATATACGTTTCGTCGTCAAACTTTAAAAATTCACCACGGCTTCGTTATAACTCCGTTTTTATCCGTTCAAAAGGCCACGGATTCGTTTTAAAGTATATTTTCTAAATATCAAGGCCAAAATGTCGTACCAACAGTAGGTTTTTCCAGAAATTCGAAACAAGGACAGAACCTAAAATATAGTTATCGAAAATAGTTTTTCTCGGACAAAACCTATTCTAATCCCTTCAAATCAACTCCAAAACTAATCTAATCCTACCATACACCTTCTTAGGGTGTCATGGGTTCCTAATCACCATCAAGACCAAAGAATACCAAGGGAATATTTATAGGATGACCAATATGTAATATAACTCAATAAATCATGAAATAAATGGTATAAATCACATAACATGCATATAAGCTCCAAAAATGAAAAGAAACATATGAAAATGAAAAGGAAACATGAAAATGAAAGAAACTTGCTTACTAGTGAAAATGATGAGGTGAAAGTAACAAGGATTAACTTAAATACCCTTGGTTTTTATTTCAAAACCTTATATAGAGTATATACTAGATTGTTTTAACACTTAAACTTGAAAATTTTGATCCCCTTGGCACCTTGATGTAGAACCGGTTATGAAGCACCCAAAAGAGAGAGGAAGAAAGTTTTAACACTTGAAGGAGTATGTGAAAAAATGAATGAAATGATTTAGTCATGTAAGACTTTATGAGAAAGTGTAGAAACATGAAAAATCAAAACCTTACCAATCAATTAATACACCCTCAAGGGGCCGGATTTTTGGGTATCTTGTCCTCAAAAT
>BPTQ01000008.1:94238112-94515386 GCA_019973895.1 Chrysanthemum seticuspe
TTATTGTGTTAGTACAAATAAAATAAATACACAAAGTCATTAATTGATCGGAACAAATATATCACATAACTAACCACGATTTGTCAGTTTAGATTGTCTGATTTTTGACGAGTTTGTGATTACGTTAATTCTAGTCTCCTTATATCCCTTAAGGACCCAGCAATTCAGGGTGCCTCCTACTTAACCACAATTTTGTGAATTAGTCTACCATCTTACTAGTGATTCCTATCACTAGCTATTCCAAAAGCTACCTTTTAATATGGATTTCTCTTTTAGATGTTTAATTTCGCTGAATTTACGTTTAATTTTCTTTATTTTCTATTTTAGATAATTTATTTGCGATAGTGATAAAAATTTCCGCTACTTGCAAATTTTGGATTTTGAATTTTGAATGCAAATTTTATTTTAATGCAGATGCATGTTTTATTTTACACTCAAAATTTCTTTATTTTCTCGATGTTTATACTTTTACTATAAAATATTAGGATTATTATTTTCTTTTAATAATCTTTTTCTTTTAATAAAAATGTTGATAAATAGATTAATAATAATTAATTTTAGATAAATAATTCATAAATTTTACATGATTTTATGTTCTTTTATGTTTTAATTGGATCTTTTTACTTTAATATTGAATCTTTTTAGATTTTATACTATTTTGAATAAAATTTTGATTTTTATATAAAAAAACTGAATAATACATAAATAATAATTAAATTTAGATAAATTTTGATTAATTTTACGATTTTTTATGAAAAATCTGATTCTTTTAATACCTTTTTATGAAAAATAATGAAGTCGCTTTAATTTGTAGATTTTCTCTTTAGGTATAATTTTCCATCGAAAACCTTATCGATCACTATCCTTAGTGATCATTCTACCATCTGATTAAGTGTTTTAACACCAATTCATCCTCCGTGGGACTTAACGACCCAGGAATTCCCTATATTCCTCTGATCTTAATTGCATTAGTGTTTGAGCAGTTTTTAGTCTGTTAGATTTGACTGTTTAGCACCAATCAATACACTATATAAACAAGGCTAGTTAATTACTGAAACACATAAATAAAATAAACATGATTGTGTTATTATTTGTATGCGTAGATCTAGGGTTTGCAAAACCTAAACCCTAATTTTTTAGGGAGGGCGTTTTTTTTGGTGCCCTTATTAGGGTTTTGTAAACTATAGTTTTAATTGGATTAGAAACCCTAGGATGCATGCAATTTTATGTGTATTGCGTAACTCTGTTTTAATTGCATTAATTGTTAAGTGTAATTTATGTCCATGATAATTACATGCATGTTTTATCATGGATCTGCTTTTATTGTATGTCTTTCTTGATTAAGTGATATACACTAAATATTTTGATAGATCTAAAATTGGGGAAGACCTCAATCATTATTAATTTAATCAATTATGTGCTATGTGGTATGTGTTTAATTTTGACTTACGCAATCGATGAATCGATGCATGTGGCTCACCTTGTACATTATGTCAAACGGGTGAAAGTCTTAATTAAACATATACATATTGACAGATCTAGAATTGATTATTAATAAGATTTATCAAAAGATTTGCATGTGGCTATTTGATATGCATGACTTATTTTTTGTTATGCATTCATTGTTTATTTGTTTATTTTTAAATACTTGCTTGTTTGTTATGTGTAACAAGGGTATTTTTACAAGAAAAATAAACTGACCTAAACAATGGTGAAACATGTATTTTTAAGCATAGTAATCATAATCGTTTAATTGATTGGTGACTTTGGTACAAATGGTCTGAACGGCTCACCCACTAGAATGAACTATAAAGGGGTTAATAAAGAAGTGCGCACAGTCACACTGAAAGGATGTCTAAGGTTATGCTTTAGTGCTTACCTGGTCCTCTGCCCCCTGTAAGTTCGAATGGAGCTACTTAGTAAGCCATTAAATGTGCAAGCTCATCTTAAGGGCGGATTAGTTTTAATTCCATGCGCCACTTCGGTGGTAATTACCCGAAACACTAAGTGTTTACACTTATGCAAAAGTACGGTATAATGGATGATAATTAACACTAAATTCCTTGATTGGTGAATCCAATACCTCAATTAAAGTTTGATGATGAAAAGCTTATACATTAAAACAAGATATAAATGTTTTAATAAAACCTATGTTACGAAGATGAATGCATGCCATCTTTGTACATATTTTGATTTGACATCAAAATTATTACCCTTTAATTTAAGTTATATGCCATCCAGCGAAACGGAAACACCTAAGATTACCTTTTATTTACGTGAGAACGTGATTTAGATTGTAATCAAAGGGTAAAATATCCACATGACGTGAGAACGGGCATGTATGATTTTGCAGTTTCTTAAGTTGGCAACTTAATTGAGCTTTGTAGTGAGAACTGACAACTCAAGGCATAAGATGGGGATAAAACATGTTTACATAGCAATTGAAATTGGCTAAATGTAAATCCCATAAATCTAGGAGTTGCAATTTGAAATTTGGCAATTGAGGTTCGACTCGTACCATTTTGAATACTTTCATTACTAGCAGATCAACTGATGTGATGAAAATATGTCAATTTGGATCATAGTTTTCAATGAAAATTAAATGGTTATATGTTTATGAACCATGGGTATTTAATTTTCTTGAAAAGGTTAATTATCGAAAATACTAAAATTGAATTTTGCAATTCTTTTGAATGTATAAATGCAACATTTAACCGTAAACGTGGTTTAGTCTTTGATTAGTAAATTGATCAATTCTGCTTTCAAACAAATGTGTGATCGAGAATAATTTACCGAAAAGACAAACGAAGTCTCTTTTCCATGGGAAAAGCATGAGACTAAATCCTATTCCTTTTCATGAATGAGAGAGGTATAATAAGAACATTTGAATTGTCTAAATTCTAATATAACTCATAGCCCTCATTTGGTGAATGAATCCTTTTGCAACAAACATGACGTTTGGTTAACTGGAAAACATGTATATGAGTTACTAAATTAGAAGCTAGACTAATTACTGTGAAAATTGGTAAAAGGCAAACTAGCATTATTTGTCTAGTTGTTTTCCCTTAACCTTTAAAGGTGCTACATACCATTATCGGCATGGTAGGCCTGTTAAGGAAGAAATTGCATACCCAATTTTTCGAGTTAATAACATTGATGGATAACCCATCATTCATATAGTAGAATACACCTTTTAGTACCTTAGTAATGATTACGTATGGTTCTTCAAAGGTGTAGGAAAGTAAAAAGCAAGCAAGTTGTTTTCACTGGTTATGAAACACTTACAATGTTGTCAAATTCAGTGGGAGCATTTGTGTTGCATTACTGAATTAGAAGTTGTTATAATGATTTCTAATTCAGTGGGAGCTACAAGCCTTATTTGCTGCGTAGTAATCCAAATTATCTCTTGAATATCATGTAGATAACTACTTTCCAATTGTAGGCACTTATGTTTTTTAAGGATTGTCATGTGCGTTTCCTTACAAATCAATATAGTCTTATATCTACTAGTTATATCTATGACACAAATCATATTAATCAAATAAACGAACGTGTATCGTGTTGTTTATATGCTACATGATGTTGTTCCATGCACAAGTGGGAGAAATCTTTATTGTGTGCAAGGTACAACACATATTAATATGATTTAAATGAATTCTCTTGACTGTAAAGTAAGAGAATAACGTTCAAATAGGAAGTATACATTTAAATATGTATGATTGCTCTATTAAGAACATGTGTCAAGATGATAACAAAGACTACTTTATTTTAAATATTTATGCCATTCAATATTTAAGAAACACTTGTAGTTACGATTTATGTTACGTGAAAATGTGAACTAGATTGTAGCCCAACCTTAGAATATATGTTTATTATTATAAACATATGCGGTAAATAAATGAGTCTAATAGAATATGATGGATATATAATGAGATCTTAAAGTCTAACTTGAAGATTCATCATGTACATCATGTTGTAAGATTGTTGTGTCATGCTTGATTACAAGATGATTTAACAACATTGTAATATTTATGTTTGGATTTAGAATTGCATTCCTCAGCCTGGAGTTGCTCCCAGATTCTATACAACAATTGTTATGTAATTGTTATAGTCAACAAACTTGAAGTTTGAATGGTACCAAACAAATAGTATTCAAAGTTTACGGATGTTTAAAGAGCATATTGTTGTATACAATGATGCTAGTATAATTGAGATGACACTCAATTGTAGTCACGGTATCCTTGATGATGACCATGTTGACTAGTTATGCTCAACTAAGAGCATAGTTGCATTATACATTAAAGAATAAATAATACTTTAAAATTTTAAAGTTTTGAAAGATGATTGTCATAAAAGGGTGGTTCAGGTTATCACTCACCTTATGGAATGATATGACAATATCAAGATATGTGTAAACATATACAAGAATTTCACTTATTGAATTCTTGAAATAAGTATTCTCAAAATTCCTATGGATCAAAGTTAGTTGAAATTATGCCTTGTCAACAAGTATGATTATCATGACTTGAGGCAAAATTCATTAACTAAGAATTATCATGCATTGATCTATTTAGTATTTGGATAAAGGATATTGTAAACATTATTATTAAAATGAAATAAAGTATTTTGTTACATTTATTATTCATTTATTATGATGTTATCCTATATTTGCATGTTTAAATCCTTGAATAACTTAAGTTATTCTAAATAGTCCGTTGTCAATCAATAACATGGGAATGATATTGAATTAAGACAAATCTGAGTATTAGTTAGAGTATACTTGAAAGTATGCTGATGTGTAGCATGACTAATTTCAGATGATATTCAATGGATTGAGTATAGGACTTATCCCACTCACATGATGGTACTTTATGGATCTTAGTCGTTAAGTACATCGTGAATATTTATCCTCTGACTTGAGATACCAGAGATATGTCATGGATGTAGTGCATTTCTGTGAAGCAATCTAACGCTATACGTAACTGGTAGTTATAAGGGTTGTTTTCAGAAGTGTTGCGAAATTTATGAATTCTGCTTGTAGTCAAAACGGGATTTGTTTCCTTCAAATTTATTTTGAAGTATAATACTGCTGGGCCCATCGTAGGGTTGTTAAGATGTTTGCATGGCCATGCCCAAGGTCTTCTGGAATATGTTCAGAAGAATTGGTAATCTTAATCAATCACATAAAGCGAGAAACATAATAGTTAATTAAGAAATGAGTGAGATCCATATTCTTATTAACATGGTATTAGAAACAAAAGGATGAATATGATGATGAATCATTAAAAACTTGGTTTTTCTCCAGAAAACCATACACGAGTTGCACCGGGGGCATTGGCGTGTTGCTAGACGCTAACCAATGTCATTTTACGTTTTGTAAACATATCCAAGTGGGAGCTGTTGGAAATGTATATATTTACAAACACGTAAATGTCCGGATTCGAACTCGTGACCACGGGATTGCACACATTAGCGAATGAGAATTAAAGTTAAATAATTGATGTTAATGTTTACGATTAATTATTGCACATTAAGTCCGTTTAACGATCGTTAAGTATTTAACGGAAAAATGACTAACGACCGTTAAATGAAAAGAGAAAGGACTAGTAATGGAAAATCTTGAAGTGGAAAGTTTTGGGTTTTCTCTTGGGCTTGTCTCATGGCCGGCCAAGGGAGTGGGTTCTCAACCCAAGCCCTAACTTGTTCCCAAAGTTTTCCATACACTATGTTGGGAATTATGTGAAGTATGAATTATGCTGAAGTTTCTGCTGAAAGGATTCTACTGAAGTGTATGGATTCTGCCGAAGACATAATTCTGCTGAAGTTATATAGTTATTAGTTTGTTTCTGCGGAGATAGTATACCGTATATTCTATAGTTAGTTAGGATATGCATGAGCTTTATTAGGAAGTGATTGTGTATATCTTATTTAGTTTTACGTTTCTTTGAGAACAAGTTAGGGTTCCTTGTCTATAAAAGGAACACAATAGAATGAATTATGTACTAGAAGTTTACGAATTATCAATATAACGATCCATAGAGGATCAAAGAGTTCTTAGTTATTCGTGTTTATACTTGTGTTTATATTCCGCTAAAGAATACAAGTTGTAGAGATTTTCTTTTAGTTTGTTTGTGATTACATAAGCAATACTAACGATCTATGAGAGCTCAAGATCTATCAAGGTCTGCTAGTTTCAATAAGTGGTATCAGAGCCTCGTGAGAGTCTCTACGATACTAAGAACATGTTTTTCTAAACACCCTTACAACCAAAACAAAAATCACCATGCCTGGATCAGACGTTGATGTCGAAATCACCAACAACCAAAACTCTACACAACTGCAACAACTAAGTCTCTCGAACAGTAATGCTAAGTTTCCTTATCTTAAAAGGGAGGAATATGATCTTTGGGAGATGAAGATGCAAAACTGGATCTCCAACATTGATTGGAATCTATGGGAGATATTAAAGAAGGGAAACAGTTTGAAGAGAACTACCACAGATGCTGATGGCAATCTTACTTTTGTTCTTTCCAAATCTGCTGAAGAGATACTGGCGGTTCAGAGAGAAACCAAAGTTAAGACGATTCTTCTTCAAGCTATTCCTGAGGATCACTTGAGTGATTTTCACTTCATGAATGCTGCTAAGGACATATGGTTAGCAGTCAAGGCGAAGTTCGGTGGGAATGAGGAGTCTAGAAGAATGAGAAAGTCGATGCTGAGACAACAGTTTCAAGATTTTCAAATCTCTGAAGAGGAAGGAATTCACAAGGGCTATGACAAGTTTCACAAGATTTTAAGTCAGTTAAATCAGCTGCAGGCAAAGCCAGATAATGATGATTGTAATTCTAAGTTCTTGAGGTCTTTACCTCCATCCTGGCTACAAGTGAGCATTGCTTTAAAAGCTAAAGGTGGTCTGGATATGCTTACTTTTGATGAGCTGTATAACAAACTTAAAGCTCTTGAACATGATGTAAGAAGTCCTTTCCGCTCATCATCTACTGCTAGTCACACAGCATTTGTAGGAGCCTCCACCCCAAAGATGAGTTATGTTCCAAGTCCAACTTACTCATCATCATCTTATACTACTCCTTCATCAAGCTCTCATTATAAATCTAGTGGTGTAATGGAAGATGTGCTTGGATCCTTCTTTGCTGATTATGATCCTCAGCAGGAACTTGCATATGAGGATTTAGATCAAGTTGACCCACTGGAAATGGAGGAGATGAAGTTGAAGTGGCAAGTGGCTATGCTATCTATGGAAATCAAGAGGTTTGAGCGCAAAGCTGGGAGGAGGTTTGGCTTTCAGGGAAGAGATCCAGCAAGGTTTGACAAAAAGAAGGTCAAGTGTTTTACATGTCAACAGATGGGTCACTTCTCCAGAGAGTACAAGGATAGGAAAGTTGGTGATGAGGTGAGATACTCTTCCTATCAGCAGAATCAGAGGGAAGCTGGAAACTCGAAGCCTGGATCCTCAGCTGCTCTAGTTACTATGGATGCTAATGTAGACTGGAAGCTGCATGATCAGGAGAATGATGACAGTTCTGGTGCTGAAAATATTGGGTTGCTGGCTAGCTGTACTTCAGAGGATAGGCATGATCAGATTGCCTTGATGGGCATCTCTCAGGTACAAAACTGTTTGTTTGGTTGTAGTGAGCGTTATAATGAACTCAAAGAAGCTTATGATATTTTGAAACCTAAATATAATGAATGCTATGTGGAAGTTGAAGCTTATAAACAGGCTTTAAAAACACTAGAAAGACAAAAGGTTTGGTTTCAGAAGAATCAAATAGCTTATGATGAGAAGTTAGGTGTATTAGAAAGGGATCTCGAATGTACTAAAAATGAGTTAAAAAGGTCTGAGAAATTAAGAGCAGATGTAGTGTCAGAAAATCTAGAGCTAAAAGAAAAATTAGATAAAGAAATAGCTAGACATAATTCTTGGCTAAAATCTGGTCTAAATCTAGCTAAAGAGCTCTACTCTAGTCAAACTCCTAATACTTCAGTAGGTTTAGGCTTTAAGAAATATGTAGGACTAGAAGCTAGAGAGGACACACGTAAATCAACACCAGCAAGATTAGCTAACATGGTAAAAGAAGGTGATTTACATGCAGTACGTGGATCTATTAGAGGAATACCTATGCCTGTTGACCTTTCCCTTACTGTTGACTTTGATGGATCACATCATCTGTATGGCAAAAAGTCAAAAGACTTGCCAGACCCTGATACTTCTTCTAATGACTTTGTCTCTTGTGTTAACAGTGACAAGTCCTCCAAGCAAAGGTCTACAGAGTGTGATTCAAATGACAAGTCTGACCTTTCCAAGACTCCACCCCTGCCTGCACCCAAGACTACCAATAAGCATGTCAGAGTTGCTGCCAAGGAATGCACTTCCAAGACAGTTGCCTCTGAAGACTTGCTTTTTAATTCTTTGCATAATAATTCTGTTAAAAACAATTCTTTTCATGGTTTTGGTTTGAATACTTCTGCTTGTAATAGAACATCTTTTGGTTTAAATAAATCTTCTAAACAGAAGACATGTTTTGTGTGTGGAAGTAAATTTCATTTAATTAAGGATTGTGATTATCATGAGCAAAGGATGGGTAGGTGTGATGATTCTAGGAAATCTAGACCAATGTGGACTAATGACCACCTTATGTTCAACAAGCAACTTATACCAATTCTCCTTATTCTTGGAGAAATTCAGTTGCAAGACCATATGTTCAACCAACAAGTTCATATTTTAATAATGGTTATTGGCCTGGATATGTTGACTCAATGAATGCTGGGAAAGGATATTGGGAAACTGCTGTCAAGTCCTCAACAAGTTGTTCTTGGAATAAAAAGGGACCTAAATTTCAATGGAAACCCAAGAACAATAGTGGATCTTATACATCTGCATGGCATCACTCATATGATCAGCAATGACTTGAGCCTCAATAGTGTACTAATACTTTGTATATTTTTTGTTGTTGTAGAATCATCCTCTTAAGCATAAAGATGTTGGCATTGTTGATATTGGTTGCTCAAGAAGTATGTCAGGAAACAGAGATATGATGCACAACTTTGTACCCATTGAAGGAGGAGGCAATGTGACCTTTGGAGGAAGTGATGGAAGAATTACTGGGAAAGGGACCATCAAAACACCTCAACTGGACTTTGAGAATGTACACTATGTCAAGGAACTCCAACACTTCAATTTGTTCTCAGTCTCACAAATCTGTGACACCAAGAACAAAGTATTCTTCTCAGAGGATGAATGTCTTGTGCTATCTACAGACTTCAAACTCCCAGAAGAAACTTCAATTCTGCTGAGAGTTCCTTGAAATCACAATCTTTATACATTCAACTTAACTGATGTTAAACCAGAAGGTGACTTAACTTGTTTGGTGGCTAAAGCATCCCTGGATGAGTCTACCAAATGGCATAGGAGGATGGCTCATGTGAACTTCAAGACCATAAACAAGCTCTCTAAACTGGGTCTTGTTGAAGGTCTTCCTTCCAAAGTTTTCACCAATGATCATAATTGTGTTGCCTGCAACAAAGGAAAGCAACACAGAGCCTCATACAAAGCTGTTACTGCTGTGAGCATTATTTCTGAACCTCTTCAGCTGCTTCATATGGATCTTTTTGGTCCAATTCAAGTTAGAAGCATTGATCAAAAGTATTTTTGTTTGGTTATCACTGATGGCTATAGCAGATTTTGTTGGGTATTTTTTCTAAGGACCAAAGATGAAACATCTCCAGTGTTGAAAGAGTTCATTACCCTTATTGAAAATCAGTTGAACAAAAAGGTTAAAGGAATTCGGTGTGATAATGGGACAGAGTTCAAGAATGCTATACTTATAGAACTCTGTAGGTCAAAAGGGATAAAAAGGGACTATAGCACTCCAAGAACCCCACAACAAAATAGGGTGGCTGAAAGGAAGAATAGGACCTTAATAGAGGCTGCAAGATCAATGCTGGCAGACTCTAAGCTACCCACCATGTTTTGGACTGAAGCTGTTGGTACAGCTTGTTATGTACTGAATAGGGTGTCCATTACTAGACCTCACTTCAAAGCACCATATGAACTTCTTTATGGGAAAGTTCCAGCTATTCATTACCTTAAACCTTTTGGTTGTCAAGTGACCATTCTGAATACAAGTGATCCACTGGGCAAATTTGATGAGAAAGCTGATGATGGTTATATTGTGGGATATTCTGCTCATTGTAAGGCTTACAGGGTTTACAATTTATCTGCTAAGAGGATAAGAGGATTGAGGAGACTTTGAACCTGAGGTTTCTAGAAGACAAGCCTAATGTTCAAGGACAAGGTCATGTTTGGTCATTTATGGTATATATGGTATATCAGATGGATGTTAAAGGTGCTTTTCTGTATGGTGAAATAGAAGAGGAGGTTTATGTCACTCAACCTAAAGGATTTGAAGACCCAGATCATCCTAATCATGTTTACAAGGTAGTCAAAGCTCTCTATGGACTACATCAGGCACCCAGGGCTTGGTATGCTAGGCTTTCATCATTTCTACTGAAGCATGGTTATCGAAGAGGTGCCATTGACAAGACACTTTTCCTTAAGAAGAATTCCACAGATATTATTCTTGTGCAAGTGTATGTGGATGACATTATTTTTGGATCCACAAAAGAAGCTTGGTGCAGGGAGTTTGAGGAGCTTATGAAGGGAGAGTTTCAGATGAGTGCTATAGGGGAGTTGACTTTCTTCTTGGGTCTCCAAGTTCAGCAGAAACCTGATGGTATCTTTATCAGTCAGGACAAATATGTGAGGGACATATTAAAGAAATTTGGTATGGAGAGTGTCAGGACTGCCACTACACCTTATGAAGCTCCAAAGACAAAGACCAACAATGAAGTAGATCCACCAGTGAATGTTCATTTATACAGATCTATGATTGGGTCTTTGATGTATTTAACTGCTTCAAGGCCTGATATTACTTTTGCTGTGAGTGTTTGTTCTCGACATCAAGTTACTCCACTTACTTCCTATCTCAATGCTGTTAAGAAGATCTTTAAGTATCTCAAAGGCCAACCTCATCTAGGCCTTTGGTACCCAAAAGAGTCTCCATTTAAGCTGGAAGCATATAGTGATAGTGACTATGCTGGTGCTAATCTGGACAGGAGGTCCACCACTGGAGGTTGTCAATTCCTTGGAAAGAGATTGATTTCTTGGCAATGCAAGAAACAAACTATTGTGGCTACCTCATCTACTGAAGCAGAGTACGTTGCTGCTGCAAATTGCTGTGGACAGGTTCTTTGTATACAAGATCAATTGTTGGATTATGGGTATAACTTCATGAACACAACAATTTTTATTGATAATCAAAGTACCATATGCATTGTTAAAAATCCAGTTTTTCACAGTCGAACAAAACATATTGAAATCAGGCACCACTTTATAAGAGATGCATATGACAAACATTTGATAAAAGTGGTTAAAATTCACACTGATGATAATGTGGCAGATTTGTTAACAAAGGCTTTTGATGGACCAAGGTTTCAACACCTTGTGGTCCATATTGGTATGCTTAACCCTTAACTGCAAAGTTTAAGGGGAGGCATAGGCCTCAGGGGAGGCATATGCCTCAGGGGAGGATTTGTGTACACTTTGCATGTTTTTATGTAGATTTTTCTGTATAATTTTGTTTGCTAACACTAACCAGCTGATGTAATGATAGTTTTGTTTGTCTTTGTTTGGTTTGTGTGTTTCTCTAGTTGTTTTGTTTTGCAGATTGCTTATGGGTATGTTTGGCAGCAGAGATTATGGAAGATTATTGAGGCTTAAGATTATTTTTTTTGAAAAATAAGCTACTTAAAAAATAATCTTTGTTTGGCAGACAGAACTTATAAGAGATTATTAAAAAAATAATCTTCCATAATCTCTGAAAATAAAAGGTTACTTCATGTAGCTTATAAAAATAATCTCTTTTTATAATCTTTTTCAGCAACAGCACCAGCACCAGCATCAGCAACAGCACCAGCACCAGCACAATCTATTTTTGCCAAACATACCCTATATATGTTGAAGTTCATCATGATTGGTCAAATGGAAAATGGTCAAGTAAGCTTTGAAGCTTGTTTCTTCTGAAATCAAAATACTGAAGTTGAGCTATTTGTTTCCACTGAAGAGAAATGTACTAAAGACAAAGTGTTCATTCAAGAAACATTTTACAGCTTACAGCTTACAGAGTACAATCAACTTCAAAAGCTACTACAAAAACAGTTCTATACATGATCTACTAAACCTATTCTACCTCATATCATCTATTCCAACAGCTGTTGGATATGCATGATCGCTCATATCTTCCATTCCAGCTGCTGGATATGCATTTGTGATGACTTGCATAACTACCCATTCCTTCTATCTCGATGGCTGGATATGCATGACCGGTACGATGAAGATGCTAAGGATCAAAATGGGAAGGATGGATTGATAAAAACGATGATGATGAAGATGAATACACATGTCCTTTGTGCTTCATCTACTTGGTTTCACCCTCCTTAAGCCCTTCCCTTATACGATATGTGATGATGCACCAAACCATGGCGCAGGAAGAGCAAGCACCACCTCTTTTTCAGCACGAGGCCTCTGTTGAGGTTGAGATGCTGAAGGTTGTGAGTTAGATGTTCTCTTCTTAGTGGACTCATCAGAGTCATCAGGAGATTCACTTGGATTCACTACACTATCATCATCAGAAGAACTGAGAAATGGGGATTTCAAAGGTCGTGGGTCATATGGATATGAAAAGAACTGAAGGAAATCACTGGATGATGATGATGATGGAGACGAGGTTGGATTAACAACCTCTGGTTTATTATTCATGGTTTATTGTGGTTGATTGTGTTTCATGGTGAAATTAGGGTTTGTGATGATATTTGGGGGTAATTGATGAGAGATAAGTGTGCATTGGGGATTGTTTTATAGATGGTTTCAAGACTTAATGAGATTTAATGTGAGTTGGGTGAAACAGTAAAAAGATATTTACTGAAGCTTCTTGAATACGTGATGTGTTTCTGCTGATTGAAAGACTTCAGCAGAATGACCATTGTTTCTGCTGAAGTTGAAGTTTAAATTTGGTAAAAGGTTGCATTCCACGTCAGCTTTGGTCAATAACTTAATTCTTTTGACCAAAATTTGGGAAACTTCTACTTATACCCAATTCGTATATCATCGTCTAATATTAATTGATTCCATCTTTATTTGATTTAAACACACCTTCAGTCGATTAAATCATCACCCATTATCTAAATCTCTCATGGCGCTTCAATTCAAGCACGATCATAATAAAGTTGCTTTTCTGGGAACAGCTAAGGGTGATGATTTGTATAAACCAATGGTGGAGTTTTTGAAGAGGTCCAAGATTCATTATGCTTTATCACATTCTCCTAATGCTATAGATGAATCTTTGGTTACTCAGTTCTGGGCGACTGCTTCAAAACGTAGTGAAACAGAGATTGTGGCTATGGTTGATGATGTCGAGTATGTTGTGACAGAGGAGTTGATCAGAAGTCGACTTCGTTTGGATGATGAGAATGGGGTTTATCATTCTAATTCAGTGGCGATACTAGATGGACTGAGAGCTATTGGATATCAAGGTGAACGTACAGACATGTGGCTCAAGAATCAGCTATGCCCGATGTGGAGGTTTCTGGTTCACACATTGCTTCAGTGCATAAGCAATAAATCAGGAGGATGAGATCAATTTTCTACTCAACTGGGTTGTGGTATTGTTTGTCTTTCTCAGGGGTTAACTTATAATTTTTCGAGGTTTATTTTTGATAATATGCTTGAAAATATTCATAAGAAAAAGTTTAAGTTTTTAATGTACCCTAGGTTTTTGCAAATGATAATAGACACTAATACTCGAGCCCAAGCCTTTTATCCCATAAGAGCTTTATCTGCTAAACTATTTGCTTCCATGAGAACTAGATATGAGGGGACACATTATCCTTTACTAGCAGCTATGTTGCCTCAGGGTAATGAGGCTGCTAATGAGGACAATGTTGTTAATAATCCACCTTCTAACAATGTTCCTACTGATGGTAATCCTTCAGTTGCCATTGATGAGGGCCCTTCTACAACTGCTGAAGCATCTAATGTTTCTCCTGACCAACCTCCACCTATACCTTCACCTAGACCTAGTCCTAGTCCACCACCTACTCAGGTTATTTTTGATTCATTTGAGTCTGAACCTAATCGACTGACCACACCTAGTCCACACAGGGAACCATTTAATGAAGGTTCTCCTTATGTTGAGCATGACCATGTTTCTCCTGAAAGGTCTAATGAAGTTCCCATTACCACTGAGCAATCAGCTGGTGGAACTGAGGACCCTATTACACTTACATCTGTCTATGCTCTAGTGAACAGCAGGCCCGGATTTGAGCATGTGCGGGATGTTCAATCGCTCAGGGCCTCCGATCTGACTGGGGCACCATATTTTTTAGAAATTGGTGCTCATTTAATTCGATTAGTAGCCTTTATTAGACAAAGATATGCTCTGTAACGTAAGATACTGTGATACATACAAAAAAAACAAGATGAAATCAATCACTTTTAAGTGATATTCAAAACAGTGTATGAACTGGGTTATGGGTATATGCGGATATGAAAAGGTTAGGAAGAAGATGACTTAGTTATTTATATTTATACCTTATAGTTTATAGTGTTTACATTTACGTCTTAATCTTTGAGTTTAAATGCAAATTGGTATAATATGTTTACAAACTTTACAGTTGCAGCCCAAACTTTAAGGTACTGTATATTCATACTAATGGTCTAATGCGTCTTCTAAATCACATATTTATACTTCTTTAAACAACGTTTCATAAGTATTCATGTAATATCAATGTGACAAAAAATTATTGATGGCCTTGGTTTTTCTGATGTTTTTGGAGACTTTTTATCAAATTAGTATTTTGCTCTATTGATAAACTCATACGTAGTAATGCGTATGCATGAAATTTTCGAATTCTAAAATTGTACATTGTAATTATGGCACAGGGCCTCCAAAAAGCACGGGACGGCCCTGGTGAACAGGTATGTAGCTGAGGTGGCTGATCTCAAAAAGGAACTTGCAGAGACTAAATCTTCCCTTGGTGGTGAGATTGTGGAGCTGAGAAATAAGGTTAAGAGTTTGGAAGACCAACTTGGGCATCATTCTAAAAGAAAGCTAGTGGTTTCTTCTGATGAAGAGCAAGAGGATAATCCGTTTGGTTCTCTTAAGATTTTGGCTGATGTTGCTCAAAAGACTCATGTTTCTCCTCCTGTTGCTGCTGAATCTTCAAAGAAAAAGGAACCTATTCGATTTACTAGAAAAAGGAGAAGACAATATCTGAATAAGGAATCCACTGAAGTTTCAAATGAACCAAGTGTTGATGATGTAACTGCTGATGTTTCAATGGAGGATGTTGTTTCTGTACATGATCAAACTTCAGTTGTACAAGAACAACCAAGTTCTCTACCTTCAGCAGATAATGCTGAAGTATTTTTCACACCTGTTGCAGATTTGTCTCACTATGTTTCTTCTGATGCGAATTTTGGAGTTTCTTCTGAAGTTCCTCCTATGGATATTCCTCAAGCTAGTGCTGCTGAAAAGTCTGTTGCTACAGAGAAAGAAATATTGATTGATGCAGAGCTTTGTCCAGATCTAGTAAGTGAAGAAGAGCTGAAAGAGCAAGAAAGAATGATAGCTGAATGTGCAGAGAGAAAGAAAAGTGAGGATTTGGCTTAACAGATTGCAGCTCAGTCTACTTCAAATTTGTCTCTTGAGAGACAAAGAGAACTGGATGAATTGCGTACTAAGATAACTGGTGCACAATGGGAAACTTATATTCAGCAAGGTGCTTCAGATCCTACACTTGCACATACTATCTTAGATGCAGACTTTAACAGTGAAACATTTGTTGCACAAATGGTAGCTCTTGGTCAAAAGAAAAAGCAAGAGGCAGCTGACAAAAAGAAAGCTCTGGTTGCTCAAAAGAATAAGGCAAAAAGGGAAAAACCTCCTACTGAAGCTCAGAAGAAAGCATACATGAGACATATTGTTTTTTATCAGAGTTCTGCTATATTTAATTCTGGTTTGAAGAAAAGGCAAGTCTGGAATTTACCTGATGATGAATTGCATAGACTGTATCAAAGAATTATGAAGCAGACTGCATCATCTTCTAAAAAGAGAAGTGCTGTTACTTCCGATGTTTCACAAGCAAAGTGGCCTAAACAGGTTGAGATCGTAGATAATTTTGATGATGTTCCACCAAGGATGGATTCTCCTGTTATTACTCCTGCAACATCTACTGCATCTATACTTTCGGCAGAAAGGGTTCAATCTTCTGAACCCCAATCTATTTCTTCTACAGTATTACCTTGTGTTAAGAAGGTCAGTGTGCTAATTGATTTAGAAGGAGAAGATATGGGTAAGAAAGCTGAAAGAGAAGTTGCTAAAGCTAAGCAGGCTAGAGTGATACTTGAGAAAATGTATCAATTGAGAGGTATTGCTCCAGTTAAGTCTTCTTCTACCTCTTCCACTAAAGCTAAAGATGTTCTTGAAACATCTAAGGATGTATCATCTATGGAGATTTATATACCTGGTAGGAGGATGAAAAGAATGTCTAAACGAAGTCACACTACTTTAAGGAGATCTGTGAGATCAGATGGGACATATACTTCTAGGATTCATAAGTCTCTCAAAGGTAGTTCTTTGGATTTAAAAGCTGAAGATTCAACTTTTATTAAAGAAGGATCTGTTGCTGTTTTTCATGAAGGTTCTCATGCTGTGTTGATTAATTGGACATTGGCTGATGGGGAGCTTAATACTATTTATCGTTTGGATTATACTACTCTAAAGTTCAATTTTTTTGAAGGAAATACTTCATCTGGTGGATAGGCAAGATTTGAATACTCTGTATGGTATTGTTACTAAGCATTATGATATTCATACACCACAGGGTTCAGGTTTATTATTGTTGGGTGATCTTCGAGTGTTGTTTGATTCTCAATCTCCAAATGGTAAAGGGTATCATATTTGGAAGAATTCACATCGATGGAAGGTTGAGACTTGGAGATTTTATCCTTTGCCTTGTGTGCATGTGGTGGAAACAAAGAGTGGGATTACTGTCTGTTTGTTTGCTGATAAGAATTATCCATTGCCTATGAGGCTGATGGAAAGAATGCTTAGACAGAAGTTGGAAGTTCCTCCAGATCCAGTTGGCAATGATAAGTTGCATGCTGAACAATGTGTTGGAATCATTAAGACTCAACTTCTGCAACATAAAGCTTCATCTTGATTATGGTATTGTGTATAGTTTGTAATATATTTGTTTTGTGTTATTTTCTTAGTTAAAAAAAAAAATAAAAAAAAAATAAATAAAAAATTATGATTGGTTTTGTCTAACTTTTATTGCAGGTTTGTTGTACATTGTAGATGGTTCTTGACTCACCAGATGTACCTTGTGTATATCAAAGAGTTAGCTAGTCCAAAGAGTACAACTTTTGTAAAGACACATCAAATCTGTTGATAGCTGTAATGGTTTGCTCAAAATCATAGGGTTTGCAACTACCCATGCTTAATTACTGAGAGTTGTATGGTCATCAATTCACCATGGTTTATTCCTTTTTGGAATCCAATAATTGACTAACCCACTTGTATATGGCTTGTGGTAAAGGCATTGGAATACCATATTTGGTAATCAGTTCACCAATTCTAAGAATTGACTAGTCCTGAGCAAACGGCTACAGGTAAAGACATTTCAAATCCGTTCATGGTTGCTGATTTGCTACTAAATCAGATGGTTATCAGTGTACCATAGTTTTCGAACTTAAACATTTGGCTACTCCAGTAGTGATGGCTATTGGTAAAGAGACATCAAATCCATTATTTTCAATGATTCACCTCTCACAGGAGTTAACACACCTGGATGTGATGAGAATAGTTTGCAACTAATTTGTTTTGATGTACCTGTTGTCATTTGTTGCTGCAAAGATATGGAGTTTCAGAGTTTATTCATCAAAGAGATGTTTTTGATTTGATTCTTTGCTGATGATGTTCGAGTACAATCCTCTAGTGCTGCAAGGTTAAAGATCTATCAAGAAACTGGAACTTAACCAAGTCACATTCCAGTTTAGGGGAGGATTGTTGGGAATTATGTGAAGTATGAATTATGCTGAAGTTTCTGCTGAAAGGATTCTACTGAAGTGTATGGATTCTGCCGAAGACATAATTCTGCTGAAGTTATATAGTTATTAGTTTGTTTCTGCGGAGATAGTATACCGTATATTCTATAGTTAGTTAGGATATGCATGAGATTTATTAGGAAGTGATTGTGTATATTTTATTTAGTTTTACGTTTCTTTGAGAACAAGTTAGGGTTCCTTGTCTATAAAAGGAACACAATAGAATGAATTATGTACTAGAAGTTTACGAATTATCAATATAACGATCCATATAGGATCAAAGAGTTCTTAGTTATTCGTGTTTATACTTGTGTTTATATTCCACTAAAGAATACAAGTTGTAGAGATTTTCTTTTAGTTTGTTTGTGATTACATAAGCAATACTAACGATCTACGAGAGCTCAAGATCTATCAAGGTCTGCTAGTTTCAACACACTATATAAACAAGGCTAGGTTCTAGGGTTTTTCATAACTTTGTGCATTGAATTAACCCTAGATCTCTCCTCTCCTTTTCTCTTGCAATTCTTGGCCGAACACCCCCTTGTTAGGGAGTTTGGTTTTGTTTTTTCATAAAACAAGGATTTGCGTTAGATCTAGCAATCGCTTGATTCGTTGGTTAATTCGTGTGTACAAGAACGTAGTAGTAAGACACTATTCTTACACCAATTGGTTTGAGTTGTAGAACGTTAAGGGACAACTCTTTAAACCACTTCTTTGTTTTGTTCAAGAGATCTGACATTCGCAAGAGGTACGTTACGCATACTTTCAGTTAATTATTTATTTGTTATGATCTTAAGTCTTTCGTTGTGTACTCTTGATGTCTACATGTTATTATTGTATGTCATGTATTATAAACTCAACAATATCTTCTTCAATTCATCACTATTACGAATGTAATGCAAGTCATTGGTTTACTTTTGGTTATTTTCTAAGTGCCCTTTATCTCAAAGACAAAATCAAATGACTAACTATGACACCATTGCCCCATGCCCAAGTACACACATATATTAACAATATACTTGACACATGCATTAGACAATATAGCAGGTGAAAAAAGATGAACCAGAATTGGTGGCATATATCATGTTCCGTATTTGCACCTGGTCCGTCTTGTATCTATAACATCTATGTTATATGTCTGTGAGAAAGTTTACACATAGATCATGTAAACAAATTAAAAGAATAACAAAGCAAGAGACACATAATTTGCAGAATTATATCTTTACCATGGTATTCTGCTAAGCAACATTTTTTATACTGTAGTATGAAAGGACCATTATTGAACTTCAAAATTCTGCTCTAAACACTTATATAATTGTTCGTGAGGGTTATCAGATTGGGGTATAGGTTTATTACCTTTTGTAGTTTTAGCATGTATTATATCACAGTTTGCTTTGCATTAAACAAAATTATCATGATTATTTTATTTATTTATTTTTTTTTTTGGTATACCTGGTCCGACTCGACATCGCGAGCCGACTAATTCCAAGGCGATTACCCTTTTGGATAGCCCGGAGTCGTCGCAGGTGAACCTCCATAGCCAATGGAGGATTAATTTTCTCCTAAGGGTTCGAACCCAAGACCTCTAGGCACTTTTGCTCTTACCGCTTGGTCACCCCCATTGGTTAATTATCATGATTATTGTTTTATGATTGTTTGATATTGAAGTATTGCTTCTTTTCACGCCAAGAATAAAGCATATGCTCTCTAAAGCTCATCACATTATTAATATAAAACACAAGAAATTACAACTTACATGTTAGTACTACTCTAGACAAGACTAAAGACAATCGAAAGGGACATTACTACCCAACTGATCAGACCAAAGAACAACATCTAAATTCTAAATAACAAACAGGTACAAAGCTTTTCTTATGTTAAAAACAGTGTATAACAGAGAGTGCTAAAATTTTACCGGTGAGATATGTAATGACGAGGAGTATTTTTGGGAGTGACAAACTGTTGTGAAGAAGGGTTGTAAGCTGAAGGTCTCTACATGCCGTTTAAAAAGAATATAATTAGGGTTATGAGGAGATGATATTAAGGTTTACTCGTCTGTGAATATAAAGTAATATATTTTAACTGGGTGGGCCCACCTCTCTTAGTAAAACATTGAGTTGTTAAGATCATGATTCTTATATTAATATTTTACGATACTAAAAAGTAAAAATGATCCGGATCTTATGTAGGATCTTAGCAATCTTAAGATCTTATATGATCCCGATTTTGACCACATGATATTAAGATCAATCCGATCCGATCTTACTTTTCTCAAACTACAAACTAAAAAAAGCTACAGAGTTATGGATTATATTTTATAGAATGTAAAAATAACAAGTTAATTTTCTTAAACATTCCATTTTGATAATTTAAGATAATATTTTAATTAAACATTCATATAATTTTGTGTTTATAATATATAATATTTCGTAGAGTTGAATAATTGACATCATAGCATGATCTTAAGATTTTAATTTGATCTTGCAAAAAGAAGAAAAAAAAAGAAAGAAAGAAAAAACGATCCTGCGCAGGATTCTGATCTTGAAAACTTTGCATTCGGGCCCGATACTTCGTGATTAGTATTAAAAAACTATGATATAACATAATTTTCATAAACTTTTAAAATCGAATATTATTTTATATATCTTATGAAAGTAATCTTAACTTTTTGATTTTCGCTCTATCTCCGACTAAAATTGTTGGGTTTTAGGTTCCTTGCATAAAGAATTACTCTAAGTACTGGAACCACGGACAGGCTTGATGTAACCACGGACTGAAGAGTGTAACCACGGATGAAGACAACCGCGGCTAGTAGTATTGTGTAACCACGGATAATATATAGTAAGCACTGCTAGTCTTGTATAGTCGGTTAGTTTATTGTATTAGATAAATATGGAAAAGATATTTATCTTGTAGGTTACGTATTGTATATTGTATAGGACTCCTTAGCCTATAAAAGGAGGTCCTAGGTTAGGTTAGATATATATATATTTTATATCTAAGGTCGATACACTTCAAGGTTGCAAAACCCTAATACTGTAAGAGTATTCGTATTAATAAATAATATTGAGGTGTTGAATGTTTACTGTTCTTCTTCTTAAGATTAAGTATTAAATTCCGCGTAATACTTGATAAGCTTTTGTTACAAGTCAGTTTCTATATTAGATCGTTTGCTCAACTGGGATCAACAAGTGGTATCAGAGCTTGTGATCTAGAAACTGTAAACAAGAAGAAGTCTGTTAATCTTTATTCAAGTAAGGTAAGATGTCTGACGAAACTCACATGGTAACTGCTTCAAAAGTGCCCATGCTCAAACATGGTGAGTATCAAATCTGGAGGATGCGAATGAGGCAATACATTCGTATGATTGATTATGCTCTCTGGGATGTTGTTGAAAAAGGAGACACTCTTCCTTTGAAGGGTGTGGATGGAAAGGAGGTTGCTATTATTAGTGAACCTGATAAAGCTAAAAGGAAAATGGAGATCAAAGCTCACAGTATTCTCTCTATGGGAATACCAAATGAGTTTGCCTTGGACTTTGATCAATATGAATCTGCTAAAGAATTATTGGATGCTCTTGAATTAAGGTTTGCTAGTAATGAAGCTACAAAGAAGTCAAGGATGAATATGCTCAAGCATCAATTTGAAACCTTCACTGCTCTTAGTGGAGAAAAGATTGATGGAACATACAATAGACTTCAAAAACTTATCAGTCAACTGAAGGCAGTGGGTTACAAGTTCCTTCAAGAAGATATTAATTTGAAGTTCATTAGGAGTTTATCATCTGATTGGGCTATTCATACAATTGTGTGGAGAAATAAGACGGACTTTGCTACAATGACTCTAGACAATCTCTTCAATAACTTGAAGGTTTAAGAGTCTGAGAATAAATTTGCTCACTCGTCTTCTACTAATCAAAACATTGATTTTGTATCCACTAATCACAAAAGCCCACAAGATGTATCCACTGCTGCTTATGGTATAACCACGGCTATTGCAAACAATACCACTGTTAGTGATAATCTTAGTGATGGTGCAATTTGTGCTTTTCTGTTAGATTTAACTACTAGTGTTGATGTTTTGAATCAAGATCTAGATCAAATTGATCCTGATGATCTTGATGAAATTAACCTTCAATGGCAAATGGCAATGCTGACTCTCCAAGCAAGGAAGTTTCTGAGGAGGACTGGAAGACATGTTAGGTATGATGGTCAAAGGAGAGCTGGATTCGACAAAAGCAAGATGGAGTGCTTTAACTGCAAGAAGAAAGGTCATTTTGCTAGGGAATGTCGAGCTCCTAAAAGAATTGAAAGCATTATGAAGACAACAGAAGAGCCTGCTGCTTCTTCAGCTTTGGTTGCTCAGGATGGGCTTGCTGATTATGATTGGAGTGATCAGATTGAAGAAGGTCCAAATGCAGCTTTTCTTGCTAGTGAAGCTTCAAAAGAGCATAACTTTGCTCTAATGGCCTATGCTTCATCTTCTGGTTCAGATTCTGAGGTATCTAATGATTCTAAAACATCTACTTGTTCTTTTAAATCATGTTCTGATAACTTAGAATCTCAAAAGGCTATCACTGAAAGTATGAGAAAAGAAGTAGAGAGATTGACTCTAGATAACTTAGGATATAGAGTTGGTCTAGAGGGTATGGAAGAGAAGCTAAAATTCTATATTAAATGTGAGTTTGAGTATGTAGAAAAGATCAATATACTAGGTGGTGAAATTGATCTTAAAAACAGAGAGATTAAAATGCTTAAAGATAAACTAGCAGAGGCAGAAAGTGTAAAAATAAAGGCCCTAGATGAAAAAGAAAAACATGTTGTTAGGGTTGCTAAAACACAATATGCTTCTGATCTAGTAAAGAAGCCAATAGGTCAAAAACTGTTCAAAGATGGTACTGGTTTAGGATACAATGATATGCCACCACCCTCTTTGATGAAACATGCACCACCTGCTAAAGAACTGTCATTTAGTAGTGAATTCAGTTTTAACAAACCTGTTGAAGAGATAAATAAGACTGAAACACCTAAGATAAGTTCTGATAAGTTATCTGATGCTCCCATAATAGAAGATTGGGAATCAGATTCCGAGGATGATAGAACTGAATCAACTAAGTCTGAAAAGATAGAGACAGTTAAGAAAGTTGATTCTAAGCAAGTCAACCTTGTACCTAGATTTGGAGCTAAAGTTACCAAGAAAGTTGTAGAGTACAGGGAAATTCCTAGGGACCAGATGAAACAATATAAACCTAGGGGTAATCAAAGAAGCTTAAATGGTCTAATTTCTAACAGATTAGGTGATGAGTTTCAATATGTTAAAAAGGCTTGTTTTGTGTGTCGTAGTTTTGAACACTTACAGAGAAATTGTCATAAAAACAGACCACAAGTTTGGAATCATTGGAGGAGGGTAAATCATCAAAACTTTTCAAGAAAAACAAACCCTCATCCTAACAGTAACATGATACCAAGAGCAGTGCTGATGAGGAATGGAAATACAAAATCTATTGTCACTGCTACACCTAAATGGGTTCCAACCACTGCTAAGCAAAATGTAAACACGGCTAAGCAGAATCAAACCACTGTTAAGCAAAATATCACCACTGATTCAAAAGAAGTTTTAAAAATTCCAAAGGTGATAACTGATACAGTGGTTGGAAATCATTTTTATGCTGTTAAGGCCTCAGCAAGTTGGCAATGGAAGCCTAAGACCAAGGTTTGACCACATGTCAACTGTGCATCAATGGACCTAAAGAAATTTGAATATTTTGATGCACAGGGCAGACCCAAGTCAGTACTGGCTTGGGTCCACAAGAGGAACTAACTTGTGTAATTTTATGTGCAGGGCAATCTTCAAACTGAGCTAAAAGATAAAGGAGTTTTTGATAGTGGTTGCTCTGGGCACATGACTTGGGATGGAAGCAATCTGGAAGATTTTGAAGCTTATGATGGAGGATATGTGGCATTTGGCAATGATCCAAAGGGAGGAAAAATACTTGGCAGAGGCACAATCAGAACAGGGAATCTAGACTTTGAAAAAGTCTATTTGGTACAGGGACTTAAGTACAATTTATTCAGTGTTTCTCAAATGTGTGATAAGAAAAACTGGGTACTTTTTGGGGAAACTGAGTGTGTGGTGTTATCTCCTGAGTTTAAGATGCCTGATGAGAAGTTTATACAACTTAGGGTACCTAGGAAGGAAAATATATATTGTTTTGATCTTAAAGATGTTCTTCCTAAAAGGTCCTTATGTTTGTTTGCTAAAGCATCTGTTGATGAGTCAAAATTGTAGCATAGAAGGCTAGGTTATCTCAATTACAAAACAATCAATAAACTGGTAAAAGGAAACTTAGTGAGAAGGTTACCTTCAAAGGTTTTTGAGTGTAAGGAACTGTGTGTAGCCTGTCAAAAAGGAAAACAACATAGAGCTTCTTGTAAGACCAAAACTGTAAACACCATAACACAACCACTGTTTATGCTTCATATGGACTTATTTGGACCTACCTTTGTTAGAAGCTTGAACCATAAGCAGTATTGCCTAGTTATCACTGATGATTATAGTAGATTTTCTTGGGTATACTTTTTGGCTGCTAAGAGTGAGACTAGTGAGATTCTTAAGAGTTTCATTACTAAGATAGAAAATCTAGTAAATCATAAGGTCAAAGTAATCAGATGTGATAATGGAACTGAGTTTAAGAATGATGTGATGAATCAGTTCTGTGTAGCTAAAGGTATTGAAAGACAGTTTAGTGTTGCTAGAACACCACAACAGAATGGTGTAGCTGAAAGGAAAAATAGAACACTAATTGAGGCTGCTAGGACCATGTTGTCAGAGTCTAAGTTACCAACTACCTTTTGGGCTGAAGCTGTTGGAATTGCATGTTATGTGCAAAACAGAAGTAAGATAGTGAAGCCTCATAACAAGACCCCCTATGAGCTGTTACATGATAGGAAGCCAATGATTGCATTCCTAAAACCTTTTGGGTGTCCTGTTACCATTTTGAATACCATAGACTACCTTGGCAAGTTTCAAGAAAAAGCAGATGATGGATACTTTTTAGGCTATTCTACAAATAGTAAAGCCTTTAGAGTATACAATAGGAGGACTAGACTTGTTGAAGAGAACCTACATGTTCAATTCAGTGAAAAGACTCCTAGTGTTGAGACCAAAGGACCATACTGGCTGTTTAACATTGATATGCTAACCAAATCTATGAATTATGAGCCTATCATTGCAGGAACTTCCACTAATGCTGATGCAGGTATACAAAAGGATTCTGAGGTAGATACATCTTCAAAGGAAGCTGATTCTCCAAAGGAGTTCTATTTGGTTGAAAAGTGGAAAGCTGGTTCTGTTCCTTCCATCATACACAAGCAAGGTCCCTCTGATGATGATGTACTGAATACTGGAGGCAATGTTGATCATCATCAAGATAAAGATGAGTTGTTGAAAGATAACTCAGTGTCGGTAGAAGAAATTGAAAAGAAGAAAAAGCAGTCTGCAAGCACTGCTAAGCCTACTGAAAGCACGGATAGGCCAACTGTAACCGCTGACAAGCCATCTTCTACTACTGATAGTTCAAGTGAAATTCCGGCTACAAGTACTGGTGATAGTACTTTCTTTGGACCACATCCAAAGCCACTATTTGGTGATGAGGAGTATCCACATGATCCTAATATGCCTGATTTAATAGAGATTGATACTCCTACTGATGATGAAGACATGGATGAATTTTTCAATGCTGATTTGTCTAATTTGGAAACTGTAATTAATGAAAGTCCAATTACTACTACCAGAATTCATAAGATTCATCCCAAGGAACAGATTCTTGGAAATCTGAATACTCCTGTTCAAACAAGAAGCAGGATAAAGAACACAGAACCCTTTCCTGAACATGGGTTCTTTGCAAGATCTCTTCACAAAAGAAACAGTCATAAAGATCTGCAAAATTGCTTGTTTGCTTGTTTTCTGTCTCAAAAGGAGCCCAAGAGAGTGGAAGAAGCTTTAACAGAAGAAGGCTGGGTAGAATCAATGAAAGAAGAGCTTCTTCAGTTCAAACTTCAAGAGGTTTGGACATTGGTTGATCTTCCAAATGGGAAGAGGGCTATTGGGACTAAATGGGTGTTCAGAAACAAGATGGATGAAAGAGGAATTGTAGTGAGGAACAAGTCAAGGTTGGTTGCTCAAGGATACACACAAACTGAAGGTTTGGACTATGATGAAGTATTTGCACCAGTTGCAAGGATTGAGGCTATTAGATTGTTTTTGGCTTATGCTTCATTCAAGAATTTTGTTGTGTATCAGATGGATGTTAAAAGTGCATTTTTATATGGCACTATTGATGAGGAGGTATATGTTTGTCAACCTCCTGGTTTTGAAGATCCTGATCATCCTGACAAGGTTTACAGGGTGAGAAAGGCTATGTATGGATTGCATCAGGCTCCTAGGGCATGGTATGAATGCCTATCTACTTATTTGATGGACAATGGGTTTAAAAGAGGACTGATTGATAAAACTTTGTTCATTAGAAAGCACAAAGATGATATTTTACTGGTTCAGGTTTATGTAGATGACATCATCTTTGGTTCTACTAACAAGGAGCTATGCAGTGATTTTGAGAAACTTATGCATGATAAGTTTCAGATGAGTTCTATGAGAGAACTCACTTTCTTTTTGGGGCTACAGGTTCAACAAAGGACTGATGGTATTTTCATTAGTCAAGACAAGTATGTAGCAGATGTGTTGAAGAAGTTTGGGTTTCAAGATGTAAAGAGTGCAAGTACACCTATGGAGACTCAGAAACCTATGCTACCAGATGATGGAAGTCCCAAAGTTGATTTGAAGTTGTACAGATCCATGATTGGATCTTTGATGTATCTTACTGCATCTAGGCCAGACATTATGTTCTCAGTCTGTGTGTGTGCAAGATTTCAAGTAACACCAAATACCTCACACATGAATGCTGTTAAGAGGATCTTTCGATATTTGAAAAGTCATCCTAAATTGGGCCTTTGGTACTCTAAGGATTCCCCTTTTGATTTGGTGGCCTACACTGATAGTGACTATGCTGGAGCTAGTCTGGATAGGAAGTCTACCACTGGAGGATGTCAGTTCTTGGGAAGCAGATTAATTTCTTGGCAGTGTAAAAAGCAAACTATTGTGGCTAATTCTACAACTGAAGCTGAATATGTGGCTGCTGCTAGTTGCTGTGGTCAAGTTCTTTGGATTCAGAATCAATTGTTGGATTTTGGGTACAATTTTATGCATACTAAGATTTACATTGATAATAACAGTACAATTTGCATTATCAAAAATCCTGTTTTACATTCTAGAACTAAACATATTGAGATAAGACATCACTTTATTAGAGATTGTAATGAGAAAAGGTTGATTCAAATGGTAAAAATCCATATTGATTTCAATGTTGCTGATCTTCTCACCAAAGCTTTTGATGTGGGGAGGTTTCAGTATCTTGTTGTTAGATTGGAATGATTAATCTCTAAACTCTCAAATTGTTTTGTATAAGTTTGTAAAAGAATTGGCCTGTTATTATGAAATCTTAGTATTGCTATTTCTGTTTCTATCCACTGATAGTGTTGCTTCTAACCACTGATAGAGTTGATCTATCCACTGCTAGTTGTTCTGTGTTTCCACTAACCATTGTGCAGATAAAAGACAAGTCATTATAGAGATTCAAGAAGTACTGAAGTTACATTGTTCATTCAACAAAACAGTTTACAGCTTACAGCTTACAATGAAACTTCAAGTGCTAATTAAAGACTACATCTATACATGATTTTCTCCTAATATTTCTACTACTACTATCCTTGCTTATATCGTTTGAATGCTGGATATGCATTTATCATATGCATGACCAGTACGACGAAGCAGCTAAGGATCAAAATGGAAATGATGGATTGATGCAAACGAAGAATCTGAAGCTGATTGTGGCAGATAGATGGATGATATGATATTCTTCTTGTGCTCCATCTTCTCTTTCTACCATTCAGCAACTTACTCCATCTTCCTTTTTCCCTTCCTTGTTACGATGTGGGAAGAAGCACCATGACTTGGTGCACTAAGACCAAGAACCACCTCTCTATCCTTAAGGAGTGGTGGGTTTCTTGCTCGTGGTCTTGGTTGGGGGTTAGATGATGAAGGTTTGGGGTTTGAAGTCCTCTTCTTAGAAGAGTCATCAGAGTCTTCAGAGGCATCACTTGGATTCACTACACTATCATCTTCTGATGATGGAAGAAATGGGGATTTTAATGGTCGTGGATCTTGTGGAGGTATGTCAAATCGCCATGGATGGGATTCTTGTGGAGGTGCACTGATCGCCATGGGAGATGTTTCTTCGTCTGTATCTTCATAGGGTGATACATACGAACTTAAAGAAGAGATATTCTCTCCTTCGCTTGGATTGCTTGCCAAATAGTTCTTTTTCCATCTTTCCAGACTGCTGTTGGAGGAGGTATTGTCGTCTGATGAGAGATTGATTAGGTTGGAGCTGCTCATTACTGGGATTTTTGGAGAAATTAGGGTTTTGATTTGGATTGTGTGTGCGTTATAAGCGATTAAGGGTTCTTTTTATAAGTGAAGTTTAGGGTTATTAAAGTAAATATGGGGCAGGTTAAATGTGGTTGGAGAGTTAATGAGTTTCTTGGGTATTGGACTGAGATAAGTTCTAGAAGTTGACTATATTGACTTACCTGTTCTAAACCGCGGATAGGTCTTTTGTAAACACTTCTGGCTATTACTAACCACTGACAACCATAATCTTTGTCTATGTGTTTGTTTTGTGTTTTTGACTTGCAGGTATGAAGGATTTGTATACATAGGAGCTGGTGTGTGAGCTGCTTGTGAATGTTAAAAAAAAAAAAAAAAAAAAAAAAAAAAAAAAAAAAAAAAAAAAATTGTAATCCTTCATATTTGTGTGTGCTCTTTCACTGCCTTACTTGCTCTATCTCTTGGATATTTGGAGGAGTCATCATCTGTATCCACTGATGGTTTGTTACAACTGCGGATAGCTATTATGGAACCGCGGATAGTATGATCCTGTGTTTTGGATACTACAGGGGTTGTTTCGACACTTTGGCAAAAGTATATATCTCTCCCCAAAATCACGGATGGATCAATTTATTTGATCCTCTAACCTCTTCCAATTGGCAATTCACTTAAACCCTAATCACTTTCTTTGGTTTATTCACACAACCCACTTCATATTCATCATTAATCACAATGGCTGAGACGTATTCCACTTCACATAACCTTGTTGCTGTACTCACTAAGGATGCACGATATGAAGGGTTTCATCAAATGATTGATTTCCTAGTTCACAGTCCCATTCACTATGCTTTAACGGTTGAACCTACCATTCTTAGAGCCTACATACATCAGTTTTGGAGGAATGCTAAATTTGAAGAGGTTGATGGCTTGGAGGTGTTTAGTACTGTTGTGGATGAGAATGCTATTTCTGTTTCTGAGGAGATCATTAGAGAAGTTTTAAGGCTTGATGATGCTGATGGTGTTGATAATCTTTCAGATGTTGAGATTGTTACTGGTTTAGAGAGATTAGGATATACACACAGAGGTGAAAAGGTACAATTTTTTAAGAGTTTGTTTTCACAACAATGAAAGTTTTTGATTCACACTTTGTTGATGTGTATGAGTAACAAGACCACAGGCTTTAATGACTTTCCTTCTAAAATTGCTACTGCTATTATTTGTTTGTCTGATGGAAGGAAATTTAACTGGTCTAGGATGATATATGAGGGGTTAGTGCAGAATATTAGGAAGAAGGGTAAATACTATTTGTATCCTAGGTTTGTTCAACTGCTTGTGGAACATCAAATGGTGGAACCTGTTGAACATGCTAGAGAGTATGAAGTACATCATATGCTTCCTAGAGTTTTTGCACATATGAGGAATCAGCCACAGAATGTTGTCATTAGAGATGTTCCTTTATTTCCTCACATGCTTACTTTGCCTACTGATTCTGAGTTTAATGAAGGTCTTGCATCATGGACTAGGAGAACACAGGGCACTAAGCTTCCTCAGGCTAGTGTTAGTGGTATAGTTAATGAGGCTGTCACATGGGGTGGAGGTGACATGATTGGAAGGGCTTCCACTACTGATTCATGCTTTGATGCTGGTCAGGATAGTGGAAACATCAATAAGACCCAACCATTGGCAACTCCTAATGTGGAGAGTTCTTTGGAACTTAACACAGGTGGAGGAATCCCTAGCCAACTGGCTGCTACAGGGTACATAGATGATCAGGCTCGGTCTGGTGCTATGTCTTTTATATCCAAGGATTCACCTCTCGGAGCAGTTAACACAGCTCGAAGTGATGAGGATAGATTGGAACCTGACATTGAATTGACGGTTAATGACTTTGTACATGATGACTTTTCCAATGAACCACCTCTCGGACCAGTTAACACAGGTCGAAGTGGGGAGGATATTCTTGAACGTTTAAACGAATTGACGGTTCAGTGTGCTAAAATGGAGGATAAAATTTCAGGTCTACAGAAGTTGACTGTGTTTCAAGGTAATGATATTCGGAGGTTGAAGCATAGAGTATTGGTTTTGGAGAAAGTGAAAAGACCTGGAGTTGCTGTTTTGAAAGCTATGAGAAGAAAGAAAAAGAAGGTGAACTCCTCTACTGCTCTGAATGTGAAGGATGTATCCAAACAGGGGAGGAGTGATGGCATGAATTCAGGGGAGGCTGTGGATGTATCTGTTAGTGTACCTATGGAAGAAGATGTTGATAGTGGAGATCAAGATTTTTTGGTTTCTGATAAAGATGGGAATGAGGTTGTTCTTGAAAAGTTGAAGAATGTTGAGGTAGTGCAGAACACAACAACTGATAGTATACCTGAAACCATGGTTAGTACTTTTGTAACCACTGATGCAGTTTCAGACTTGGCTATTGTTCCTACTACTGACACACCCACTGCTATCATAACCACTTCCACTGTTGTCACAACTCTCTCTATATTACCACCTAAGCCTAAAGAAGTAGAGAAAGAAGCTGCAAGTACATTGATTAATCTGAGCAAAACATCATCTATTCCTACACCTATCATTGTACCTGCTTTATCTGTTCAGTCTACTGCTACTAAACCCAGAGTTAAAAGTTTGGTTATTGGTGAACCTTTGAAGAAGAAAGTGGTTCAATCTGATGTTGGGAAAGGTAAAGAGGTAGTACTAAAGTTTAAAAATAAAGCAGAACAAGAAGCTTATGATGAAGAGTATGGAAGAAATTTGTTAGCTGAAGACCAAGCAGCTTTGGATAAAAGAAAGAAAGAAGAAGAGGAAGCTAGTGAGAGATGGTTAGCTATATGGTATGAATCACAAAACTATCTTCAAGCTTCTTTACAAATACTTGATGAGTTTACTGCGCAAGAATGGAAACTGTTGGATGATGAGGAGAAAGCTAGACTGATGAATGAATGGGCAAGGAATGTGAGCAAAACAAAGAAACAGGTTATAAGAAAGAAACCTCCTACTATGGCTCAGATGAGGAATGTATTGATGAAGATTATCAAGAATTCAGGCATATATGTTTCTGATAATCTCAGTAGGTGTTCATTTGAAAGAATTTTTGAGATTTATGAGAGATGTATGAGAATTAATGATGATTTCTGTCCAATGAATTCTAAAAAGGAAGAAGAGTGGATTAAAAAGGATGATGAATGGATTTAAAGTAAAAGAAAGAGAAAATCTGAGGTTCAGGAGACATCTGATTCTAAAAGAGTGAAAGTTGTTGCAGATGAAAATCAAATTATTTCTTATGAATTTAAGCTTTTAGTTGGAAGTGAAGGAGTTTGGAAAATTCAAAGACTCAACAATGAAGTTTCTGAGTATAATAAATTTTCACAAATGCTTCAGTATTTTGATAGAGATGATTTGATGAATCTTTGGATACTTTACAAGAATAAATTTGGTGAAGTACATCCAAATGATTATCATGAGAGGCTGGTTTATCATAATTTGAAGATTTTATTTGAACCTACTCATGATGAACCTGAATGGCAAGGACTCTACAATGGTCAAGTTACTAGATGGTTTTTATATCAAACTTGTGGAGTTCATGTTTTAACTGTTTCTGGAAAGGTTATTCATATGCTTGTAGAAGGTGATTATCCTCAACTGAATAAGCATCCAGGAATAATTGCTCAGATGTTGAAGCCTGGTTGTATCAAGATGTTAGTATCTTATGATGGTCAAGCTTATGATTTGTTGCGGAAGTATGAGAAGATACTTAAAGCTAGTAAGTGTTTGGCTACATCCTCCAATTCAGATGTTTTGAGCTTAAAGAAAACTTGAGAATTCTGTTAGAATTTATCAAGTTTAGGGGAGGATTGTTGGGTTTTAGGTTCCTTGCATAAAGAATTACTCTAAGTACTGGAACCACGGACAGGCTTGATGTAACCACGGACTGAAGAGTGTAACCACGGATGAAGACAACCGCGGCTAGTAGTATTGTGTAACCACGGATAATATATAGTAAGCACTGCTAGTCTTGTATAGTCGGTTAGTTTATTGTATTAGATAAATATGGAAAAGATATTTATCTTGTAGGTTACGTATTGTATATTGTATAGGACTCCTTAGCCTATAAAAGGAGGTCCTAGGTTAGGTTAGATATATATATATTTTATATCTAAGGTCGATACACTTCAAGGTTGCAAAACCCTAATACTGTAAGAGTATTCGTATTAATAAATAATATTGAGGTGTTGAATGTTTACTGTTCTTCTTCTTAAGATTAAGTATTAAATTCCGCGTAATACTTGATAAGCTTTTGTTACAAGTCAGTTTCTATATTAGATCGTTTGCTCAACTGGGATCAACAAAAATTTTATTTCCAATTCAAGCAACAATTGTTTTGTTAAATATACTGATGATGTATGTGGTCGAAAGACACGTGTCGGATGACAAGTATCACACCTGTCGGATGACAAGTATCACACGTGTCTGGAAGACACATGTCCGAAAGACCACAAAAAGGACAACCACCAGGGGCGGAGCCACCTTGTAGGTGGTGGGGGGAAAGGCCCCCAATAAAGCTTCACGAGAACAACTAAATCAATAGGAAACTCGTCTAACTTAGATGTAAAAACTGGTAGTGCCCTCAACATAAAATGTGGAGTGCCCTCTTCAAAAAGAACACATCATCAATTCAATCTTGAAAGTCATCTTTTTCTGTTCGTCGACTGTTGATAGAATGGTAGGCATATGAAAAGCAATGTTGGAAAGGACAGGGATGAAGAAAGTGGGTAATTGGTACTATTAAATATTATTTAATATTTATGTGTACTTTAATTACTTTGTTATTTTAATGAGGTGTGATACATCTACAAAAAGAATCCACACAAACTATCCACTCGCTGACGTGTCAGCGAGTGATTGATTTAATCAGTGTGGTAGTGGATGGTTTGTGTGGATTATTTTTTGTGATTCTATCAAAATTCTATTTTAATATAGAAATTGTAACTATTAATTTATTACGGTACCATATACAAATATGTGAACTTTTTTTAGCTTTTGTATAGTTGTGGTCTGCTTATGTCTCGTAGCCCTACTAGGTTTTATTAACATATGCTTTTCTTTTAGTTTATAATTAGAAAATCATCAAATAGTAACTAAGTTTGAGATTTGTTTTAATATGGTACCTCAAACTTTATATCAACCACAAAAACCATCAAAGTTTCAAAACTGTTTCATTCTTATGTAAATTTTATGTTAGGATGACCAGAATAGAACACTTCTCAAACTTGGTTATTATTTTGTGGTTATTGTTTATGTTTAGTCATGCTTTAACGGGTTGTACATAAAGTTGGTTGGAATTAGTTAAATTCAGGGGGTGGGTGTTTAAAATTAATGTATAACATATTAATTGTTTATGTTTAGTCATGCTTTAACGGGTTGTACATAAAGTTGGATACGTTAAGCACATTAATTTTAGAAAATTACATAAGAATGAAATAATTTTGAAACTTTTGATGATTTTTATGATTAGTACAAAGTTTGATGTATCAAATTGAAACACTCATGAAACTTGGTTACTAATGAGTAACATATTCCTTAAGTTTAAGTTTGCATTTCTTCTTCAAGAATTATGCTACAAAAACATACATACTATAGTTTATAGGCAAAGGTAAGCCATTTTATATAAAGGTTTAGAACTTTGATACAAGCAAATTTATAAGCATGTGAAAACGATATGATTAACCGACCCGACCCGTTATAAATTTTATTAAAAAAATTTACCCGTTATCGAACTATTTATCATTGGCTATTGCCCCCTTTAATTAGATTTCCTGACTCCGCCACTGACAACCACAAAAGATAGGTGATGTGGCAAGAGCTAAGTATTGAAGGTAAGCTCTGTTGTAAAAATCGGCCCAGGCGGTCGATTAATCTCCGCATAATCGTTGATCGCTCAATAAGCGCCTTGATTTATCATAATCGGCCTATTTAATCGTTTTGGTCAAAGATCGTTTAAAAATTGGTCAACAAACCGATTAATCGAATAAAATCGAACAAAATTGGTCAAATCGGACAAAATCGCTTAAAAATCGGTCAACAAAATCGCTTAAAAATATGACAAAACCTCTTAAAATCGGTCAACAAACCGATTGATCGAACAAAATCGGTCAAAGCTCGTTTTAAAATGGTCAACAAACCGAGTAATATCTATGTTTGACTTTGACCTTTGAATAATTATGTATTATATTTATATTTGAACACTTGAAATATTTGAATTTTGATTTATTATACTCATCTCATACATATAATATAATACAATATCTAAAATTACAATTTTTGCATAAAAATTTTAATCCGATTAATCCCCGCCTAACCGATTAATCGCTAGGCCCTACTCGACCGCTTCACTAGCGCCTAGCGATTTTTACAACCTTGAAGGTAAGCACTCTTTTACGATTCCTTGAAGAAAATTCGAAAGGGAATGCGTGTAATGATAAATATCTGGCCCTGTCAGACATGTTAAAACTGTCTTTCACATGCAACAAAGGCGACACGTCTTTAAGTGAGTTTTTTTTTAGAAATGGTTCTGTTTTTATATTGGTTTGCAAATATGGATAATGTCGTGGGCTCACCAAATTTTTTTGCACCATTTGAAAATTGCAGTTGAAACCTTCAACTTATGGCACTTGAGCAAGATTTTGTATACATATCCCTTTCTCTTTAGATATTTATTTTAAACCATTAAAAAATCTGCTAATTTCATATTTAAAGTAGTTATGCATTTAATGCAAAATAAAAAATATAAAAATTAACTTAAATATATAATATTTTTTATTTAACAAAGTCCAAAAATTTCTTTTATATTCATATTAAACATCGCCCGTGAGCATTATTTAGCAAAACTCTTATTCTAATATATACATTTTTTTAACGCAATGCATTAGAAACCACCTCAAAAAGGGAAACCAAGATACAGGACAGGGACTTCCATCGGGTTACTATTTCCTTTGACGTGGATTAAACCGTTAACCATCATATTTTTTCCCCATTACTAGGCGTGTACTCGTGTATTGCAAATATATTGTGGTTAAATTTTTCATGTAACGTTTAGCAATTGACGTTGTCAAATCTTCATCATCTTCGAAGACGACAACAACATCATACCAGTTCCACGTTAACAAATTGAAATTGAAATATGAATCGGGATTGAGATGAATTTATAAATAAATAAAAAAAATGGTAAAGATTGGGTAATTTTAGAAACAAAATCTGTTTTTAATTTAACTATTTCAAAAAATATTTTTAAAAACGTTTATATGTGTAAAAGTAAACGAAATATTAGAATTTAAGTTTTAAAGAGTATTTTGGGATAACACATTACTCATTTTTAAGGATTAAGAAAAAACGTTTTTGCATTATATATATTAGACGAATTCTCGTGCAAAACGACGGTGTATATCGACAAATAGTTATACTTGCATACTTGTGGTTTTGGTGTGATCATTGCGAGTTCAATTTGTAGTTATTGCAATAAAAAAATTTATGGATTAAAAGCGAAAAATATAAAAGTTTTAGGATTAAATAATAAATAAACTATTAAATTAGTGGTAAATGTTATCATTTTTAATAAGTTATGTAAAAAGAATTTGAAATTTTAAAAGTTACTTTGATATAAGACATTAATTTCTTTACATTACATTCTATATTACATAGCTTTGAATGAATTTTAATGCAAATTGCTCTTTGGCGTGTATTGAGACCCCTAAACAGCATTGGTAATATTAGCATGGTACCCGCGCAAAGCATCAGTTCGGAGGTAAATTGTATTTAACGATTTTCTAATATTACATTTTCTTTTGCCAAATATTGTTTAAGAATTTCTAGAAATGAAAGATGATAGTTTCTAAAAATTGTATGTTTGTTTTCTGAGACTAAAAATTAATATGTCATATTATTATATATGCAAATTCAAAAAGTTATTAATTTCAACTATTATAATATATATCCAATTTAATGTGCAGTTAGTGTGTTTTTAAAGTTTTAATTTTAAAATTTATTAATAATAGCAATTGTGTAAGTTTAAATGTTTAAAACCTCTAAAAATAAAAATCTTAAATGCTTTATATATAATAAAAATAAAGATAAAGATAAAGATATATGATAGTTTTTATAAAAAGTAAATTACCAAAATAATCTATATGCATAAACTTTTACCAATATAAACATTTTTTTTCATGTTTTACCAAAATGAACAATAAATGTCACTTTCTTTGCTTTTCACAATGTATAAGGGGACCATTTTTTTTTCATCAGTCATGTGTGAGATATCTCCTTGGACAACCAACCATTCATATCTTTACCAACCAACCATTCATATCTTTACTGTATATCTTTTACTTTTGCTTTACCCTCCTGATTTTGCTTTCTTGTCACTTGGTAAGTACACTACAATAAATAAATTGGGTCAAAGAAAATCAAAGTCATTGTCCTATGTTGCAGTATTATTATCTTGGCTATTATATTCACTCGTGCAACAAGATGCGTTATAAAGCAGCATATGAGCTTCTACGTCCTCTTCGTTACCAGTAAGTTCTTTTATGCCTCCATGATCAAAATTGCTTGGTATTTTCAACCTCTCGCCTAGACCTCGCCCAGGATCACGCCCAGGATCTCGACCTCGCCCAGGATCACGCCCAAGATCTCGCCCAGGATCTCGATCTCGCCCAGAATCGAGTTCGCCCAGATCTCTATTTAACTCGCCCAAAAGAATCGTAGACACGTGTACGGTTAAAAACTTATCTTGAAATGAATCTAATGGCTGATAATTAATAGTTCAGTTTTGTAAAAAGTATGGGCGAAGTCTAGTTTCGTAAAATAGTATTAGAAATGGGTCGTTTAAGAAATTCTCTCTTTAAAAATAAAAATCCTAAATGCTTTATATATAATAAAAATAAAGATAAAGATAAAGATATATGATAGTTTTTATAAATATATCTTATAAAAAGGGTTTAAAATAAAGGGAAAATGTATATAAAATTCTTGTATAAGTTGAAGGTTATAACTTAAAATTTTAAATGATGGAAAGAAAAATGATAGGACCACAAACACCAATACAACCTATATTTACGAAAAAAAGAAAATTTGGCCCATTATTGCAAGCATCTCATCATTGCTTTAGTTGAAACATTCCATTTGAATTGAAATCTTTTCATATATATAAAAGGGAGAATTGCATATATATCTACTAAAATTTAAAAACTTGCATATTTCTTTAAAATACAAGTTTTCAATGCATGATGTACAATGCAAGTTAAACATGTTTTGAGTATATATGCAAATATGTAAGTTTTAGTGGGTATATATGCAATTGCCCCCTAATAAAAAGAGAACCATTTGTCTAAAAAAAACTCCTCGTCTTTAACTCTATCTAAGTCGTGCTGAATCTAGACTGTCTTTCCCATTCAACTCTTTGTCTAGATTCATTCAATCTAACAGTATTTAATACTGGTTTTTAAGCAATCTTTTGTTGAGTTACACATAGATGAGTTGATGGTTAAAGTGATGCTATTCTAGTGCTCGCTTTTGGCAGCTGATGATAACGGCTTCACAAGTAAGTGGCTTACAAAAATATCTGTCAACAGCTTAATACCTAATGCTAAAAAGGAGTTTATAAGTATCCTTATGTATTTTTAGGTTTTTGGCTATGCTCGATAATTTGCGAGGCTTAGCTCGCCAAGTCTGGTATCTGCAACTATTGCACCCAAGGCCATTGCAGTGACTGTGAGTGCTAGTTTTCCAGTTGCTAGTTAAATACCAATGATATTGCATGATTATGTAACACTATGTGTCTGTCTTTATTCTGGTATCTGCAACTATTGCTGCTCCTTATTATCGAAGGTTGGTCTAAATCTCCCAAATCCTTGCCTAATATTGGGTCATCTGATATGAACAACTCGCAACTAATTTTTTACTACTATTCAGAGCCATCTAATAAGACGCTTTAAAAAGGAATGAGGAATAAGGGTCTTGTTGTTACAGATTTTGTAAATTTAAAAGATTTCGAGTCATTTCGAGTATTGTTTTTCACATTATAATCCTCTTATCCTTGATCCTTCGTTAGATCAAGGTATGGATCTAATTAGCAATTAGTTATATCTCCACATCTGAATTTCAACAAATTATCATTTAGACCTAATTTAAAATTATATTACTGCACATGGCTTGTCACTAGTTTCTTGCTTGCCCATTTCTAGGCAGCGTTTTATGCTTAATTATATACTAGTATATTATAGAGTCGTGTCCCTCTGATATATATTTATTTGGTTAGTTGGCAGGAAGTGACTTTAATAAGAGCACTACTTTAATAATTTGGTTAGTTGGCAGCGGTTTATGCTTGCTCATCACACTTTCAAGCAGACTTGCTAATGATCCTTCTGTCATCCAAGAGGTAAACTATTATAAATTCTCATTTCACTTACTTTAGTATTTTTGTGCTTATAATTGCTGCATATGACTATAGCAACTGAACTATATGTAAACACTGGCACTACAGATGAATATGTTAAGACTTTGGATGTTTTAGGGTCAATTAGTAAGATAGGCAACACTAGTATTTATGTAATCAAAATATAAGTGTGCTAATAGGGACCTGGAGGGTTTGGAAGGGTATTTAACTACTTTACCAGTGGCTTTGTGGTCTAGTGGTAGAGACTTAAGAAGTTAAGTGAGCCACAAGTGAGAGTAGTACCGGGTGGGTGACCTACCGGGAAGTCCTCACTTATGGACCATAAGCTCCACTGGTACCATCCCTCCACCGCAAATGCTCAGATTGACTGGTCAGTGAGGGGCTTTTGGGAAAATAGCCTGGGTTTAAAGCCCACCCTCCTGATAAGTACAGTCACTGGGACAGGTGCTCATTGCCTGGGGCCGGGTCCTTGGGGGAGGGTCCGGTTGGCATCCTTAGGATGCATGGGACCAGGGTGATCCCGCCGATCTTCACCTTTTGGGAACTACTTTAACATGCAAAGGTTTAAAATACACAATCAAAAACTTCAAAAATTGTCTAAATTTATAAGGGTACATTGCAAATTTCGTCCCTAATGTTTCCGAAAATTGCAAATAATACACCGAAAAAAAATTTGCAAATTTGCCACCGAGGCGTTCATTTTATGTGCTGAGAGCTAACGAGCGTTAGTTCTCCCGTTAGTCAAGGTCAAGCGCATGTGAAATGACTAATATACCCTCGTCTTCTTCCCCTCTTTTATTTTCTTTTTAATTTGCACCACAAGTACCACCACCATCTACCACCGCACAACCAGCACCACCACCCTCCACCGCCACCCCCCCTACCCTCGTCTAGATTAAATACTCAAACACGTATTGGAATTATGATTTAAAAGGCCAACTAAATAGCTACTAATATAATGATATGATTGGTGGTGGTGGTCAGTTCACTCCATAGCAATACATACAAGTGATAATATTATTTGGACTATTGGGTCATTCAAATGGATTTTTCTTCATGTGTACATTACAACTGAAAGCGATGCAACACGTCTGCTTTACAAAGACTTTTCCACGCTAAATATCAAGTTAAGCTTGTCGTTTATGTGGTACAACTACTACTGCACAACTTAAAAGTAGTCAAGTCGACTTACCAAGTCTAGTCTTGAACAAGAAGACAAAGCTTCCAATGCAACTAGTGCTGCTGCTATGATTTATAAAAGACCAGATACAGCTAATACTCTTCTGCAATAATGCTAGCAATCATACTTGTACTCTTAAACCATCATGTTTACTTTCAGTATACCATTATTTTCTTTGGTTGTGCTCTTGTTAAACACCACAACAAAGGCACAACCATACAAAGCCACCGATCATGTCCTCCTCGACTGCGGCTCATCAACCACTTCCACTTCCTATTCCAACCAGAGATGGGATGGTGATCAGGTTTCCAAATCCGTGTCATCCAACATGACCACCACCTCATTTTCAACCAAAACAACGTTACAGGATCCATCAGTCCCAACAGTCCCTTATTCCACTTATATTTACCAATTCATATGTATGTTTTGTTCTCCGACGACCCTCCACAACAATGAATTAAAACGAATTCCAGTTCAAGATTAGTCGTTTGTACTCACTGCAATCCAACTACTACAATACCCTCATCAATAAACGCATTACAACTTTCAATATCACAAACCCACAAATTTCACCAAGAACATATTTGTGTTTCGGTATGTGGCGACTTATTTGGGTGTAATCTAAAAGGCTAAAATTTTACTAAGAACATCAAATTTCATTATAGGTGAAATTCACGGGTTAAGATTTGAGATGTTTAGATTTGTGTTTCGGTCCAAGAAATAAAGCCAAGAACATATTGCATATGGGGTTTTGATTTTGATAGAAGAAAATAATGAAGAAGGAATTAAGGTGGCATTTGGTTTGTGTAGATTTGACTGAAATTGTGTTCTTGAAATAAATGGGTAGATCTTTGATGTTGATGTTTCGTATGGTAGTTATATTAAAAGAAAAGAGAAGTGAAACAAGACATGTTTAATACATCATTAATTTACGCAAACGAGAAAAATTTATCAATTAAGTTTTGGTGACAGCGATTGTGGTGGTGGTGGTGGTGGTGGTGCTGGGTGGGTTTGTGATATGTTGTGAGAGTGAGGAAGAAGACGAGGGTATATTTAGTCATTTCACATGCGTTTGACCTTGACTAACGGGAAAACTAACACTCGTTAGCTCTCAGTGGCATAAAGTTAACGCCACTTTAGCTCTCGGTGGCAAATTTACAATTTTTTTTTGTGTACTATTTGCAATTTTTGGAAACATTAGGGACGAAATTTGTAAATTACCCAATTTATAATATGCACCTAGGACCAGTCTTTTTGGGATTGGGACTGACCTGTTAATGTGGTCTTACTATATCCAGATTTTTTAAGGCGATGGGCCTTTATAAAAGGACTTTAGCTCGGTCCTAAACCAGAACAAGATGTAGGACCATCGGGTCTGCCTAGAACCGCACTTTTAGGGCCACCCTAAGACCAGTTCTGGGATTTACCTGTTTTGCTCCTCTCTAAGATCAATCACATCTGTTGCAATACAGGTGATGACTATCATATGTACACTCTGCCTGCGATCGCCAGGAAATGCAACCTTAACCATAGAAGCAGGAGCAGGAGATCTTGCAATCCAATCAATGCAGAAGTTCCCCTGAGGCTGGCATATCAGCTGCATAAAAACTCTTGTGTCATGATCCGTAACCTTGTTACCCGGAATCCAGAAAACAGGTCAATTTTTCATTACGTATTAAAGGCATTGTTGATTAAGTCCTATGGGTTTTTAAAACATGTCTTTATCGTTGCACAGGACTCTTTTGTTGGGTAATGGTATTGAGAAGATCATACGTAATGCAAAAGAAAACCACAAAAGCTGCAAAGACGCAGCTACCGCTGCTGTTAGAGACTTGGCTTGATAATTACAACTCGTAGCCATGTTATCAGATCTTGCCCAACAAGAGATGTATTGGTTTTACTTGGAACAATGATGTGATGTACAATATTGTTACATTAAGTTGTAGACAATGGCCTTGTTGAGCTGCATTGCATGTATAGGGAAAGCAACATGCGTTGCTGAAGAAGGCGCAACCTTGGCGCTGAGGAATACAACATTGTTGGGGATGACATCTTCCATCAAAAATACCATCGCAATAAAGCCCTTCACAACACCAATCAAGCGCCCCACAAGGCTGGTCACCATAAATACAATTCCTACTCGGGGATGATTTCCGTGAAAGTGTCGATTTCCCATCTTCCAAAAGTAATTTTCCAATTCGAACTGGATTAGCTTGCACAAAGGGACGGTATAGGGAAAGGCCCGATTTACCAGCCATTTGAATTGGATTGCCCCCACACGGCTGGTCACCATGAATGCAATTCCTACTCGGGGATGATTTCCGTGAAAGGCCAATCCAACTCAACAAGGCCATTGTCGGTGTTCAAATTGGAAAATTCCTTTTGGAAGATGAGAAGGTATTCACACTTTCACGGAAATCATCCCCAAGTAGGAATTGCATTTATGGTGACCACCCGTGTGGGGCGCTTAATTGGTGCTGTGAAGGGCTTTATTGCAATGGTATTTTTGATGGAAGATGTCATCCCCAATAATATTATTCCTCAGGGCCAAGGTTGCGCCTTCTTCAGCAACACATGTTGCTTTCCGTATACATGCGGTGCAGCTCAAAAAGGCCATTGTCGTTAAGTTTTAAATGAAGCGATGATAGGAATGTTGATTAGACAAATCATTCAATCAACAATTCATATTATTCTGGTTTAACGAACATATTTACATCACGAACCTGTATATATATGTTCATTAAGTATGAAGTATACATATAGCAAAAAGAAATAGAGGTATTAATTATAAGATAGCGTGAAGAAGTTGAATGTTTGAGGTTCCCGTCGTTGTGAGGTTTATAGAAAAAAAAGGTATTTTTTGTCGAATTAATATAAAAGTATTAACCATGGGAGCAAGTATGTTGATGATTAGCACCGATTAATAGCTTAGCACCAGGTGCGTGGTATCACAGCAAACCTGAACTGATGAAAGTCACTGCTCACAGATAGTCAAATGTAGGCTAGACTACCATACTTTTGTTACTTTTAAAGTTTGTTTACCTTGCTCTCATTATTAAAAGTTTAAAAAATTAAGTCCAACTTGTTTTGTATGACTGGTGAATTTTTAGCATTCTATTTCTTTCAGTGAAATGTAAACATTCACAACTTTCTCTAGGTTGGGGTAAAGGCTGTCTACGTCTTAACCTCCCCCATACATCGGTGAAGACGGTATTGAGACCCATAACCTGTGAAAGACGGTATTGAAAGTTTTGGTTTGTTTTTTTTTCAGAAATAACATACAGTCGGTTTACAAATTCAATATAAAAGCATATATAAAGGATCTGATTCAAGGGGTTCGACTTAATGTCATTGATGGCTCAAGTACACTCTCCACATGGCAAATCTGAGGTTTGTAAAGCACGAATCCTTGTTACTCCGATTCCAGGGATCCACTAAGAGCAATGCAAAACTAAACAAAAAGAAACGGAAAAGACTCTACATGTTCTGATCCAATTAAATACCAAATGAGCTGTATAACTTGTGCAGTGCTTACATCTACGAACAGGTCTTTGGTTTGGGAACTAAAAATGGCCAATGTATAAAAGGGGGAAGATATAAATTTACGAGCCCTGGAAATAAGCATAGAAATTAGAATCATATGCTAACAATATCTTAAATAGCTGAACCAAAATAGGGTATAATCGATTGAACCAGTATACCTCATTGGCGACAAAATGGTTCCCCCTCAAAAATATTTTGGCGTACTCCTCTTTTCTTTCTCAAGTCTATCTGCAACCTGCATCCGTCTCATTATATAAACGACTGAACATTAAGCAGTAAAAATCACTACCAATTTCCAAAACAGATGTTGCTAATAGTAAACATACCTTCTTCACTGCAAGTTGCAACCTTGAACTCTCTTTTTATTCCAACTACAAATTCATATGATTTATCAAGTCAAAATAAAACCATAGTCACCGTTATGAACGTAAATATAAGTGGCTAACCATCATTCGGTTCCAACTCTTTTGCCTTCTTGAAACTCTCTATTGCACCATCTACCTCATTGAGTGCCATGTGTGCCTGGATTAAGGCGTTTAAGAATATTAAAATAAGAGTAAACTACACCATTCGTCCTTGTGTTATACGTTGACCATCAAGTTTCGTCCTTTGACCAAAAAAATTGCACCGTTGGTCCTTAACTGCGAAACGTTACTCAGCGTTGGTCCTTTGCTTTAACGGGACACACTAACGATCGTTAAGTCTAAAAATGTAAGGGTATTTTTGTCCTTTTACCATTTCTCTCTTCACATCATCTTCACCAACCACAACTATCAGTTATTCTGCTTCTCTCTCCTCTCTCTACAAACAAACACCTGCAATAAAAAAAATCAAATCTCATTCTCTCTTCCTTATCTTCATCTTCATCTCCATGTTATCCATGTCCCCTGAAATAACAATAAACACAACTCAACATCTCTTTCACACACTTAAAAACACACACACAACTCTCTCAAACTCAACCCACTGGACAACCCAACCCCAGCTCCACCAGTCCACCGCCGACCAGCTCTTCTCCGGCGGCATCCTCCTCCACTTCCACCATCAAAACCACCCACCTGATAAAAAGCATCATCAAGATTTCACTAAAAACACAGTACCCACATACCCAGATGAAAAAGATCATCAAGAACCCACAAACACACAAAACCCAGATCAAAAAGATCATAAAGATGACACCTTTGAACCAAAAAACACACAACCCATAAACCCAGATGAGAATATCAACGGATCGGACTTAAAAGCTGCACCTTTAACAGCTTCCAAGAGATGGAAAGACATTTTCAAGAAAAACTGATGTGGGCCCAAGTGTTGATGAACAGGCCATGATGTTTCTGGAGGCCCAAGATCGTGTGACAAAAGGGGCCTCACTAAAATGGGCATAACTTGGGCTACGGGGCTCCGTTTTAGGCGAATTACCAGTCAAATCGAAGCTTGGAACGAGCCCCGAAACACTCTATTTTATGAGTTATTTGCATTTTAGTGTTTTTTCGGGTTTTTTTGGACTTTGTTTATGTAATAACTTTCAGCCCGTTTGTCTTCTAGGGCCCGTTTCTGTTTTGTAGTCCTATTTAAGACTTCCTTTGTAATGTGGAATAATCAGTTTTATGAAATACCAAAAGTCTATTTTTGGCAGCTTTGCTAAGAATTCCCTATAATCGGCATTCGGGTGAATCAACGATTATTGGTAGGATCGTTCCTGGTATTCGTGTGAATCAACAGGTCCGATTTTTGTTATCTCGTTATTTAGTCTACATCAAAAACCCAGATCAAAAAGATAGAAGTATTCGCACCTTCTCGAGCTCTCGGTGAGCAGAAATAAACAAGTTAAACGCGCCCTCATGGGTGGCTGCTGTGGGCTAAATAAACAACCCAAGCGCACCCCTAGCTAACTGAAACAACAAACATAAACCAACTTTGGGTTCTCTCTTTTGACCGAGAGCAGAACAAAACTAAATAAGCCATAAGAATAAAAAAGATAAGCAAATTCCATCCACCGAGCTCAAAACCATCCACATCCGCGCCAACAGTCACCTTCCTTTCCATCGGTAGTACAATATTTAATACAATCAAGTTTTGTTTTTGTTTGGTGGTTTAATTGGTTTGGATGATTTTTTCATATGGGGTTTTGCTACAAGTGGGTTTAAAAGGTTTATCTGGTGGGATTTATTTTTTTGTTGGTGGGTACTTGATTACTGATGGTACTTCAATTTGGTTGGTAGTTTAGATGAGGAGATGATGACGAGATGGTGTTGGTGTTTGAGTTTTATTTTGATTTGCAAGTTTGGGGATTATTTCTAGAGAGAGAGAGAGGCAGAAATGGAGGAGAGAGAAGCAGAAAAGCAAAAAAGGAAGAATCAGAAAGACTGAGATGGTTTTAAGTGTTGGTGTGAGTGGTGTGGGTGGGAAAAGACAAATATACCCTCCACTTAACAAGGCTTAACCAGTTAGTGTGAGGGACCAACGATGACTAACGTTTCGCAGTTAAGGACCAACGATGCAATTTTTTTGGTCAAAGGACGAAACTTGATGGTCAACGTATAACACAAGGACGAATGGTGTAGTTTACTCTTAAAATAACTACAATAGTTGTTAGTCATATTGATGAATGTCACTTGCCTGACCTTGACAAAACCAAGCCTTTGCATTATTATCACCATCACGGAATGTAAATTCTACGTATCAATGCTCCCTTTGCATACCCGAGTTTCAGTTTACAAGCCTGGTAAACATTATATATGAAAATGTGATGTAACTAAAAATGATGGGATACTTTCACAATTTACATGTTGACAATGTATCGGTACTTTATACTTACCGCACTATTTGTGAATGTCTGTGCCTTCTTTTTTCCCATATAAATAGTTTGACATGCATTTTTTTTATAATAAGTACACTGGAAACGTCAAAATCTGCACAAATAAAAAGCAAAATTACGTGGCTAAAAAATATCGGTCAAGTAGGTTACCATCATCAATTCCTTCTTTCTCCCGGGATACATCAAAATATCGCACGGCTTTCTTATACTTTTTGAGAACCATTTTATGGTATTGCTTATGAAGATAATACAAGTTAACATCGTTGTCCATAAATTTAAACCCAGAGAGCAAAGAAAAGGTATTTTAAGCAGAGACGGAACCAAGACCAAATATAACCTGATGCACAAAACTTCTTAACTGTAATATAATATAGTTAAAAAGTGAATGTGTTGGGTTCATTGAATACCCAAACCCCTAAATTCTAGGATTTGAATAGAAAATACCCTAAGTGTTTATAACCTTAAACGCTAACAAGTCACTGAGCGCATAGCCACTCAGTGAGTCATCTTCAGGATACTCAGTACGAGACGCAGAAGTAAAGTATCTCCATTCAGTGAGACGGAACTCAAGGGGTGTAGACTGAGTCAAGAAGAAGATGGTGGATTCAGTGAGTGATGACAATAACTTACTGAATCCCAGAACTCCTCTCCAACTATTATCACTGAAGACAAGACTGAAGATTAAGACTGAAAGCTAAGAAGACTGAAGAATGAGCGGGACAAGGCGGGATAAGTTTGAACAGATAAGACGAAGTCCTTATCAACCCAAAGTCAAACTTTCCCTGAAACGTTAACATCCAGGATCAGTGTCATTACTGACAAGAAGAAAGCATCCTTGTATCTTACTCAAAATAGCCTATGTAAACAGAGACAAAATACATCAGTATTTTGTCTTCTGTAACCTTGTCAGTTTGTCCTCTAGGATAGAGTCAAAAACTATACTTGTATAAATAGCCATAAGGTTGGAGTGAAAAATCAAGCTTGTGCACTAATTGTGAAAAACACACACAAGCATCTTTCACTTCTCCAAATACGACTATGTCCCTGAGATAGCTCAGTGGTACCTGAATAGTTGTGCTTAGAATTAGCCTAAGCTTAGTGAGGAGTTACACCATACTTGTGATTTCAATCCCAAATACTGTTCCGCAAGTACTTGTGGGTAATGTATTCTTTTTGATTCGTCTTAATAAAGAATATAAACGTTGGAAATATCCTTTGTGTTTAACTTGTTAAAAGTGATTTCAAACTACTCTGCTTCAGTCATGGTTCACAATTAGTAGTATTTACTGTTTTAAGCTATTTGTGAAACGGGAACAACAAGTGGTATTAGAGCAGGCTGATTTATAAAACCCTTTTTAAGCCTCTCAAAAATGTTTTTTAAAATCAGGATCCTAACATGGCTGAAAGTGATGTACCCCAACTTGTCGACAAAAAGGGTGGAGCCTATGCTGCTGTTGCCCCTCGACTTGAAGTTGGCAAATTTAACAAGTGGAAGAAGCGAATGTTTTGCTACTTGACTGGGATGGAACCTTACTACATTAAGGGGCTGTTTGATAAAAAAAAATGATTTAGCGCTGAATGAAACAAAGACGCTGAATGAATCAAATGTGCTGTATGAATATGATTCTGAACGAAAATGATTGTTTGATAATTATTCTGAGTAATAGCAAACAATTTGAATAGCAAAAACGATCTATCTAGAAATAATTTTTTTAGATATTTATTTCATGTCAAAGTTTGATAACAATTACGAGTGACATGGCGTATAATATAGATTGGGAATGTTACACAAGAAGTTAATTATGTACCTTAATAGTTCTAAGGTAAACGTATAACCATATTGCCATGCATTAACAATATAAATGGACTCTAAAATATATAATCTTCATACTCTAAAATAAATATGCTTCGAGACCAAACACATAATTATGAAAGGAATTGGTAAAATAAAGCTATGTGAATTAAAAAGAAATAAAATAAAATGACGTGATGTAGTACAATAAAATATTTTAAAGTGAATTAAGCACTCTGAATGGCGGAGCTTGATATCTACCATGGCCCATTCAGAATCAATTTGAGTGACTCAGTGTATCAACTTCACTTGCCAAACATGTTCAATCTCTGACCGACTAGGTAATAAGCACAAGCCAATTCAATTAAGTGGCTATCAAACACCCCCTAAGTGTATTAATGAAGGTCCATTTGTCCCAAAGACTGCTCAAGGTTTACCCTAACCTGAAGCTCAGTGGACTCAAGATGAGAGGAGGGTGGTCAACCAGGACCAAAGACTCAAAAGCATCATCATATCTTGTGTTCCTGATGATGTAATGGAGTCTGTCATAAGCTGTAGTGCAGCCAAACAAACCTAGAATGACTTGGTCCACAGCTATGAAGGTCCCTCAGATACCAAGGAAAACAGGATTATGGACCTGAAACTTGAGTACAATACCTCCAGGGCTAAAAACTCAAAAACCCTCTCTCAAACTTACACCCGTTATAAAACTTTGTTAAATGAATTGTCAAATGATGGTGTCAAGTTGTCCAAACATGAAATCAATGCTGGTTTTATTAACAGTCTCCCTGAGAAGTGGTTGAATTTTTCTCAGGGACTTAGAAATGCAAATTATATTCAGAATCTTGAACTTCCTGAAATCTACGGAAAATTCATCTATGAGGATAACCTCATCAATAGACGATACCCTGACTTGAAAAAGTCTCAGGAAGTCAAAAAATCCCTGACAACCACTTCAACACCAATTTCTACTGCCTTTTATTCAAACAGTGCGGTTCAGGATTTTCAAGAAAATTCAGACGATGAGGCTGATGAGAGAATAAGCGAGGAGTACATGAATGACTTGAACATTGAGTTTCAGGAAATGGCACTCCTTACTAATTCTAAAAGGTTCATAAGAAGGAACAAAAGTTTTTCTAATGCTAAAGCTAATGAGGACACTGAATGTTTTAAGTGTCACAAAAAGGGTCACTTTGCTAAAGACTGTTTTTCAAAACTGCATCTGAACCCTCTTAAAAACCATCAGGGTCAAACCAGTCCTTAGGTTTTAGCAAATTTCAACCAAAACTCTATCAGTCTCATCAAAATTTCCAAAACAAGTCTGACCAAAACAAAGCTGTTGATTTTGAAGCTAAGTATAGGAAAGCCAAGGCTAAACTAGCAATTCTTGAGGCCACTCCATCAGAAACAACACAAAATGTTAAATCTGTGCAGGGTAAAAACAAGGGCCTGATAGCTGAAGTATTTGATTGGGATGAAGAGCCAGTCTCCTCAGACGATGAAATGGTGCAAGTCAGTGCACTGATGGCTCTCTCAGAAGAAGACAAGCTAGCTGTTGGAAAGAATCACGCTAGGAATGGTGAATGGGTTAACATCACAATTAAGAAGGTAAACATTTTACTTTCCATGGATGATGATTCAGATTGGCAGTCTTTCATTAATTATATTAATGTTGACCTTAAGTTCGTAGAATAGCAACGATTAAATCTGTTTTCTAAGTATAACAAGTTAAGTTTTGAATTAAATAAGTGTAGGGATGAGTTAGTAAAACGAGCAAAACTTGAGGCTGTTACACTACAAATTCAAAACACTGAGTTAGTAAAACGAAATCAAGCTCTTCAGGAAGAACTTAAAAAGGAACAACAAATCATTGAAAGCTGAACTGCTAAGAACCCTAGAGTTTATGAAACTGTTCAAGCCCCCAGTAGCAAAAAGAGAATTCTAGGTGAGGATCAACTCACTGATACTCTCAGTGAAAATCAAAGTCCCAAACCTTTTGTATCTACTGGTATACTCTCCAAAAAGGAGTTGTTGCCAAAATCCAATGATTGGGTTGAAAGAGTGAACCCTGAGAGTAAGCTTCCAAACTTCGATTCTGGAAGGATACTTGAGCCTGAAAGTCAGGCACTCAAGAGCATGCTTGGACTTCCTGATGTTCCCAGTAGTACTGAACACATCATTGAGTCTAAAGCTGAATCTCATGCACCGCTTCCACCTCTGAAATCTCTTCAGGGAGCTGCACCTAGCTCTGAGCTTACTCCTTTACAATTCAACCCTCACTCTCCAAAAGAAAGGTCAGGTCTTGGTAGAACTATTTTGAAAAGATCAGCAAAACCAACCCAAGAAGATTATGTCCCCACTGAGGCTTCCACATCTTCAGTTCCTACTGAAGAAGACCAAATCAAGCAGTTGACTGAACTTGTGAGGAAGTTGAGTGAAAAGATGAACTCAGCTGAGAAGGTTCCAGATTCAAAAATCTATGAACCTAAGTCAATCTCAAGTTCCTCCAAGTCAAAAAACAACTCAAAGCCCAAACAGAAGTGTGATCTGTGCCATTATACAAGCCATACCACTGATAATTGCTACATAATCCTTTTTTCCATGATCTGCAAAATGGAAGATCACATAACTTCTGATCACTTATAGTATGTAAGATCATTCAGTGAAGCAAGTTATACCAACCTTGGTCATTAGTACGCTTCATCATCAAAGTAGGCTCAAAGACCTAAAGCAAAACCTTTTCCTCCTTGCCCACACTGTGGCTTTAATGATCATCATCCTGATGATTGTCTCATGAACTCTTGCTATGAAATATGTGGAAATCCAGAACATGAGACATATCAGCATGATAGGGTCATACAAGCAAGGAGAAGTTCAAAACAACCCCGCATTACTGAGTCTTCCTCAGTAAGCAAATGCAAAACCTGTGGTTGCACACTTCACTCAACCACTGACTATGAGTCCATTGCTAAGTTTAAGCAGACCATCAGACCCAAGCCCACTAGTAAGTGGGTTAGCAAGAGAAACTAATTCAGTTTACTATTTGTGCAGAGACACGCCAGGGAGCCTATTTGGCATCTAGATAGTGGATGTTCAAGGAGCGTGACTGGTGTGAAGGAGTATCTACACAAGTATGTAAAGGAACAAGGACCCAAGGTAGTATTTGGTGATAACTTATCATGTCCCACTGAAGGTTATGGTTCAGTAAATTGTAATGGAATGGTTTTCTATAGAATATCATATGTCAATGGTCTGAAGTACAATCTCATCAGTGTCAGTCAGTTGTGTGATGCAAATTACATGGTGCAGTTCAATGATAAACAAGGTGCTATTTTCAATGCAAATAAAGAAGTTGTTCTTATAGCTCCTAGGAGAGATGATGTATATGTACTTTACATGTCAACTCTTTCTCAGAATGGAACTTGTCTCTTTGCCAAAGCCACTGAAACTGTCAACTGGTTGTGGCACAAGAGACTCTCTTACTTGAACTTCAAAAATATAAAAAACTTGGCAAACAAAACTAAGTCCTTGGTTTACCATCACTGGTTTTTGCAAAAGATAAACCATGCTCAGCCTGTGAAAAGGGCAAACATCCTAGAGCATCATTCAAAACAAAACAAAATCTCTCCATCAAAAGTTGCCTTCACCTCTTGCCCATGGATCTGTTTGGACCAATAAATCCAAGATCAATCCAGCATGAGAAGTATACTCTTTTCATTGTTGATGAGTTCTCAAGATACACTTGGGTATACTTTCTTTCCAAAAAGAGTCAGGCAGCTGAAACAATAATGTTATTCATCAGGAAGATTGAAAACCAAAATGACATTACTGTTAAACAAATCAGAACTGACAATGGTATTGAATTCAGAAATCAGGAGCTTCAGAGTTTCTGTGATGAAAAGGGAATTTCCCAAAAAAATTCATCTCCTTATACCCCTGAACAAAATGGGGTAGCAGAAAGGAAAAACAGAACTCTCATTGAGGCTGCTAGAACCATGTTAAATGTCTTAACACTCTCCAAGCACTTCTGGACTGAAGTTGTTAAAACAACCTGTTATACTCAAAACAGGTCAATCATTGTCAATAGGCACAACAAAACCCCATATGAGATCTTCAAAGGAAGACTTCCTGATATCAACTACTTTCATGTGTTTGGGTACCCTGTGTTCATTCACAATCACAAGGATCACTTAGGAAAATTTGATGCAAAAGCTGATGATGGATATTTCTTAGGTTACTCACTGATATCTAAAGCTTTCAGGGTGTTCAACACTAGAAGACAACAAGTTGATGAAACCTTCCTTGTAACATTTGATGAAAGTAATGAAAGCATCAAGTTTTCCAACACCTCAGTAGAGGAAATAGGAATTGATGACTCATCTAGATACCCTCCTGATGAGTTCAACTCTGAAATTCCCCATATCAAGCAGATGCTGACGTCTCATACTACATCTTGCCTTACAACCTTCCTCAACCAACCATCAGTGAATTCATTGATACTACATCAATCCCCACTGGGATAGGTCATACCGAACCAAATGTTTAAGAACCTGAAATTCATGAATCTCAACATGAACAACAAACCACCTCATCAAATGATCTTTGATGAGTGTGTAAATACTCATCATTTTTGTACAATATAAACTGCAAAATCATCTGAAAACACTCAGAAACACATCAAAATGATGAAAATATCACAAATCAGTGTTTTATGTGTTTTAAATGCAAAAATATCAAAATCAGATGAAAAACGTATCAAATTTGCAAAAATTGCAGTTTTAGTCCCCCAAGTTTCAAAAATTGTCAAAAATAGTCCCTGAGTCAAAATTTCAAAAGAAAAGTCACCAAAGGTCCTTTTAAAATCAAAACTTGTCAAATTTAGTCCTTTGGTGAAAAATATAAAAAGTTTGAGAAAATTACAAGTTTAGTCCTTCAACTTTGAAAATTGGCAGAAATGGCCCCTGGAAAATTGCAAAATGACAGATTTGGTTCCTGTACTTTTGAAGCTTGTCAAATTCAATCCTTGGAGCAACTTTGAGAATTGGCAGATCAGGTCCCTGAAGTTTCAGAAATTGCATACTTAGTCCTTTGATTATTATTAACCTTTTATTCATTTTGGACTTGTCACAACCCCCTTTTGGACCCCCTGTCAAATGCAAATGAACCCTTCCCTTTTAATAATCCAAGTCAAACACCAGTTGACTGCCCATTTCCCTCCCAAGTCACGGGTTACCCACATTCACCATCATCACCCCCCCTGCTACTCCTCTGATAACACTCCATCATCACCAACCCTACCCTCCTATCCCCCTCCAAACACAACAAGCCAAGGAGTGCATTTAATGCCTTCTACCAATCCCACTCAACTCCCAACTGTTAAAAACAGTTTTCCCGCCAAAAAATGATAAATGGCCAAGATTGCTTCAAATGATCCAAGGGCCTCAAATAGAGGTGGGAAAAGCTCAGAAACAAGTGGGGGATGTGATTGGAGTATAAAAAGAAGAAAGAGGAGAAGAGAAGAGGAGGTAGTTAGTTTTTAAAATTTTCCTTGTATGTCGTTTTTAATTTTTATGTCTTAAATAAATTTTAAGTTGTAATTTCATGTATTAATGTATGAAACTTAGTTAATTCAGTGTATTGAAGCTAATTTCAAGTATTAATTCCAAGTTTGAGTTATTTCCATGTATAGTCAAAGAAAGTCAAAGTTAGTCAAGAGTTAAAAGTCAAACCCGTTTTAGCCTAGAATCTATTCAATTGTTAAGTTTGAAGATTGTTTCAGCATTAGAATTCAGTAACAGTCTAGTCTTATCAAGTTTTCAAGTTTAAAAGGCATTTTAATTACTTAAAGGTGTGTTTGGTTTAACACAGTTTCAGAGTTCTAATAAATTTGGTTAGTCAAATTTGAGTTTATTGAGTTTAGAATCTGGTTTTTAAGTTATCTCAATTTAAGTTTTTAGTTGTCAAATTGATTTATGTGTTTTCAGTTTCAAAATTTCAAATCAGTTTTAACATGTTTCCATGTTTCAGCCCCAAGCACCCCTTTTAATCCTCATTTTTAGATTAGTTAAAGTTAGATTTAGGATTTTCTTTGGTCTATATTAGTAGTTAGTAGTACTAAGTCAATTTAGGTTAGCTTATTTTCCATTTGTAAGCTTATTTACTAGCTTATTTATACCCTTGAAGTCACTCCCTTAGCCTTTTTTTTTACTGTTACAGCAGACCCACAGCAGCTTGGAGTGGCTTTTGTTGGGCTTATTTGTCTTTTGTTTTTGCTTATTAATGACCCTTTTAGTATGCCTTTTAATTGTTTACCCTTTTTAGATAAATTAGTGCTCAATTACTAGCTTATTCATAAGCTTTTTAAGCCCATTTAGGACTGTTTTTGCCCACTGTTATGACAGCAGCAGTTAAAAGATTTAGACGTAGATTTAGACGTAGTCATTTTCTTTAGATGGCCTTTAACTAGCTTTATTTTCCTTAGCTTATTTAAGTTTGCCTTAGTTCCTTTTTGCTTATTAGATACTTGAATGAATTTTTGGTTTTGTTTATTCCTGAATCTGTGACCATTTCTGTCACTTTTCTGCTGCTACATTAGTAGCCTAGTCTAGTGCTTATTTGAATTGTTAGAGTACTTATTAGATCCTTTTGGTTAGTTTAGTTCACTTTAGCTTAGAAAGCTTATTAGGTTCTCCTTTTTGCCTTTTAGAATTCGTTTAGTTCTCTTTAGGTGTGTTTTGTTTAGCTCATTTTTGAAATATGTTCTTGATCTGTTATTGTAGTGATTGAAATCTGTTTTTAGTCATTTAGGAGTAGTTAACAAATAGTTAGATTGCTTTTGTTAAGTTAGAATAAAGCCAAAGAGTGCAAAAAATAAAAAAATAGCAAAGAGAACATGTGGGGATTCGAACCCCTGACCATCAGGTACCCCTTGCACGACCACAAACACCACACAGCAAAGCCAACTGATCCATGTGTCTTTTTGGTTTATTTCGTGCACATTGAATCCTTTATCCTTAGTTAGAGACTTAGTATTTTTAAACTTTTCCTATTACTTGTTTTTTTTATTAATTGCTTATTTCTTAAAGCACTAGTATAGTTTTTATTTTTCTTCAAATCAGTAGTGTTTATAGTAATTTTTGTAAATCTTGTAGATTTTCTAAAAATGTTTAGTATTTTTAATTAATTAATTAGTTTAAAATAGTTTTTATTTCGTAATAAATAAAATAAAACTCAAAAAAATATTCCGTTTTTTCCTAAAATTTTCTTTTATCATATAGTATGTAAAAAAATTGTTTTTACACTTGTAGGACTTTTATTTCATAAATTTTACGTTTTATCTTGCGCTCCAGCGTAATTTTTAGACTTAACGTACGTTTTTATTTTAAATCACGTTTTTAGTTTACGTTTTAGTTAAAATAGTTTATTTAAGTTATTTTGTTTTATAAAATCACAAAAACATCATTTTTAAATATAGTGATAGCGTTTATTTAATAGTTTTTATCTTTTTAATTTCCTTTAATTTGCATTTAAGCCTCTGTAATTTGTTTGCTTTTTCTTTAGTTATACTAATTCAAATCCCTTTTTCTCGTTCAAATTCCTCGATCACTAAACGTTTGATAATCCATTGCACAACTCGCTGGGACATAACGACCCGGGGAAACACTATACTCCTCAGATCTTCATTGAGTTCGTGTTCAAACTGTTTTAAGGTTCTTACGGTCTGCCATTCACAAGTGGCAGGCTTGTGTGAGAAACCTTGACGGTTTTGCACGCATCAATCTTCATGTTTCTATTGCTCCAGCCCCTGAACCCATTCCTGATCTCTCAGTGACCTCATCAAGCTCAGATCCTAGACCACAAAGTAAGTGGAAAAGATCTCAAGACATTGAGCTTGTGAACATCATTGGTGAACCCACTGAAGGCATGCTCACAAGGAGCATGGTTGCTAAGTTATCAGCAGCTTCAGCTAATGAGTGTATATATGCAGACTTTCTCTTAGAAGTTGAACCCAAAAGTGTCACAGAAGCTCTAAAACATCCTAGCTGGGTTCAGGCTATGCAAGAAGAACTTTAACAGTTTGATAGAAACAAAGTCATGACCTTGATAAAATGTCCTCAGGATGTCATTGTCATAGGAATGAAGTAGGTTTTTAGAAACAAAACTGATGAAAACGGCACTGTCATTAAAAACAAAGCCAAACTTGTAGCCAAAGGTTACAATCAACAAGAAGGCATTGACTATGATGAGACATTTGCTCCTGTTGCAAGAATGGAAGCCATCAGGATCTTCCTTGCCTATGCAACATACACGAACTTCAAGGTTTACCAAATGGATGTCAAAAAGTGCCTTCCTTAATGGTGAACTCAAAGATGTTCAACAACCTCCTTGATTTGAGAGTAGTGAGTACCCTGACTATGTATGCAAGCTTGACAAAACCCTATATGGACTGAAGCAAGCTCCCAGAGCATGGTATGAAACTCTCTCAGCCTTCCTGATCCAAAACAAGTTTGTCAGAGGAAAGATAGACAACACCCTATTTATCTATAGAACAAAACAAGATGTGATACTGGTCCAAGTGATGACATCATATTTGGCTCAACAATATTACACTCTTTGCAAACAGTTTGAAAAACTGATGACAAAGAAATTTGAAATGAGCATGATGGGTGAACTCACATACTTCCTTGGACTACAAATCAGGCAAACTGATAAAGGAATCACCATCAGTCAAGAGAAATATACCAGGAATCTTTTGAAGAAATATGAGATCTCTGATTGTGCCTCAGTGAAGACTCCAATGGTCCCTCCAAATAACCTTGGACCACTTCAGACTCACTTTAGAGGAATTGTAGGATCACTGATGTATCTCACAGCTTCCAGACCAGACATACAATTCTCAGTATGTCTGATTGCAAGATATCAGTCTAATCCTAAGGAATCCCATCTCACTACAGCCAAAAGAATCCTCAGATACCTGAAGGGTACCCCAAGCCTTGGACTTTACTATCCTAAATGTTCAGGGTTTGACCTCAAAGGCTATTCTGACTCTAATATGTTGGTTGCAACATGGATAGGAAAAGTACTTCAGGATCCTGTCAATTCCTTGGAGGAAAACTTGTCTGTTGGAGTACTAAAAAGCAACAATGTTATGTCTTCAGCTGAAGCTGAATATGTGGCAGTTGCAGGCTACTGTGCCAATGTGTTATGGATGAAAAGTCAACTCAGTAACTATGACATTCAACACCAGTGATATTGCAATCTTCAACAACCCTGTCCTTCACCAAAGAACCAAACACATTGATATCAGATATCATTTTATCAGGGACCACATCATGAAAGGAGACATAGAACTCCATTTCATCCCTACTAAATATCAGCTAGCTGATATCTTTACCAAACCTTTGGATGAACCTACCATCAGAAGACTGAAAGTTGAACTGGGAATGCTTGACATTGAAAGTCAGCAACCTGATAACCAATCCTAATCTCAATAGTTCTCTCTAAAAGGTTCATGGTCCCTGAATAACATCCCCAAAAACACTTTTTCTCACTGAATGAGTAAGACTCATTCAGGGTCCCTGACAATGGATGAAGAGCATTGAATGAGTAACTAAATGCTCTAAGTATTTCAGTTACTTAATGTCATAGGTTGGTAAACATACCAATTTAATATAGGAATATATGTTTCAAAACCCTTCTGTTATCCATGTCATGGGTCCCCATCCACCTTACCTCATCCCACTTGGCATTTATTGCCCTCTCTTACAACAAATATCCTTAGGATATTTTAACTCTGCAAATGCACTTTTACTGTGCACTGCAACTTTTCTCTTAAAAAACGGGAAACAACTGCGGGTAATGGAGTGGCTGCATTAAATGAGGTAAATGAAACTTTTTTCAAAAATGACTTTACAAATCCTCAAATATGCAAAAATCACTCTCTCACCACTCTATAAATACCCTCTTCAAAAACACAAAAACACACACATAAATTGTTTTCTGCAATCAAACTCTGACAAAATACTTTCAAAATTAAGAAACAATTGTGTGTTCTTTGTATTAAAACCAGTTTAAGCAAAAAATCATCTTTTCAAACAAAACTCAAAGTTTTTCTTCACAAACTTTCAAAAAGAAATTACTTTCTTTGACTGTTCTTGTCAAAAATCAAAAACCCTAAAATCTTTTTCTGCAAATCAAATGGCAAGAACACAAAGTATCAGTTTGCACCACAATGGGTAGGAGGTCTTGATAATGTTGAATTCAAAACAAACAATGTTATAGGCAACTTTGAATACCCTATGGTTATTGTGAAAAGTTACTAATGGTAAAAAGTGTAGGAAGTAATTCTAGCCATAGGATTATTAGATTAAATGAGGCTACATAAACCCGTGCGTTGCACCAATTGGGTAAGGGTTGAATGTATACGTTTTTTTTACGTAATATTGTATACAAGTAGTTACATATAAGATATTGCAATTGATGTTATCATAAGATTTGTAATCGTAGGTCAGAGGTAAATTCTTGTTGCGTAATGTTGTTGTAACCTTGTCGGGTAATGTTTACGTGGGGTTCGTTATGCAAATTTGCATGGTTCGCAAATTAATAACCACCGCATTCATTATCTGCCAAAGTTGCTTCTTCAGTTCTAGTGTAGATGACTACATAATAATGATGACTAGTTTTTATTTTGGTCAATGTCCTACATTGTAAAGATGACTACATTTGTTTTTTGTACCATGGCCTATTACTGAACAAAATTAATTAATTAATTTAGGTTCCTATTATTTTAGATAATCAATTAACCTTATAAGAGTATATATGAAGAGGTTTATGTTAATATGTTACATTTAAAAAGAGACCTTTCATATGTAACACTTTAATATTAGTATGTTACATAAATAATGTTTGGCCTATTTATTTGGTGCTTGTTTCATAATGAGTTATAGAACCATTTGGTTTTTTTTATATTTTATTTTCAATGGCAAATTTCGAGTTGATAGGTAATTTATCGAATGTCGCTGGTTCTTCAAAATTGCATAATTGCATGCGCTTGTGGTTTGTGCAACAGGCAAGTGAAGATGATGCATTATCCAAAATGTTATTCGGTTGTTGCCAACATTTGAGGCGGGTAATAGCGAAGAACCATACCATGATGGCAAACATGGAAGCTTATGGTGCTAACGGGGTTGCTTTGGAGTCACTTGAAGCTTTAAGAAAAACCCAAGATAGGCATCGGTTATTGCTTGCAGAGTTAAACTATTTGTTAGATGAAGCGAAAGTGGGTACCCGTGAGGAAGAAGCTAATGCTATTAAGATGAATGAGTTTAAGTAGTTGTTTGAGTTTAGGTACTTTTGTTGGTTCTAATAATTTGAATGTTTTGTTTCTTTTTGGGATGATGATATGTCAAAGAAATATATATTTATTTCATGGCAAATGATAAGCTTGGTGTATTTAAATTAGCTTAATTTTATTTAAAGTTTCATTTAACACATAGTGGAATTGTTAGTATATAAATATAAAGATAATCTATAAGTTATTATTATTATTATTATTATTATTATTATTATTTTAAGATTAGGATGTTAATGCTAAAGCATTGTGTATATAGGGGCTGGTTTAGATCCAATGAAAAAATGAAGGGTTTAAATTGCAATATTAGATATCTTCCTAAATACTGCATATCACATTTTTGCATGAAGAATATGAAAGGGCTACAGTAACACCCAAATTAAATTTTCCAATGCCTGTTGAGTGTTTTTTTTTGTGATTATTTGTGCAAGTTGTGAGTTAGTACATTGTAATTACTTATACTTACATAACCATAAACACAACCATCCATAACTTAACCCTAATCGTAAAATGTCTTCCACACCTAACATTGATGAAATGAAAGCTGCCACTGAATCAGGCAAGCTCAGCGATGCTTTCAGGTTGTTGATATTGCAAGACATAGCAGAGGAGAAGAAGTTGATCGAGAAGCTGGGAGAAGTGAGCAGCATTCTCAGGGAAACTGTTGCCAAAAAAGAAGAAACAATCGATGAGGCTGGAAGATTGTTTACTCGTTTCAATGCCATTGCAGCAACAGGTGAGTTTGCCCTTCGTGAGATACAGTTGAAGGATCGAAGAAAGATTGACTTGCTGGCTCAGCTTTTGGTGCTATGTCGTCGGAGTTTGGCGGAGAAGGAGGAGTTCTTGGAAGACTTGGATGAGGTTGATGATTCCGAAGATGAAGAATAGGAAGATTTGGGAGTTTTTTTTGTGTTTTGATGTAAATTTTATGGTTGTATGTAAGCTTTTATTGACTGCTACTCTATTATTTTAACTATAACAATATATTGGTAATGGATTAAACTGATCAATGATCAGTTTAATGGTTTTAGGTTTAATGCTTTAGTACCTTGAAGAAAGTAATTATTTTTATTTAGTTATTTACTTTTATTAGAAAATGGTCAAGTAGTGTGTGTGTTGACTTTCAGTATTTCACACATCTATCTCACTTACACTCGGTCAAAACACACAGTTACATTCAAACATCCGATTTAGAGTTTTCAATCAAACGCAAAATCAATCAAAATAAATGTTAAGCAATCAAATATTATTGAGGGCTATTATAAAGTACTTGATTCTCTGCTGATTGAGCCTAATATCTCAGGTATTCGATTTGAATATGATAGATTGAAAGGGCGAATGTTAAAACGTTATAATTTATTGCAAGTTTGTTACTTTAGGATGTTTGTTGATTTATAAATGATATTGTGTTATGTTAGTTTCGATTCAATCTTGAAAATCAAGTATATGTTTTAAATATCATAGTAAATTTGGAAGATGTTTGAAGATTTTTATAATAGTTGTTAGAATGTTTCAATTGTTAATGATAATTTGATCAGAGTTTATCAATTTTGCATTATAAAGCTTGAATCTTTTTGTTGTTTTTATGTTCAGATTGGTAATCATTGAACTGGGTTTGAATAAGTGTAAGGTAAAGTTTGTTTTTGTAGTGATAATCCAGTTAGGGGTTTGAGTTTTTTTGGGGTTTAATGATTTTACATTATAAAGTTTAGTTCCTGCTAGGTGCGAACAATCTTGAAGTGGCCCTCATCAAGTTCATCCACCAAACCATCTAATCTACATCTAATCACAACTTAAAAACTCATCTCATCTCATTATCCATCATCATCTAACGCACTCTATGAATCAGACATCACAAACATTAACTCACAACCGTACCTTTACCTAGTTTGTCATCTGCAGCATAGTCTATCAACAAAGAACCTTTATTGCTTCAAGATCCTTTGGAGGACCTCATGTAGGTTTCTACGTGTGTTATTGTTTTGTTTATGATTAAACCGAATGAAAGGGAGGTTAAAAAGTTATGTTTTGATCTTTCCCTTTAATTTTTCGGATATATATAGAAGCTAAGCTTCGATAAAGATTAATGATGTCTCAGGTAGGTGAAGGTTTTTGTCTTGTTTCGTTTTTGTTTTTGTAAAAAAGAAGCTTGACTTCTTATAGATTTATGATGTTATGAGTTTAAGAACATGAGATCTTTTTAGATCCTGAAATATTTAAAAGTGTGTTGAACAAAGCTGAGATATTCTTTTATTTTCATTTTTTTTAATCTTGTTCTTGGTTTAGATATAGATAATAGGTGAGTGAATAATGGTGAGCCGCGACAAATTGTATTTAGCTTAAGTCATGGCAATATTGGTTTTTAGTTAGGGTATTAGTCACTTGCATAGGAAAGCGTAGTTGTTTGCTGATTTATGGCTCATTAGTTGAGCTAATAACGATTACGTGTTATACATGCAGTGGGTAGGTGAATATCGATGTGCCTTTAGCTGATGCAAAAGATGGGGGCGTTGAGGATATTGCGATGATATGAGAGATGGTGAGTAAGATCAATGGGAGATTTGCTCATATTGTCAGGGCTAATGAATGCAGCACAGATTATAACGATGTTTTAGGCTTGATGGGTGTTTCACTTTAGTATACGCGAATAATGAGATTCTTCGTCAATGAGACAGCGGAGCAAACTGCGTGCGCTGATCGCATAATAGTCAATAAGGTATGCAGTTTATTAATTATTGAATTTTAAAATTTTATGCTGATTTAATTGGTATTATAATAACAACAGTTGGGGTATGATTTATTAAAGCTGACCAAACAACGTAGGAGGCAACTTGTTGTTTAAGCATTATTCATTTTAAAAACTTAGAGAATAACATACCAAACTTCAAGAAAGAAATCTAGGGAAAAAACTTGTTAAAAAAACTACTTGAACACTTGAGTTTAGGTATCAATAAGCTTTCTATTATTATTGCTCTTTATAGTTGCTGCCATAAGAGAACTCTATATGTTCATAGCTTGCATGATTGTTAGGATATATAACCTGCAACGGTTCCACATCCAGAACTATTGGTGGTGCTAACGACAATTCCAAATTGATGTGTTTTTTTTCCTGTAGGTAGCTTTGAAAAAACGTCGTCTCAATTTTTTCGTGTTATTTGTAATTGCTAATTCTGGATCTTCCTTTATCCGTCTTTTTTCTTCCTGCAGTTTTGTAATTATCTCTTGCATATTTTCATTAGTATTTGAATCACCATCCTTGCCCTATAATGAAAACAAACTTGGATATCACAATATAGAAAACATATGAATGCGTACTATAAAAAGCTTAGTTAAATGTTAATGTTTGTGACTTAAAATATGTATATATTAGCAAATAGGGAAAACCATTACTATAATATTGAAATCATTATTTTATTTGGAAATATTGAAACTTGCAGATCAACGTTTTCCTCTTAAATCAGGTTTGTCGTATGAAAATCAGAATCAAAAGTTAGGGTAAATTCATTGCTAACCTGAAAATAGTTAATCAACTTTTCTAAACTGAGAAGTTTTCGATATGGCCAAGATTTAATTCCAACCGATCGACAATGCACTTTAAAAAGAGACGAACCAACATTAAAGCATTTTGCAGCTCGGTGAAAGGGCATATGAAAGTAGTGTGAGATTACATCCCTGCTGAATGACATAGTTTTAGACTGCCAATAGCTGATTTCTGTATGATAATAAAGGAGTTGATATGTCTATATTACTGAGATAAGTTGGTTTTTAAATGTCTCATCAAGCTTTTGAACTGACTTGAAATTAATAAAGGATATGTAACTCCTAATCAACCATAAAATCAATTTATTATATATTTATGTGAACATTTGTGCATACTATTAATATTGTCTGCAATAATAGCACTTGATGAGTATGCAGTTAGGTTTTGAGGTTATTTCATAAATCAGAAAACAATGATATATGAATAAGTATTGGTGGTCACAATTTATTATGTGTCTTTTAACATGGGAATACAGATAATGGACACCTGTTAAGAATTGGAGCAATATTATAAAGTTTATGAGTGTTTGTGGCAAGTAATCAAGTAATAATAAATAAATGTGCTGAACTATGCATAGGTGTTGGCGTTCAAATTTTATTACGTGTATCTGAATATGGAAACACAAATAATGTATATCTAAAATAAAATGTACCACTTTATTATATTTAATATTTGAACATTACATAGATATGCTAGGACAGGCTACTGAAAGCTTCTTTGAAAACAATGTTACGTGTGCAGTGCTTAAGTCTAGGGTCTTTGTCTTCAATCATTAGTATCTTAAGGCCGTCAGGAGTGATAACTCTAGATAGCGCCACATAAAGTTGTCCATGTGTAAACACAGGAGTAGGCAAATAGAGGCCAATGTAAGTAAGTGATTGGCCCTGACTTTTGTTGATAGTCATCGCATAACATGCTCTTACAGGGAATTGTCGCCGTTTTAGGATAAATGGCCATCTGGATTGCGTTGATGTTAGTATAATCCTGTGTATAATGACATTGTCTCCTATATTTGAACCTGTAAGGATCTTTGCGTGAATAACAAATTGGCCTAAATCTGTGATGAGCAATCTTGTTCCATTACACAGACCTTTGCTTGGATTGATGTTACGCAATAGCATAATGGGTAGTTCCTTTTTTAATTGAAGTTCATGTGGGGGCATCCCGGGAAAATTTAAGGAATTTAGAAATTCAATCGGATACATGTCATGCTGATCTGGATTGTCTGTAGATGCCTTGCAAACTTCATCCGCGCTATTGTATGTAACAGAGTCCCCTTTTAATTTTTTAAACATATAATCATTGATAGTATCAGCATCATCATTTCGAGGAGTTAGGATTGCCCTTTCTTTGAGATACACATCGTCAGTCTGTCTTGTTGTAAAATCAGGGTATGTCTCGGCTACAATTTTCTCGATAGGACAATCCCATGATTGGATTAGGAAACTTTTAGGAATGTCGATCCAAGATGGCTCGTCCTCATCTTCTTTGCATTTTGCTGGCAAATTGCCATCCCCCACAGCCAATACCCATTTATTGAAATCCTGTTTTCGAGTATCAAGCAGTCCATTTTCACTATACTCATTGACACGCATACTCCGTGTAAGGGTAAATACCTTGCAATGCTTCCACAACTCAAACTGGTTTATATATGATTGAACAATGACTGGCCTGCTTGCTTTTGGTATAACTGACAGCACTTGATGAAAGTCACCTCCTAGCAAGACCGTCACACCCCCAAATATTCGATCTCTACTGTCAAGGTCATGATATCCTAAGATATCTCTCAGCGTCTTGTCCAACGCCTCAAAAGCATATTTTGGGTCATTGGAGCTTCATCCCAGATAAATAGTTTCACTTGCTGCATGAGTTCTGACATATGCGTGTTTTGTTTTATGCCGCATGTGCTGTTTTCTAATTATTCAAGTGGTATAACAAAACGGCTATATGCCGTTCTCCCGCCTGGTAGCAACAATGAAGCAATCCCTATACAATTTAAGGACACTAATCAGTTGCGTATTTGTTTAAATGTGCAAGTTAGTTGTTTATTTAAATTTAGTATAAATATATACCTGAAGATGCGACGGCAAGCACTATTTTACGTTCTGATCTCAACCTTGAGATGATAGTCTTGTATAAAAATGTCTTTCCGGTTCCTCCTGGTTCGTACACAAAGTAAAATTTCCCTTTGTTACCATTTACAGATTCAATAACCTCCGTTGTTGGGGATTTAACAATGAATGGAGTTGTTGATGTTGAATCTTACTTTCCTTCATATCATAAGCCAGCGCTTCTCTTATGAGACGATTGTCCATGTTGGTTAGCAACATTGGGTCTGGTAGTGGTAGATCTTGAAAATCTCCTAAAGATCTTCCACAACTATTTAACAACTCTTGTATTTCAAGCAAACAATAGTTCCGAAGTTGTTCATCTGTCAATTCCAAGTTAGGGTAATCGAACATTTTCCTTTTCTTGTGTAGGATATCCTCTGCTAAAAAATGCCAGTTTTCTTCCAATAATTTTAAAGGCCTGCTGACATCACAAAACAATAGAATTGTCACAAACATGTCATGGAGCTATGGTCCGAACATCCATACACTTGCTTCAGATATAGCATGCGTCCATTCTGTGTCATCATTTAAAAGGCCATATGCAAAACAGGCTTCCTTGAACGTGGAACATAATCTGTCGTTAACAGTCATGGGTTTCTCAAAGGAGCGAGGTCCTCTGACAATGTTCAACAACATTCGAAGATAGTATCGTTCTCCAGAGGCCGGATGCGAGTAAACAATCCTCCTAATGCATTTATGCTTCTTTCGTTCTTTCCACATTTTGTCTTTCTCATGCCACACATAATGGGCAGGTATCTCATAATACGTGTATTTATTCGCTTCTGTATCACGCTCGTTTAATTCAAACCAATCAGTGAACATGGTTATATCGATGCCTTCCCTTTGAATTAGGGATGGTAAGCTTTCTGAGTCACGAAGTGTGATTGCATGCTGATTTGGCAGGTGGTAATTGAGTTTAATGACTGATGGATCTGAGTAATGGATGTCATAGGAAAACAAACTCCATACCGCCTCACATGGAGCTAAAAAACGACAATTTAAATAATTTTTTATTTCGTCCACCTCCAAAATCTGGACATCTGCCTGACCACCATTGTTTTTTTCATTTTCTTGTATAACAATTGTGGCTCTATCAGGACCTTTATTCAAGTACTTGAATAAGTACTTAATTGCCTTTGATCTGTTGCACCATTCTACATTGATGTGGACTTGGTATTTCAGAAGGAGATAACGGTTGTGAGGAACCACATATCTGTTGTCGTATTTGAATTTGCCTTTTATATGGTAAGCTTTATTATCCCTCCGACGATAAATAGCATAACCATCACTATCAACCATTGTTTCAGCAACGAAACGTTTAGGAAAATGTTTTGAGCATTTACCCTAAGATGTACATGGTGCGTGTTTAGCATCTTTACCGCAAGGACCATGTAACATAAATTCAGTTACCACTTTATACCCGTCTGGATCATTTTCTCGACATGGTATTTCTGCTGTAATTATATCATTTATCTGGGACGGGGTTTTGCATTTCAATTCTTCTTCTAGCCATAGTAGGATGTGAGCATGAGGTAGGCCACGTTTTTGAAATTCTATTACATATACAACTGAAAGAAAATTGTGAAACGAATAAGATAATACATAAATTTGTTATAAAGAGTAGACATATTGCCATTATTAGGTAAGGTGCATTACCTCCCCGGGACTTGCCAAAAATATGGTGTTTTGTAAGATCATTTAACAATTCAGTAAGCTTAAGCTTGAAAACGCGCGCGGACACTTCTGGACGGTCATGTGCTCTTTGCCCCGGAATGTTCTTTAGCATTTCTGAAATTTCAGGCCACTTTGTATTAGCAGTGAAAGTGATGAACATGTCTGGGTTTCCATATGTTCGACAGATAGCCATTGCGTCCTGGTAGTTTTGCATCATATACCTTGGGCCGCCTATAAAACGTTTTGGTAGGACGATTCGTTTTCCCAACCCTGCTGCATTTGTATCACCTCTTGTTACAGCGTCACACACGTTGTGATATAAATCCACACGTAACGTATCTTGATTTTTCCTATTCCATGTAAGCCTTTGCTCCTCGACAGCCGCATATGCGTCAACCAAAAACTGTTGCAATAATCGGCCACCTCTAAGAAATGTAGTGCCTTGGTTATTTTGATGTTGTATGATGTATGAGTAGTACTCTTTCATTATAACAAAAGGCCTTTTGGTTTTGCGCACACCTTTGTTGTTGTGATACAGTATCTTTTCATGATACCCGTCCTCTCCATATGGAAATAATAATGGATATTGGAGGGCCATGTATTCCGGATGCAGCTCAAAGATACGTTTCAGCCCTTCCTCCTTGTTTCTTACAACAATATCTCTCGTGGGAATACCATCACCAAAATCTGCAGTAATCAGAGCTGCAATCTCTGGTACAGTTGGGGCGTTATATTGCCGAGATGCACCTCGACCACTTAGGAGACGTAGTTCAAAGTGGGCTGAATTATGGGACTCAGACCAATCCCTTGCCATTCGAAATGCCTTGGTGATTGGATTTGTTTGATTGAACATCTTCATAAGGCTTGCTACTATATTTGCATCCACGCCCTCTCCACTATCTTTGCTTACAAAAGCTCCCATTCGGTTCTTAAGTTCATTTCCAGTGTCAAAAAAGTATAGCTGCGCAAATTTAGGCTGAGTGCCATGTTTAGGAAGCAGAGAACCTATTCGATGATAGTTTTGGCCATTTACTCTAAAGGTATATGGACCCCTGCCTGTGTTAATTGAATGGTCTATTCTTGCTCCAAAAGATGTGTAACAAAACATACCATTATACACCCTGATCTGTTCTTTGAAACTTGAATTTACAGGAGTGTTGTAGTCCATAAGCTCATTAAGAGGCGAAGGTGTTTCATTATATATCGGAAGAAGCACTTTTCCCCCTTGGCAGCAAACAGAGAAAGTTGGGTTTACAACGGTTTTTGTTACATTAGTTCTTTCCTGGTACCACATAACAGCCTTGCAATTTTGACATTCAAATGTTGGAGGGCCAATATCATGGTACACCACAGGAATACCTTGCAAATAAAGGTAAATATCATTGATAAGAACAACATTATAATAAGTTAACTAACAGGATGCAAGACTTATAAAATATTTAATTACCTGCAGATGCATGTGCAGCTCCATGTGGGATTTTTTTAGCTGCACGATGAGAAAGTGTTCCTATAGGAATAACCATTACGGTAATATTCAATATTATGAAATCGATAAACTCGCAACTTTAGTACTAATTACCTGCCGATCTTCTTTTTTTATAAACAAAGGGATTTTTGGAGGTCGAAGCTATTTGGTTCAGTGGCAGGTCTGCCAAAGTGCCTACCGAGTGTGATTCTTGTCCTAAAAAAGTATGTTGATAATGAAAAAGTAGGTATGCATTATTGCAGATTTGTTGTAATTGCATAATGTAAGTCAAGTTTTATAAATGAGACGAACCTGTAAATGGTCCAACATTTTGTGTCATCCGTAAACCACAGAAACTCTGCATCTTTCCGCTGCCATTGATAACTGTTCTTGAATGAATAAACAAAGTTTTGTTCAATATGTCTGACAGGGATGGAGTTTCAGAATGTTCAGCGTGTGACCCTGCAACGCAAAGACAAATACAGCTTTAATCACATACATAATCGGCAGGTATGTAAACTTGTAAAAGTCAAATGTACCTGTATCCATTTAATACTTGAAGGACCTGATTAACCTTTACAACAGATCATATTGCAAATCTGGCAAGATATTGAATGAATAAGTTTAGTATATCACCTATTGGGATTCTACTGCTTAACTGATGCAATAAGTGTGGTGTACAATGAAAAGGCAGATACTTATAGTTCATGGTAAGTCTCTATATGTATTATAGATTCTTATTGAGTTTTAATAATGATACTGAGCTTTATGAAATAATTTGGTTAAACAGCCTAGTATGAGTGCGTTTTAGTATACTTTCAAAAAACATAACTCCACTTCATTTGGTCATATCTCATTGGTTACTTATACTCACAACTTGATTCAAACTGCTATATTTAAATTAAAGTATCGTCTACATGAATTTCAAAAGTGCCGATTTACAAAACTACTCTTAATATGGTGATTTATATGATTGGAATTTGGAAGTCAGTTTGTGGTCGGTTTTGACAACCAATTGGCGGAAAACATTTTTAGACATGTATCAAAGTGTGGGTGAAATGGCCGTGAGCAGAAAATTTTATAAAGTTGAGTTATATAATGATTACACCATAATACATTATATTTACAAATTATCTGAACACAGAATACTCTTCACTGTTATAATGCAATTATTTATAAGACAACTGTTATGGTTAAAGGAAATAATTTACATGGAAATTAAACAGATGTATCATAGGACATAAAAACATATAAATAGAAAGAGTTTTGGAAACCCATATAATTACTAATAAATGGCGATGAAATATCATATCTAAACATTCACAATTTGTTGTTTGCCAACCCCAATCATAACCTAACACTGGTAATTACTTAAGATACCATAACCACAAAGCTTTACATATCATAATATAGCATGTAATGTCTAGTTTGTTGGGGATGGTACAAAGACAATTTCAGACAATCTTGTTCAATGTAGTAAGTAGCATAAACATCTTCAATATCTTGATCATCCAAGTTATTTTTATAATATGGATTATGCGGGTATGATGCTTTTGTAGTATGTGAGTTTGTGGTCGGTTTTGACAACCAATTGCATATTGTTTGTTAAAAATAATAAATTAACTCCAAAAATACGAAATTCAACGGAAACATTTTTAGACATGTATTAAAGTGTGTGTAAGTATTGTGATACGATTTCCATATTGAACCCCATGTATTTACTGTATGAATATGGAAATAAGATATTGTTGGACTTTTAAAGGCAATGGTAACCAATGGTATTCCATATAATTCATAAGTTTTTGTAATAGTTATTTGCCCAAATTCTGGTTTTTTTACAATAATTGTTAATCGGCATTTTCATTTGGTATCTTGTGGAAAGTGTCCATTTCACAGCCGGTTCATATTGGATGTACCTGAAACCAAATCAAGCATAAAAGAAACAATATTTTGCATGACAGAAATGTAGAATAAATTAGCAAAGCAAAATAAAATCTGATGCAACAAAGCGTAACAGTTCTGTGCCTTTCAAACAGGAAAAACAAAGGATCCCAAAATCAGTTTTAATCCAGTCTATTATTCACATCATAATTGTTTATTTTGATAAGGTTTATTCGGGTACAGCCGGCTCAGGGTCAATCTGAATCTTCCTTGAAAAACCTGACCACAAAATATACAAAGAGGGCTGTATTAATATGTGGGCAGATATAAAACCATATCTGACCAAATATACTATACAACATGTGCTTACCGTCTCATTTTCTTCTTGTCAGTTGTGGTGTCGTCCTCACCATCCTGGTCACCATCTACAGATATAAGTTCAATACCCACGTCTGGATGTTCAATATCCGCCCTGAAAATATTAGAACAATGTTTGTCATGTCAGCTCTGTTGCGTAAGTAATAGGTTTAAGGTAAAACCGTTAAAATGTTTGGTATTTATGTTGTCATAAAACGTCTTATGTCGTGATGACCTCTTTTTTTTCTTATCATCTGCAGGGGTAGACTTGAGCAACCGTTTGAACGATGAGGCCGATGGCGCATTCGGCTTGCTATTTGCATTGATAGGCCCAGTATCTTGCCCAGCAGCCAAAGGCATAAGATCATCATCAACGTCTGAATCTTCAGGGTCCACTCTGAAAATAACAAAACCATGCTTATCATGTATGTTTTTTTTGCATTAGCAAAAGTCCTAAAGGAACGAACATTGTTATTATAGGACATTTTTGGGAGACAAATATTACAGCCCTTGATTACCTATTTTTCTTCTTATCCTCGGTAGGTTTGGACGGTGTAACGACAGATGGAGCTGGGGTTAATGTCTTGGATGATGCAACTGGTCCAACAGTTTCATTATCAATGGTGCTTGAGCTTTCAGTTTCAATGGATGGATGAGGTGAGTCCACCGCCCAACACGTAAAACTTTCAAACTTCCCATACTCATAATAGGTATGACTTTTGATTTCAAATAGGTGTGTTGTGCCAATGAGACCGAGTATGGGAGAAGGCAAGTTGGCGTGATCATCGAAACTCTGCATATCAAATCATGAGTAACGGGGCATGGGAGTAGGGGTGCAAATAAACACTAAAATTTCAGATGTACCTCTTTATCGTCCGTCAATAATGCCAAAGCTGGAAACTTTATCAAGTTAACTGAGGCCTCATCAAAAAGGACCACCACAGTACTGCCGGTATCATCCGAGATACCAAGCTCAAGGCGGTATCTGCGAAGAGCATGTAGTGGATAGTAAGTATAAATGTCAATAATTATATATATTGTACACAAATGTATAACATATGAGTCACAACCCTAATAGTACCTTATCACAGGGTATTTGATCTGTGCTAAACCGTCAAGCTATCTCACACAAGCTAGCCACTTGTGAATGGCTAACCGTAAGAAACTTAAAACAGTTAAAACACAAATGCAATGAAGATCAGAGAATATAATGAATTCCCGGGTCGTTAAGTCCCACGGAGACTCAATGGTGTGTCAAAACTAATTCAGATGATAGAATGATCACTAAGGATAGTGATCAGTAAGGGTTTTGATTGGAAATTACACTACTGATTGATTGAAATGTATTTGGACACAGAATTGGAAAACACAACAATCAGATAAGACAAACGTAAAACGTATGTTTAAAAACTACGTATACGTACAAAATAAAAAGTGAAATCTAAGAAATAAAAGACCTAAAAATATGAAAATGACATTTTTGGAATCCTAAAAATAAAAGAAAATTATTAGAAAAAGGAAAATTATTTTTACAACTATTTATTTAATTATTATTAATTAAAAACTATTTTAACTATTTAAAAATAACCTAAAATAAAAGAAAATATGAAATAAGGCTAGAAAAATAAGATTATGATTCAGAAAAATCTAAAATATTATAAAACTTATTTTAAAACTAAAAATATATTTTTTACACTTTTTATATATTTATTACTAATTAATTATTATTTAAAATACACTTAAATACTAGAAAATATAAAATAAACCTGGAAAAATAAAATTATAACTTAGAAAAATCTAAAATATGATAAAACTAATTTTAAAACTGAAAAGATATTTTTTATGCTTTTTAATTATTTATTACTAATTATCTAATACTTTTAACTATTAAAAATTATAATAAATACTAAAAAGATTAGGAAAATTATGAAACTTTTTCTAAAAATAACTTAAGGTGACAGAAAACTAAGAAAAATATAAAAACAAGATTTGCTTAATAATAAGCTGAAAAGAAAAATCAAAAAGCTAAAACCTATTAAATAAACACTATCACTGTTTTAAAAATGAAGTTTTTCTGGATTTTCTTTTTGAAAACTACTTAACTACTTAAAATATGAAACTTTAACAAACACAAAAATTTTACAAACTTAAAATAAGCAGTTTGAGTGACTTATGAGCTAACAGTAGCTTTAAGAGCTTATTTTGGTGAAATAAGCTCAAACAAGCTCACTAGCTGAAACAGGAGCTCAAAATAGATGCAAGATGCTACAAGCTACTCAAATGAAGTTAGAAAACACAAAGAAGCATACTGATGAGATGGAAATGAGCAAATAAGCACTTGTGTAAAACCAAGAAATGGACAGAACAACAAGCTAAGTGCAGCCCTAGTAAACAAGCTAGAAAATAAAAACTTAAGCTTGAGTTCTCAAGATGGCTAGGTCAGCTACCCAAAGAACCAAAAATCACAAGCTTTGACCCACTAATAAGCTCTGTGCAAGCTTATCAAGTTGGACTACCCAACTGTGCACAGGGCACCATTTCAGACAAGGTACTCAAAAGAAGCTAGTTAAAAAGCACTTTATAAGCTGATTGAAAGAGAACTAGTATTTTTCTAATTTAGTTTAGCAACTAAACTTTGATAACCCAAAAGCTTTTAAGCTAAATCTCACTATTAAACACACAGTGAAATTATCTTTTTTAATCAAAAACGACCAAATGAAAAATTTGACTTTTATAAAAACTAGATGAGTTTGACTTTTATGAACTTTTGATCACTACTACTTACTGATTATGTTGTTTTAAGGTGAAATAAGACTTGTTTGATTGATTTTAACAACTTATAAACATGAAAACAAGATCAATGATCATGCAAATCCAACAGTGAGTGACAGAGATGAGATTTTATGCAATTTTGACTTATGATGAACAAAGACGGGTTTTTATGACTGAGATGAGTTATTAGGACCAAGTTAAACAAACTTCAAACAAGGACAATGACTAGAGAACTCTTAAACACAGTAAACCAAACACTACTTATTTAAACAGTTTTGGTGGTTTTCAAAGCTAAACACAAATCAAAACCATGAAACTGATTCAAGACCATGTATTATCATATATTAGGACTAATGAAACATGAAACAACAACATTAACAACAAGAAACTAAGAAAAGACAGTTATGCACTTTTAACTGTGAAAATAAAGTTTTAGCTAACTACAAATTTAAAATAACAAACAACTGATTTTAATACTCAAATACACTTAACTATAACTAATTAACAATAAAACACAAAGATTTAAACTATGAAAGATCTAAAACAGAGAAATGCCAAAAATGAGCAAATGGCTTACAATGGCTTCCAAGCTCAAAACTGAGAACAAGGACCAAATATCACCCCTATTAGCTTACCACTAAGCTTCTAACCCAAGGCCATCCAAAATTCACCCTGCTCCAGCTGTGAACACCATTTCCATAGGATTTTTGATTTTTCACTAATTATTTGGTATTTTTGGTGATTTTTCCTTTTAACTTCTAAACTGGTTTTAAGTGTTTCTAAAAGCTTGAACAAGCTTTCTGGGAGCTTATATGTACTATATCAGTCCATAATAACACCTAACAACAACATTTGATCATTCATGAGATTTTTGACTTTAAAATTGCATAAACTGAAATAAGACTTGGAACTTGAAATTGATAATTGAAAAGGTTTAACAATACACTGAAATGCTTAAAAAAAGTACTTTGAAGCTTGAAATTACACTGAAAAACTTACAATGATAAAAACAACTAAGAAAAATAAAAATTACACTCGATGATCTTGATACCATGCTTCTCTGCCTTCATTTATAGACTTTTATGACCTCATGTTGACCTCTGAATGTATCCCACCTCATCTGAGCCATTGAATTGGCCAAAATCATCAGAACAATACATTTGGATTTTTGGCGCCAATTTCTTCTTGAGCAGGTTTTTGACCATTAATGGATTTTGGGTGTTAGTGGAAGTGGAGGGGGGACAAGGTAAGGAGAGGGTGAGGTGAGGCAAGTGGTGAGTTTGAAAAAGATGGAAAACCACCTCTGGTTTTTGGAATTCAGTGATATTAGAGGGAGATGAACAGTGCTGGTTTTTGGGCGCGCGTTTGACTGGATTTGACCAAGTATTAGAAACGGGGGTCCAAGGGTCAAGGGTGGAGGGTCATGGCTCAAGGGGTCAAGTGGATTGGGCTTGGATATAACATGTTGGGCCAGCTGGTTGTGGATTGGATTTGGACTTTGATATTGGATCCGTTTGGTTAAGTAGTATCACAAGGACTAGATTTGCAAATTTTACAAAGATAAAGGACTGAAACTGACACTTTTCCAAAGATATCAAAAGGACCAAACTTGACAAACTTTGATAGTACAAGGACCCTTTTTGCATAAAACTCCATTTTAAAATATCCAAGGACTAATTTTGCAAATTTTCAAACTTTAGGGACCTTTTCCGCCATTTGACCAAAGAATCATTCAAGGATCATTTTTGACAACTTAGAATATTTAAAGGACCTTGAATGATAAAACTCCACATTTTGATTTCCAGGGACTAGATTTGACAACTTTTGAAACTTGGGGGACTAAAACTGCCAATTTTGCAAACTTGAATCATTTTTCATCTGATTTTGATATTTTTGCATTTAAAACACATAAAACACTGATTTGTGATATTTTCATCATTTTAATGCATTTCTGAGTGTTTTCAGATGATTTTGCAGTTTAGATTGTACAAAAATGATGAGTATTTAGACACTCATCAATCCCCCACACTGAGATATTGCTAGTCCCTAGCAATGATTTAGAATTTTAATGGATTTTAAAAACTCTTTACCAAAAGCCATCACTTCTGGAGTAGCCAATTGTTTCAGTTCAAGTAAGAACCTTGGTACAACGATAACCAAATGATTTTGAGCAAATCATAAGCTGTAAACGGATTTGATTTGTCTTTACCAGAATCCGTTTGCTCTGGACTAGCCAACTCTTAGATAAATTATCAGAATTATCTTTGGTGAGCTGATTACTGATGAGTGTGTAAATACTCATCATTTTTGTACAAAATAAACTGCAAAATCATCTGAAAACACTCAGAAACGCATCAAAATGATAAAAATATCACAAATCAGTGTTTTATGTGTTTTAAATGCAAAAATATCAAAATCAGATGAAAAACATATCAAATTTGCAAAAATTGCAGTTTTAGTCCCCCAAGTTTCAAAAGTTGTCAAAAACAGTCCCTGAGCACATAATTTCAAAAGTAAAGTCACCAAAGGTCCTTTTAAAATCAAAAGTTGTCAAATTTAATCCTTTGGTGAAAAATATTAAAAGTTTGAGAAAATTGCAAAAATGGTCCCTCAAGTTTAAAAGTTGGCAGAATTGGTCCCTGGAAAATGTGAAAATGGCAACATTGGTCCTTGTACTTTTGAAGATTGTCACTTTAAGTCCTTGGAACATCTTTTCAGAATTGGCAGCCTAAGTCCTTGAAGTTTCAGATCTTACAACTTTAGTCCTTGAAAGTTTAAAACCCTTTAAACCAATTTTGGACCCCTGCCCTATCTTTGGACCCCTGTCAATATGCAATTGTGAACCCCCTATTATTAACCACTGTTGGTCAAACTCTGGTCAATCTTCTCAACCCGCCAAAAGTCTTCACCACCCCACTTGTTTCCCTGAAACTCAGCTAAACCCATTCCCCCTCCTCACCAATCACTAAAACCTGTTCCCCCCACCTCAACTAGCTTCCAAGCTTCATTAATTGCTTCCCTAACCCCTCACTCAACCCCATTTGTCAAACACAGAAAAATGGTGCCAAAAATCTTTTTGAACGGTTGTGATTAATTTGAGCCATCCAATGGCTATGGATTGGTGGGAAAGATTCAGAGGAGAGAGGCAATGAGTTTGGATATAAAAAGGGAGGAATGAAGCAAGAAAATGTAGTAGTTAGTTTTTATAGCTTTGTCTTAATGTCGTTTTTAGATTAAATAATTTAGTTTAGTCCCAAATCTGTTATATCTTGTGTTATTGTATCAAATTCAAGTAATCTTTTCAGTTTAATCTAATTTTAAGTTCAAATTCAAAGTTGTGTTCATTTCTAATCTTTCATACTTACTGTTGCAATTGTGCTTTTCCAATTCTTATGCTCAAAATCATAGCAGCTTAATTTTAAGCTTATATAAGCTTATATAAGCCTCTCTTAGCCTTTTATGAGTTTACCTTTAAGTTTTAAACATTTTGGATGCATAGTCAACAAAAGTCAACAAGTGCTCATGATTGGGTCAGAAATGGATATGGGTTAATGTTGATGATGGTTTTGGTTATTGGTTGGTGTTTTTGATACTGTTACTATGCTTAAATTTCTATGGATCTCTTGTAAGTGCTAGTTTTCATCTTATATTTAGCTTAAAAACAGTAGTGGTAGCATTTATCTTAAATCTGATTAAGTCTTGTTATCTACTGTTTCATTAGCATTAATCTAGTATAATAATCTGTTTTGAAGCTTAGCTTAAGCTGCTTTTGTGTTTAGACTTGATTAGATTGCATTTCTCAACATAAAGGGGTGTTTGGCTTGTTCAGTTTAACTGTTTTCAGAGGTGTTTTGATAAAAGCTTGTTGTTGCTTTAGTCTCTAGTATCATTAGTCTATCCATTTTAGTCAATTTATTGCATCAAATAACACTGAAAGTCAAACTTTGCTTGAAACTGCTCTTGATTGCTTCACTGTTGGAATCTGTCAACTCAAAACCAATCAAATAGGTCTAAAACTTGTTAAGCTTGCTTGATAAACTTTCATTACATCATATTTCACCAAGATCAATCCTAAATTTGCTTCTAAATCTCAGTTTAGTCAAACCTAGTTTCTGTTTTTAAAAGTCAAAATTGAGTCAAAAGTCAGTTTTTCTCCAATCTTGCAGCAACTGCACAGGCTTGGTTTCAGTTTGTCTTGGTCTCAGATTTGGCACATTTGCAGTAGGATAGGTGGTCTTTAAGACCAAATTTCTGGTTTTAGCATTAGCTCAGTGAATAAGCTTTAAGATAAGCTCAAAGTTGTTCCCTGTCTTACTGTTTCTGTCAACAGCAGTCTTCTATCCATGTTTTAGCATTTTGTTTTTGCCTATAACTTCTTCATCTCTAGTCATCATAAGCTAAAATTTTGGATAATTGATCTCTGCCAGGTGGTCTTGAGATCCACACCTCTGCTTTTCTCTGTAGCTTTCTAGATAAGCAGTTTCATGTGCTTATTCAGTAGGGTCAGATTGCCCTTTAAGCTTATATGTCAGTTGGCTTAATCACTGGTTAAATGCTCATTAGGTGTTAGGAATAGATGTAATTGGTTGCTTTAGAGTAGTTTTAGCATATAGTAGCTTCTGTAGCAGTTTGGTGTAGTGTGGAGCTTATTAGCTTATTTTCATAGTGCTTATTTAGAACAGTTTACATAGCAGCTCTGATTCCTTCCACTTAAGCCTTAGTTTTTATATTTTTCCCTGCTTTAGAATAATATTTTAGGATTTCCCTGAAACTTTCATAATTTTTAGTTACTGTTTAGTATTTTTCTTAATTAAAATCAGTTTTTAATCAATTTTAATTAGCTTTAATTGCATTTAATTCAGAAAAAGTTCCAAAAATTAATTTTTCAATTTTCTTAGGTTTAGATAAATATAAGAAGTAAAAAAAGTATTTTTCCATATTTTTCTTAGTTAAATTTGTATTTTTAAATAATTTAATTAGTTTTAAATAGTTTTAAATCAATAATAAATATATAAAAAGTGTGAAAAATATATTTTTAGTTTTAAAATTAGTTTTATAGTATTTTAGAATTTTCAGAATCATAAGTTTATTTTTCTAGCCTTATTTCCTATTTTCTTTTATTTTAGAGTATTTATTAAATAGTTAAAATAGTTTTTAATTAATAATAATTAATTAAATAGTAATAAAAATAATTTTCTTTTTCTATAAATTTTCTTTTATCATTAGGTTTGTAAAAATGTATTTTTCATATTTTTAGGACCTTTATTTCTTAGATCTCACTTTTTATTTTGTACGTCTACGTAATTTTAATTTAAACGTAAGTATTAGGTTTTAAACGTTCATCACTTTAAATATAGTGATAGCGTTTATTTAATAAATTTTATCTTTTTAATTTTCTTAATTTGTATTTAAGTCGCTTTATTTTATAAACTTTTTCAGTAGTGTAATTATCAATCCTAATCCTTTCTGATCGCTATCATTAGTGGTCATTCTATCGTCTGATCATGTGTTTAACACACCATTGAGTCTCCGTGGGACTAAACGACCCGAGAATTCAATCTATTCTCCAGGACTTCATTGCATTTGTGTCTGAGCAGTTTTAAGTCTGTTTAGACTTGACGGTTTAGCACGGATCAAATTTTGGCGCCGCTGCCGGGGAGGCTTTAGCGTGTGTTTAGCCTTTTTCAGACCCACTCTTGCACATAACCCATCCTTTGTAAAAATTTTTGTAAAGTTTTCAAAAATCCAAAAAGTTCATTAACACTTTTCCTAAAGTGTTAAAAACGCCAAAAATATTTTCATTCTTTGTTTTTATCAAAATGTTTTTCAAAAATATCAAAAATATTCCTCTTTACCCTCTTACCTTTTTGATTCTTCATTTCTTACCCTCTGTTAACCTTTGATTCTTTCTATGTCTTATCCTCACCCTCTTGGTTGTCAATGGTGTGGTAGTCCTTATAATGGTGGCAATTGCCCCAGTTGTAGCATGGTGGATTCAGGAAACGGGTCTGTCTATAACCAGGATCCCTATTCCTACCATAACACGACTGATTTATTCCATCAGCTACCACACTGTGAGACTCAGCAGTTTTACTGTTGTGAGTACTGTGGTGGTTCTCATTCCAGTTCTGATTGTCAATCAGGAAACACGCTTGTCTATGAGCAGGTTCCTGATAACAATTATGACTACAACACATACCACTCACAGCCACATCAGTTTTACTGTTGTGAGTATTGTGGAGGTCCTCACTCTAGCTCGGATTGTCAAACAGGGAACCCATTTCCTTGTAACGATTACGGCTCTTCATATCATGACCAACCTCTACAGTACCAGCCTGATTCACTTCCTCAAAATCTTCTCCTTGATCTTTTGGATTTAGTGAAAGATTTGAAGGAATCTAAACACTCCCAAGATAATCCAAATGAGAAATCCATGGAAGTTTTGTTAGCCGAAGAGCGAGCTGCTAAATTAGATTCCCAAATTGCCTTTGAAAAATCTGTTAGGGAATCAATTGCAAAAGAAAAAGCCGCCAAATCTAGCTCTCGATTCCGTTTCATTCCTGATGACGATGATGATGAATATATCCTTGATATCCTACAATTTTATAACGGTTCATCAAGTTCATCAGTTGAAACTCCTTCCATGAAGAATCAGGGAGAAAAGACTATGATGGAATTACTAGCAGAAGAACAAATGGAAAGTATAAAACATATGTATGCTAGTCCATCTAATCTCCCTTAGTCAGTTGTTATCACACCTGATATTCCCACTCACTCTCTAAACATGGGGGATGAGCTTCTTAGCACTATTCCAGAAATGGAATCGTCTAGTGTTGAGGACCTTATCCCAATCCTGAGAGAGTCACAGGGAATTTCTGATCATCTATGTGATATCCCTTTCCCTCTTGAGTGTTCAAATGATCATCTTGAGACTTTCTCTAATCTTAGTGAAGATTGTGCTTCATATGGAGACATCGAGTACGTTGAGGCATCACTTCCACAGTCTGATCCTCTTCTTGAGGAGTTCACCGATGAACTCACTCGCATCAATCCACTCTTTGATTTCGAAGCCGATCTGGGAGAGACTGAAAGTCTCAATGATAATGATCGTTCACTCACTTCTTATCCCAACAGTCCAATAGAGAATGTTGATCATTTTGTTCCCGAAACATTCAAAGCTACTTTCACTAATCCTCTATTTGAATTCGACTCTGAATTCACTTTAATTTCTGAGAATCCACTCTTTGATACTCAGATTGAGGATAGTGATGAGCCCACAATGGAACAAGAGTTCACAAATTCACATCATGTGAATGATTCTCTTCATGAGGAGTTCGCCGGTGAACTTTCTCATATCATATCTCCGCTGGAGTATGATTGCTTGGATGGCAAAAATCATGATCGGGGGGAGAGAATCTCAATTTGCATAGTTATGACAAATCTTCCCACCCTCCCCACCGAGATGCCTTCCAAACCAAAGAGCTCTACCAAGAAAATCCAAATAAGTGCAACTGCACTTAATCCCGAGGAAGAAGATCTAGTCATGATTGTTATCATGATTTTCTTTCTTTTCTTCACCTACTCGGTGACTTCCTCTCTTCTTCACTCCTTCGGGAATGAGGACACTATCTTTGACCCCGGCATTCTCATGTACCATCTGTGAGCCGGGTCTGTCTCTGTCTCTATATATCTCATCGGTGTGGAACTTTCGCGTGCTTCAAATGTTTGTCCAAACATCTTGAATGAAAGTCCGATGGAGATTGTTTCTTCCACTTTGCTTCCCCATGAACCAATGAATTCGGGGTCGAGTCAAGCTAGCGACTCGGAAATCAAAAACAGTAGCACACACTATATGGGTTTTCACCCATATTTCTGTCTTCTTACCCCCTTTCTACCACCTAAGTGTGGGGGTGATGCCCCACAGGTTATATATATATCTTAAAAAAAAAAAAAAAAAAAAAAAAAAAAAAAAAAAAAATCCTTTCTAAATAATGGCCGTAGTATTTCCCTTTTACGTTCTTTGTTTCGGCATAACCGCCGGTACTTTGAATATTGAGGGCAATATTCATTTCAAGTGTGTGGGGGGGGGGGGAATTCTCGCGAATTTCATATATTATTTACCCAATTCCCCCGTTTTTGGCCAAAAATTTTTTTTTTTTTTTGGAGTAAGTGTTTTACACTTTCTCATTTGGTTATCAGTCCGCCATGTCTGTAAGACTAAAGGATTGGCTAATCCAGGAGCAAACGGCTCTTGGTAAAGATATATCAAATCCGTTTATATGGCTTGCAATTTGCCCAAAATTGTATGGTTTTCAGCTCGCCATATCCTAAAAAGTGAAGAGTTGGCTAGCCCGCAAGTTTATGGCTTGTGGTAAAGGCAGTGGAAAATCCATAATTGGTAATCAGCTCACCAAAGATAATATTGATAATTTATCTAAGAGTTGGCTAGTCCAGAAGGGTACGGCTTCTGGTAAAGACAAATCAAATCCGTTGAAAGCTGGTGGTTTGCTCAAAATCACATGGTTATCAGTGTACCATGGTTCTTACTTGAACTGAAACATTTGGCTACTCCAGAAGTAATGGCTTTTGGTAAAGAGATTAAAATCCATTATGTTTTCTCAAATCATTGCTAGGGACTAGCAATATCTTAGTGTGGGGGATTGATGAGTGTGTAAATACTCATCATTTTTGTACAAAATAAACTGCAAAATCATCTGAAAACACTCAGAAACGCATCAAAATGATAAAAATATCACAAATCAGTGTTTTATGTGTTTTAAATGCAAAAATATCAAAATCAGATGAAAAACATATCAAATTTGCAAAAATTGCAGTTTTAGTCCCCCAAGTTTCAAAAGTTGTCAAAAACAGTCCCTGAGCACATAATTTCAAAAGTAAAGTCACCAAAGGTCCTTTTAAAATCAAAAGTTGTCAAATTTAATCCTTTGGTGAAAAATATTAAAAGTTTGAGAAAATTGCAAAAATGGTCCCTCAAGTTTAAAAGTTGGCAGAATTGGTCCCTGGAAAATGTGAAAATGGCAACATTGGTCCTTGTACTTTTGAAGATTGTCACTTTAAGTCCTTGGAACATCTTTTCAGAATTGGCAGCCTAAGTCCTTGAAGTTTCAGATCTTACAACTTTAGTCCTTGAAAGTTTAAAACCCTTTAAACCAATTTTGGACCCCTGCCCTATCTTTGGACCCCTGTCAATATGCAATTGTGAACCCCCCTATTATTAACCACTGTTGGTCAAACTCTGGTCAATCTTCTCAACCCGCCAAAAGTCTTCACCACCCCACTTGTTTCCCTGAAACTCAGCTAAACCCATTCCCCCTCCTCACCAATCACTAAAACCTGTTCCCCCCACCTCAACTAGCTTCCAAGCTTCATTAATTGCTTCCCTAACCCCTCACTCAACCCCATTTGTCAAACACAGAAAAATGGCGCCAAAAATCTTTTTGAACGGTTGTGATTAATTTGAGCCATCCAATGGCTATGGATTGGTGGGAAAGATTCAGAGGAGAGAGGCAATGAGTTTGGATATAAAAAGGGAGGAATGAAGCAAGAAAATGTAGTAGTTAGTTTTTATAGCTTTGTCTTAATGTCGTTTTTAGATTAAATAATTTAGTTTAGTCCCAAATCTGTTATATCTTGTGTTATTGTATCAAATTCAAGTAATCTTTTCAGTTTAATCTAATTTTAAGTTCAAATTCAAAGTTGTGTTCATTTCTAATCTTTCATACTTACTGTTGCAATTGTGCTTTTCCAATTCTTATGCTCAAAATCATAGCAGCTTAATTTTAAGCTTATATAAGCTTATATAAGCCTCTCTTAGCCTTTTATGAGTTTACCTTTAAGTTTTAAACATTTTGGATGTATAGTCAACAAAATTCAACAAGTGCTCATGATTGGGTCAGAAATGGATATGGGTTAATGTTGATGATGGTTTTGGTTATTGGTTGGTGTTTTTGATACTGTTACTATGCTTAAATTTCTATGGATCTCTTGTAAGTGCTAGTTTTCATCTTATATTTAGCTTAAAAACAGTAGTGGTAGCATTTATCTTAAATCTGATTAAGTCTTGTTATCTACTGTTTCATTAGCATTAATCTAGTATAATAATCTGTTTTGAAGCTTAGCTTAAGCTGCTTTTGTGTTTAGACTTGATTAGATTGCATTTCTCAACATAAAGGGGTGTTTGGCTTGTTCAGTTTAACTGTTTTCAGAGGTGTTTTGATAAAAGCTTGTTGTTGCTTTAGTCTCTAGTATCATTAGTCTATCCATTTTAGTCAATTTATTGCATCAAATAACACTGAAAGTCAAACTTTGCTTGAAACTGCTCTTGATTGCTTCACTGTTGGAATATGTCAACTCAAAACCAATCAAATAGGTCTAAAACTTGTTAAGCTTGCTTGATAAACTTTCATTACATCATATTTCACCAAGATCAATCCTAAATTTGCTTCTAAATCTCAGTTTAGTCAAACCTAGTTTCTGTTTTTAAAAGTCAAAATTGAGTCAAAAGTCAGTTTTTCTCCAATCTTGCAGCAACTGCACAGGCTTGGTTTCAGTTTGTCTTGGTCTCAGATTTGGCACATTTGCAGTAGGATAGGTGGTCTTTAAGACCACATTTCTGGTTTTAGCATTAGCTCAGTGAATAAGCTTTTAGATAAGCTCAAAGTTGTTCCCTGTCTTACTGTTTCTGTCAACAGCAGTCTTCTATCCATGTTTTAGCATTTTGTTTTTGCCTATAACTTCTTCATCTCTAGTCATCATAAGCTAAAATTTTGGATAATTGATCTCTGCCAGGTGGTCTTGAGATCCACACCTCTGCTTTTCTCTGTAGCTTTCTAGATAAGCAGTTTCATGTGCTTATTCAGTAGGGTCAGATTGCCCTTTAAGCTTATATGTCAGTTGGCTTAATCACTGGTTAAATGCTCATTAGGTGTTAGGAATAGATGTAATTGGTTGCTTTAGAGTAGTTTTAGCATATAGTAGCTTCTGTAGCAGTTTGGTGTAGTGTGGAGCTTATTAGCTTATTTTCATAGTGCTTATTTAGAACAGTTTACATAGCAGCTCTGATTCCTTCCACTTAAGCCTTAGTTTTTATATTTTTCCCTGCTTTAGAATAATATTTTAGGATTTCCCTGAAACTTTCATAATTTTTAGTTACTGTTTAGTATTTTTCTTAATTAAAATCAGTTTTTAATCAATTTTAATTAGCTTTAATTGCATTTAATTCAGAAAAAGTTCCAAAAATTAATTTTTCAATTTTCTTAGGTTTAGATAAATATAAAAAGTAAAAAAAGTATTTTTCCATATTTTTCTTAGTTAAATTTGTATTTTTAAATAATTTAATTAGTTTTAAATAGTTTTAAATCAATAATAAATATATAAAAAGTGTGAAAAATATATTTTTAGTTTTAAAATTAGTTTTATAGTATTTTAGATTTTTCAGAATCATAAGTTTATTTTTCTAGCCTTATTTCCTATTTTCTTTTATTTTAGAGTATTTGTTAAATAGTTAAAATAGTTTTTAATTAATAATAATTAATTAAATAGTAATTAAAATAATTTTCTTTTTCTATAAATTTTCTTTTATCATTAGGTTTGTAAAAATGTATTTTTCATATTTTTAGGACCTTTATTTCTTAGATCTCACTTTTTATTTTGTACGTCTACGTAATTTTAATTTAAACGTAAGTATTAGGTTTTAAACGTTCATCACTTTAAATATAGTGATAGCGTTTATTTAATAGATTTTATCTTTTTAATTTTCTTAATTTGTATTTAAGTCGCTTTATTTTATAAACTTTTTCAGTAGTGTAATTATCAATCCTAATCCTTTCTGATCGCTATCATTAGTGGTCATTCTATCGTCTGATCATGTGTTTAACACACCATTGAGTCTCCGTGGGACTAAACGACCCGGGAATTCAATCTATTCTCCAGGACTTCATTGCATTTGTGTCTGAGCAGTTTTAAGTCTGTTTAGACTTGACGGTTTAGCACGGATCAATTACCAATTATGGTTTTTCCACTGCCTTTACCACAAGCCATAAACTTGCGGGCTAGCCAACTCTTACTTTTTAGGATATGGTGAGTTGAATACCATACAATTTTGGACAAATTGCAAGCCATAAACGGATTTGAGAAATCTTTATCAAGAGCCGTTTGCTCCTGGATTAGCCAATCCTTTTGTTTTTTTTTAGACATGGCGGACTGATTACCATCTGATGAGTAAGTGAAAAACACTTACTCCAAAATTTTTTTTTTTGCCAAAAACGGGGGAATTGGGTGGATAATACATAAAATTCGTGAGAATTCCCCCCACACTTAGAAATGAATATTGCCCTCAATATTCAAAGTACCGGCGGTTATGCCGAAACTGAGAACGTAAAAGGGAAATACTACGGCCTTTATTTGAAAGAGATTTTTTTTTTTTTAATATGAAAAGATTTTATATACAACAGTGTGGGGCAACTCCCCCACACTAGGGTGGTAGAACAGAGAAAGAAGACAGAAATATGGGTGAAAACCCATATGGTGTGTGCTAATGTTTTTGATTACCGAGTCACTAGCTTGACTCGATCCCCGCATTCATTGGTTCATGGGGAAAGTTTGTAGATCCGGGACAACCACAGGAGGAATGTCCTCTCCAAAGTAATGCTTCACTCGATGACCATTCACTTTAAAATTTGGACCATCAGGTTGAGATAACTCAATGGTGCCATAAGGATAAACCTTAGCGATAGTAAATGGACCAGACCAACGGGACTTGAGCTTTCCCGAGAAAATCTTCAATCTTGAATTGAAAAGAAGGACTCGATCACCAACGTTGAAAACGCGGTTCTTGATTTTAGAGTCATGAATCTTCTTTGTCTTTTGCTTGTAGATCAAAGAGTTCTCGTATGCTTGATCACGGAGTTCATTTAGTTCATTCATTTGAACTTTTCTGTGATCACCAGCTGTCTGAATATCGAAATTTGCATGCTTCAGGGCCCAGTATGCCTTGTGCTCAAGCTCAATCGGAAGATGACATGCCTTTCCGTACACTAGCTTGTATGGAGTACACCCAATGGGTGTTTTGTAAGCTGTACGGAAGGCCCAGAGTGCGTCATCCAGTTTATCCGACCAGGATGCACGATTTTCGCCTACTGTCCTTTCAAGAATTCTTTTAATACCACGGTTGGAAACTTCCACCTGCCCACTTGTTTGGGGGTGGTATGCAGTAGAGAGACGGTGGGTAACACCATAATTTTGCATGACTCTTTCAAATTGGTCATTGCAGAAATGTGTACCACGATCACTGATTATCGCTCTCGGAGTTCCAAACCTAGCAAAAAGAGATTTTAAAAATTTCACAACAACTCGGGCATCATTGGTAGGTAAAGCTTTTGCTTCAACCCATTTTGACAGATAGTCAACAGCCACGAGTATGTATTTGTTACCGCGATACGAAGGAAATGGCCCCATAAAGTCAATACCCCATATGTCAAAGATCTCACAAACTTGAATGGCATTTTGTGGCATTTCAATTCTTTGAGATATATTTCCGTGACGTTGACAAGCGTCACAGGCTTTGACAAATTCGTGGGCATCCTTATAGATTGTGGGCCAATAAAACCCGGAATCAAACACCTTTTTGGCGGTGTAGTTTGGACTATGATGGCCCCCGATGGGTCCAGCATGGCAAGCTGTGAGAATGTCAATAGCTTCCTGTCCATAAACACACCGTCTGATGACTTGATCCGCACAAATTTTGAACAAGTAGGGGTCGTCCCAGAAATAATGTTTAACATCTTTGAAGAATTTGTTCTTCTGTTGGGTCGACATCCCTTTCACAATGAAGTTACCCGCATGGTAATTTGCGAAGTCAGCAAACCATGGGGTGGTAGAATTTCCACGAAAAGAAACCGCATTGAGTGTCTCGAGAGGAAATGTTTCATTTATTTCCTTTTTCTCGAAAACATCTTGGTGAGGGTTTTCTAATCTGGACAGATGATCAACAGCTAGATTCTCAGCTCCTTTTTTATCACGTATGATGATATCAAATTCCTGGAGGAGGAGAATCCAACGGAGTAATCTCGGCTTTGCATCTTGTTTTGCAAAGAGATATTTGAGAGCCGAGTGATCCGTATACACTACACATTTGGTCAAGATTAAGTACGGCCGAAACTTCTCAAACGCATACACCACGGCTAGTAATTCTTTTTCTGTGGTGGTATAATGAGTTTGAGCTTCAGTCATAGTTTTACTTGCGTAGTGGATAGGCTGAAAATGCTTGTTTCTACGTTGCCCTAAGACTGCACCGATAGCAAAATCACTTGCATCGCACATTAGCTCAAAATGCAAGTCCCAGTCGGGAGCAACGAGAATGGGTGCTTCAGTAAGCTTTTTCTTCAATGTTTCAAAAGCTTCAATGCACACGGGTGAGAAGATAAAAGGAGCATCCTTTTCAAGAAGATGGGTCATAGGCCGGGCGATTTTAGAAAAATCTTGTATGAATCTACGATAGAAACCGGCATGACCTAAAAAACTCCTAATACCTTTGACGGTAGTAGGATGAGGTAATTTAGCAAAAACATCTACTTTTGCTCTATCTACCTCAATCCCATTTTTTGAAATTTTATGGCCAAGGACAATGCCTTCTTTGACCATAAAGTGGCTCTTCTCCCAGTTTAGACAAAGATTGGTGTCTTCACACCTTTGAAGCATCTTATCTAAATGGGAGAGACATGTTTGAAAAGAATCCCCAATGACCGAGAAGTCGTCTATAAACACCTCCATTGTTTCCCCGATCATGTCGTGGAAAATGGCCATCATACATCGTTGGAACGTGCCAGGAGCGTTACATAAGCCAAAAGGCATACGTTTGTAGGCAAAAGTTCCGTATGGGCAGGTGAATGTGGTTTTCTCTTGATCTTGTGGATCAATGGGAATCTGAAAGTAACCCGAGAAACCATCAAGGAAACAATAGTATTCGTTCCCTGCTAATCTCTCAAGCACTTGGTCCATGAAGGGTAGAGGAAAATGGTCTTTACGGGTGGCGTCATTCAACTTACGATAGTCAATGCAAACACGCCATCCCGTAACCAATCGAGTTGGAATTAACTCATTATCTTCATTTGTGACAACAATTATGCCACCCTTTTTAGGAACACAATGAATTGGGCTAACCCAAGGACTATCTAAGATCGGGTAAATCAATCCTGCATCAAGAAGTTTGATAACCTCCTGTTTGATAACATCATGGATTTTTGGATTTACTCTTCTCTGATGTTGAACTGCTGGTTTGAAGTCATCCTCCATCAAGATTTTGTGAGTACAGAACTCAGGGTTGATACCCTTAATGTCGGAGAGTTTCCAAGCAATTGCTTGCTTGTGTGACTTCAAGACCTTTATGAGAGCAGTTTTTTCATCTTTACTCAAATCTCGAGAAATAATGACAGGTAATTTATTATCACCCTCAAGAAATGCATACTCGAGATGAGGAGGTAAGTCCTTAAGCTCAACCTCAGGAAATTCTTTAGTTTTCTCAACTGACTTGACTTCCTTGTTATGAAGCTTGACGGGAGGGAGAGGAGGAGAAGTGTCCTGATTTAACAACTTCTTTAGAAGAATATCTCCCTCCAGATTAATCTCATTTTGATTAATCTTATCAGGAATTGAATCACTAGTGTGAGGGGTTGATGATGGATCATCATTGAGCAACTTCTCAATAAGAAGTATGTCCCCCTCAATGTCAATTGGAGCGTGATCAATTTCCCATGGAACATAATCACTAGCCAAGTATGCTTCAATTTCTTCCAAGATGAAGTCTCTTCCCTCAAAAGGAGTGATAGAAGGAGTAGAATTGGCTATGATAGGTTGAGAAGATGTGGTGGGATCCCCACTCACAGAATTATGAGAATAACCAAGAACTTCTTGAGAGTACTCTTCAGAAGCAACATCAATGATATCTATTCGGTTAACCGACTCAGAATCATAATTTGCGGAGTACCTCGAAGTTTGATCAAGGTTAAAGGTGACAGCTTCATTACCAACACGTAATGTGATTTTTTGCTCAAATACATCAATGAGAGCACGACCCGTTCTCAGGAATCCTCGTCCAACAATGAGAGGAACCCGATGATCGGCATCAAAATCAACAACCACGAAGTCAGCTGGAAAATGGAACTTTCCTACTTTCACAAATACGTCCTCGGCAATGCCAAGAGGACGGGATATGGAACGATCTGCAAGCTCGAGAGTCATGCATGTAGGAGTGAGTTCCGGAAGAGAAAGTTTCTTCCATACTGAATAAGGCATCAGATTGATGCTTGCACCAAGATCTGCTAGGGCAAAGCATTCAACCATTCCTGGAAATACACAAGGTAAGAGAAATTTTCCAGGATCTCCAAGTTTCTCAGGAAGCTTCTTCAAGATAACTGCTGAGCAGTTCTCGTTCAAAGGAGTTTTTGCCATTTCAAACAGCTTTTCCTTATTGCTTAACATGTGTTTGAGAGTTGATGCAAACTTGGGCATCAGCATGATAGCATCCGCAAAGCTTATGTCAAAATGTAACTCTTGGAAAATTTGGAAAAATTTGTCCATTTGATGACTGGCTTTCTCGCGGAGCTTTTGCTCATTCAAACGTGATGGGTAAGGAATGGAAGATTTGGATTTCTGATTTTCAACAGGAGCTACAGGAGGTTCAAAAACAACTCCTGGATTTGACTTGGGTTTCTGGACAACTTGAGGTTGGACTACCGAAGGTAGGACGTGTGCGGTACTTCGTGGGCTTGAATAATGCACCTTGTCCGTTGTATCCTTGGTAACTTGACTCATTTCTCCTAGTGGAGGAGGCATTGGAGTCAAGGGTCCATTGTGTGTCTTAGGTTCACTTTCCACTACCTTTGGGAGAGAAGAAGAAGAAGAGGTAGTAGGAATAGCAGGTCCATTATATGAAACACCACTTCTGGTTGTGATCGCCTTTGCATCGCCCCTCGGGTTAGCGATCGTGTTGCTCGGAAGTTTTCCTGAGCCCGAGGGTTGATCATTTAAAGACTTCTTAAGATCAGCGATCTGACTGACCAACAACCTGTTCATTTCATCTTGGGATTTCATGAATTGCTTCAACAACTCATCAGATGATGGTCCAGTTGGAACAATGGCGGGAGGTGGATTAGGAAAATTCTGGCCTCTAATGTTAGGATTAGGGCCTTGATTTTGAAAATTTCCTTGATTAGGGTTCAAATTCCCATGAAATTGATTCCCTCGATTGAAATTGTTATGATTAAGGTTCCCTTGATGTTGGAAACCTTGATTTGGTGCAGGATAGAAATTACCTTGGTTTTGATAACCTTGGTTCATTCTTGGTTGGTTCTGATTCCGGTTTTGCATGTTATGATTCTGGTTAAAACCGGGTGGTGCCTGATTAGTGTTAGCACGGTAGTGTGGTTCATTTTGAGGACGGTATTGATTACCTCCCGGATGTGAACTACCGGCTAGAGCATTGGCTTCAAACGGACTACCGTCGGTGGCAGTACAGTTGTAGTATGCATGAGGGCCACCACAAGTAACACAACTCTCGACTTTCTTCACTTCACCATGTGTTGGTGTCTGAGTGAAAGTCACTTTCTTCTGGTTGGCAAGAACCAAAGCCTGAACAATATCTGTGAGTTTGTCAATCTTAGCATCGGTGCTAGATGTACTCACCGGAGATGAAGAAGAAGAAGGTCCAGCATGAGACTTATATGTCTTTGCTCGGAAAGGGCGGACCTGAGATTTGTTCTCAATGATTTGCAAGGCCTCTTTTGTGGTCTTGCTCAGGAAATTACCTCCCGCGGAGGCATTCAAAGAATCTTGATTGGTCTGGTTGAGACCATTATAGAAAGTATCCATTTGCATTAACTCGGTAAAACCATGATGCGGACACTTGCGAAGCAACTCTTTGTAACGATCCCATGCCTCCCCGAATGATTCATCAAATCTCTGAGAAAATTTCATTATCTCATTCTTAAGACTTGTAGTTCGAGATGGAGGATAGAACTCGTTAACAAACTTGGTGACAAGATCTTCCCATGTCTCAATAGAACGAGGGGGTTGTTTCTCAAGCCAATTCCGGGCTTGTCCCTCTAGAGAAAATGGGAACAGAAGAAGCTTGATAGCTTCATGTGGGACATTCTTGTACTTGATGGTAGATGCAATCTTGTTAAACCATCGAATGTGTGCATGAGGATCATCCCGCTCAAAACCATAGAATTGGCTTTGGGTTACCAGATTAAGCAACCCGGTTTTGAGCTCAAAGGTATCAGCCACGATGGTTGGGACAACAATAGCATCTCCGTAACCCTCGATGGGTGCTTGGAGAAGCTCATTCATGGGCTTATCTTCTGCCATTACGACAGGGGGTGGTGGTGGTAGACGTTCCTCAGTCACGGCTGAAGGAGCAGAACGTCCTCTACGTCTACGAGGAATGTTTTCAAGCTCAGAAAGTGGACTTGTAGAACTGGAAGAACGAGTGCGCATGCACTAAGTATAAAAATCAATTTTCAAAACAAATGCGAGGCAAAACGACAAGTGAACTTAACCAATAATCACAAATGAAATGGCTTCTTTGAAAAAGGTACACCAAATCACAAGGACACAAAGGCAAGTTTTAAATCTGATGTTCGGGAACTTATTATGGTCACACCCCCAGTTAGTAGGTGTACTGCCTTGATTTGCGGTGGTTGATTTTTATGTATTAATTAAGTACCACTGAAAAGACGTAGGTAAAGATTTGTGCTGATGGGTTTAAAAACTTTTGGACAATATTTTTGGTATCGTCTCGTTTAACCAAATCGTATCTATTTAAGAATCACCTCAAAGAAAATACAAGATAGAAAACGTTCCGATTGTTTTGTTGTTTTATATTTTTTTGGTGTTTTTAACACTTTAGGAAAAGTGTTAATGAACTTTTTTGATTTTCTGATAACTTACAAAAAGCTTTTTACAAATGGTGGTATATGTGCAAGAATGGGTCTGAAAAAAGGTTTAACACACGCTAAAGCCTCCCCGGCAGCGGCGCCAAAATTTGATCTGTGCTAAACCGTCAAGCTATCTCACACAAGCTAGCCACTTGTGAATGGCTAACCGTAAGAAACTTAAAACAGTTAAAACACAAATGCAATGAAGATCAGAGAATATAATGAATTCCCGGGTCGTTAAGTCCCACGGAGACTCAATGGTGTGTCAAAACTAATTCAGATGATAGAATGATCACTAAGGATAGTGATAAGTAAGGGTTTTGATTGGAAATTACACTACTGATTGATTGGAATGTATTTGGACACAGAATTGGAAAGCACAACAATCAGATAAGACAAACGTAAAACGTATGTTTAAAAACTACGTATACGTACAAAATAAAAAGTGAAATCTAAGAAATAAAAGACCTAAAAATATGAAAATGACATTTTTGGAATCCTAAAAATAAAAGAAAATTATAGAAAAAGGAAAATTATTTTTACAACTATTTGTTTAATTATTATTAATTAAAAACTATTTTAACTATTTAAAAATAACCTAAAATAAAAGAAAATATGAAATAAGGCTAGAAAAATAAGATTATGATTCAGAAAAATCTAAAATATTATAAAACTTATTTTAAAACTAAAAATATATTTTTTACACTTTTTATATATTTATTACTAATTAATTATTATTTAAAATACACTTAAATACTAGAAAATATAAAATAAACCTGGAAAAATAAAATTATAACTTAGAAAAATCTAAAATATGATAAAACTAATTTTAAAACTGAAAAGATATTTTTTATGCTTTTTAATTATTTATTACTAATTATCTAATACTTTTAACTATTAAAAATTATAATAAATACTAAAAAGATTAGGAAAATTATGAAACTTTTTCTAAAAATAACTTAAGGTGACAGAAAACTAAGAAAAATATAAAAACAAGATTTGCTTAATAATAAGCTGAAAAGAAAAATCAAAAAGCTAAAACCTATTAAATAAACACTATCACTGTTTTAAAAATGAAGTTTTTCTGGATTTTTTTTAAAACTACTTAACTACTTAAAATATGAAACTTTAACAAACACAAAAATTTTACAAACTTAAAATAAGCAGTTTGAGTGACTTATGAGCTAACAGTAGCTTTAAGAGCTTATTTTGGTGAAATAAGCTCAAACAAGCTCACTAGCTGAAACAGGAGCTCAAAATAGATGCAAGATGCTACAAGCTACTCAAATGAAGTTAGAAAACACAAAGAAGCATACTGATGAGATGGAAATGAGCAAATAAGCACTTGTGTAAAACCAAGAAATGGACAGAACAACAAGCTAAGTGCAGCCCTAGTAAACAAGCTAGAAAATAAAAACTTAAGCTTGAGTTCTCAAGATGGCTAGGTCAGCTACCCAAAGAACCAAAAATCACAAGCTTTGACCCACTAATAAGCTCTGTGCAAGCTTATCAAGTTGGACTACCCAACTGTGCACAGGGCACCATTTCAGACAAGGTACTCAAAAGAAGCTAGTTAAAAAGCACTTTATAAGCTGATTGAAAGAGAACTAGTATTTTTCTAATTTAGTTTAGCAACTAAACTTTGATAACCCAAAAGCTTTTAAGCTAAATCTCACTATTAAACACACAGTGAAATTATCTTTTTTAATCAAAAACGACCAAATGAAAAATTTGACTTTTATAAAAACTAGATGAGTTTGACTTTTATGAACTTTTGATCACTACTACTTACTGATTATGTTGTTTTAAGGTGAAATAAGACTTGTTTGATTGATTTTAACAACTTATAAACATGAAAACAAGATCAATGATCATGCAAATCCAACAGTGAGTGACAGAGATGAGATTTTATGCAATTTTGACTTATGATGAACAAAGACGGGTTTTTATGACTGAGATGAGTTATTAGGACCAAGTTAAACAAACTTCAAACAAGGACAATGACTAGAGAACTCTTAAACACAGTAAACCAAACACTACTTATTTAAACAGTTTTGGTGGTTTTCAAAGCTAAACACAAATCAAAACCATGAAACTGATTCAAGACCATGTATTATCATATATTAGGACTAATGAAACATGAAACAACAACATTAACAACAAGAAACTAAGAAAAGACAGTTATGCACTTTTAACTGTGAAAATAAAGTTTTAGCTAACTACAAATTTAAAATAACAAACAACTGATTTTAATACTCAAATACACTTAACTATAACTAATTAACAATAAAACACAAAGATTTAAACTATGAAAGATCTAAAACAGAGAAATGCCAAAAATGAGCAAATGGCTTACAAAGGCTTCCAAGCTCAAAACTGAGAACAAGGACCAAATATCACCCCTATTAGCTTACCACTAAGCTTCTAACCCAAGGCCATCCAAAATTCACCCTGCTCCAGCTGTGAACACCATTTCCATAGGATTTTTGATTTTTCACTAATTATTTGGTATTTTTGGTGATTTTTCCTTTTAACTTCTAAACTGGTTTTAAGTGTTTCTAAAAGCTTGAACAAGCTTTCTGGGAGCTTATATGTACTATATCAGTCCATAATAACACCTAACAACAACATTTGATCATTCATGAGATTTTTGACTTTAAAATTGCATAAACTGAAATAAGACTTGGAACTTGAAATTGATAATTGAAAAGGTTTAACAATACACTGAAATGCTTAAACAAAGTACTTTGAAGCTTGAAATTACACTGAAAAACTTACAATGATAAAAATGACTAAGAAAAATAAAAATTACACTCGATGATCTTGATACCATGCTTCTCTGCCTTCATTTATAGACTTTTATGACCTCATGTTGACCTCTGAATGTATCCCACCTCATCTGAGCCATTGAATTGGCCAAAATCATCAGAACCATACATTTGGATTTTTGGCGCCAATTTCTTCTTGAGCAGGTTTTTGACCATTAATGGATTTTGGGTGTTAGTGGAAGTGGAGGGGGGACAAGGTAAGGAGAGGGTGAGGTGAGGCAAGTGGTGAGTTTGAAAAAGATGGAAAACCACCTCTGGTTTTTGGAATTCAGTGATATTAGAGGGAGATGAACAGTGCTGGTTTTTGGGCGCGCGTTTGACTGGATTTGACCAAGTATTAGAAACGGGGGTCCAAGGGTCAAGGGTGGAGGGTCATGGCTCAAGGGGTCAAGTGGATTGGGCTTGGATATAACATGTTGGGCCAGCTGGTTGTGGATTGGATTTGGACTTTGATATTGGATCCGTTTGGTTAAGTAGTATCACAAGGACTAGATTTGCAAATTTTCCAAAGATAAAGGACTGAAACTGACACTTTTCCAAAGATATCAAAAGGACCAAACTTGACAAACTTTGATAGTACAAGGACCCTTTTTGCATAAAACTCCATTTTAAAATATCCAAGGACTAATTTTGCAAATTTTCAAACTTTAGGGACCTTTTCCGCCATTTGACCAAAGAATCATTCAAGGATCATTTTTGACAACTTAGAATATTTAAAGGACCTTGAATGATAAAACTCCACATTTTGATTTCCAGGGACTAGATTTGACAACTTTTGAAACTTGGGGGACTAAAACTGCCAAATTTGCAAACTTGAATCATTTTTCATCTGATTTTGATATTTTTGCATTTAAAACACATAAAACACTGATTTGTGATATTTTCATCATTTTAATGCATTTCTGAGTGTTTTCAGATGATTTTGCAGTTTAGATTGTACAAAAATGATGAGTATTTAGACACTCATCAGTATTCAATCGGCCTTTCACATGAATCACACCAAAAACGGCCACCCTTCCTAGTAGCTCCTTTCTTGCAGCTGTTACCTCCACATGACGGAAAATTCCATCCCTTTCTAGTACGCACATCATCAATCTTGGCTTTACATAGGAAAGTCGCGGACTGAATAAATAAAATATATCAATATCATGCAGTTTAAGGAGGCTACATAGCTAACGGGTGGAAAAAGAAACAAACATCATTTTTCCGATTGCGGGCCCACATGAGCAGATTCTCTATTGTCCCATCTTTGGGTTCAGAGATGTGTGCACCCAAATATGTTGTTGAAGACACAACACTTCTAAAAAACAGGTAAACGATCTTGGTAAGCTAATAACAGTTCGAATCGTATCAATTTGAAATTTTATATTCAAACAATTTCCTACCCGGCGTCTTTTTTCAATGCGTTGATTGCAGGAATGTCAACAGAATCTAGTATTTGTGTGGCTGAACTACTCGATAAATAGAGCTTATCTGAGAGGTAAAATTAAAAACCAAATTAGCATGGTAAAGGTGTCTACTATGGAAAAGGTAAATAGCCCAAGCTGACTCACTGTTATAATGCTTTGCAGATGTGGACGTCACCACAACAGCGCACATGCCTGTCTGTTTTGATTTCTTTTCAATCAACATATCAGCGAGCCCTCCCCATAGAGTCACTGATAAGGTTTTAAAAGGTACCATTTTGAGGGGTCGTTTAAGTCCTTATTTGATCACTTTTGTATCCGTTATTGCTTAATATCGTTCCTTTTCACTTTTTAGGTCTCTTGAAGGCAAAATGCTGGAATGGCACTTATTTGGACGAAAAGGCGCGAATATATGAAGAAAATGGTTAAAGTCAAAATCGAGACACTCACAGTTGCTGAAATTAGAAGGCGACGGCGTCAGGTGCTAATGGCGACGCCGTCCCAAAATTGTTGTGACGGTCCAGAACCCAAAACTCGTATTTTCAAGCGACGACGTCCAGTTGTAAAAGAGTAGGCCGTCGCTACTCAGACGGCCTAGATGCAATCCAGACGACGTCAGAAGCTGAAGAGGACGGCGTCACGGACATAAGGTGACGCCGTCGCAAGGTTAACGTGGCCAAGACAAAACCCTAATGACGGCGACACGACGGCGTCACGAAACATAAGGTGACGCCGTCGCATATGTAATCTTATATATAGAATCCGAATTTTTCAGTCTTTTGTGGAGAGTCTTTTGGAGTGAAAACCTAAAACCGAACCTAAGGTGTCTTGTACAGTATTTTAGGGTTTTAAACCCTATCTTACATCAAGATAAGTCTTTACTTCATTAATTCAATTATGTCTTTGATTATTTGTGTGTATGCTTGCATGTTCTCCATGTCCGGCTAATTTATTTGTGTGTTTGCTTAGAAAGTATGAAACTTAATTATTGAATATTGATTGGTTGTTTCTTATCTTAGTTGATTAATGATCTAGTAATGCGATAGGTCATTCGTTGTGTACTTAATGCTTGATTCATCTTTGTGAACCTTAGAATATAATTACCTGAGTAGTTGTAGGCTAAACCATCCAAAGAGCGCCTTAGAGTAGGAGTTTATCATCCCTAGTGGGTTTGTAGACGAGACCCTTTGATAAGTTCAAAGAGTTAGGGAGAAACGCATACCCTACAACTTTAGACACACAACGCAACTAAGAATAAGGACGTGACAATTCAACCACCAATAAGAGATAATTAAGGAGTAGTACAACCTAAGTAAACACATCTTTAAACTATTATACGAGCACACATTAATTAGACATAGACTCCCACAACCTTAGTTTAGATAATTAGATAATAGTAGAGTAATCGGTAGAAATACCAACCCCCCAAATCCAATACTCGAGATTCGTACCTTTCCCTTTCATAAAACATAAAAAGATAAAAAATAATCTTCCTCAACCTTAACCTTAGCATAGTAACTCCTTACTAGCATTCCTATTCCCCTAGAGAACGATATCAATACCCGTGGCTTACCCTAATTACTACACTACAACGATTAGGTTCACTGCCTAGGGTGTTATAAAACTTGCTCGAAGAAAAGGAAGTTTCCTTGACCCCGAACGACGCGTGTAGCGTTATCAAGTTTTTGGCGCCACTGCCGGGGAATAGAATAGCTAGTTAGTAGTCCACATCGTTTAGGTTTCTTTGCTTGATTCCTATCAAGTAAACTTTTTTCTCATTTTTTAGCTTTCTCTTAGTCTATCCCCCTTCTTCGTGACCCTCGTTCGTAAAAACCATCATTCACCATGATCCGTATTTTCCATCGAAGATTCTTCACTCTACCCGTTCCCAATCCCGAGATTGAGAACGCAATCCCACAAAACCCTTCACCCACTCACCATTTTGGTAATCACCTAGGGCATAATGAGATAAATTGGCAACAACAAAGTCCTTTCTATTACTCCGATTCTGATGAGGAATTTGATTATGGTGAGGCATTTGATAGCGGAGAGGTCATTAATGAGGAAGACCCCTCCCAATGTTTTGACCCTAGGTGTAGGATTGAGAAAGATGGCCCCTTTAACATGCAATTCCCTTGCAAAATAGGACTAGAAGGGTTCGATGCTTATTTGAATTAATTCTTACCTTTAAACTTAATCTCAAGGGACCTATACAACAAAATCAAGGTCAATGAGTTAACTTATCAAGGGAACAATGTTGTTGAAGCAGTCATTTATTTGCACGTGTTTGTCGGAAGTTTTGCTTATTTGGTAGAGTTCATGGTTTTAGAAGACTTAGGAGAATTTATAGATAAGGACCTCAATCAAGTAATTTTTGGAAAACCTTTCAAAAAATTGACTAGGTTGAATGAACGGATGATTGATGGTCTAATTAAATTCTCTGATGAAGTTGAAGATTTCATCTACCAAATGTCATGCGCTCATCCTAGGTTTAAACATAAGGACATCGAGGTTTGTAATAGAATGACCCCTATTCCATTGCTTAGTGAAAGGGATAAGCAGAGTGGGCTTAGGTACCCATATGAGAAAACTAAGCGGTATTACAAAAAATGCCTTGAATTAGGAGATGATTACAAAAAGAATGAAAGAGCGTTGGAATGGCTTAAGTATGAGCACGAGAGGATAGGTGAGGAAACGTAGGAGCACGACTATGAGTCTAGCTACAAGACTCTTAAATAAAGAAAAACGCTTCGTGGGAGGCAACCCATGCTTAATTGTTTGCTTGTTAGTGTCATATATTTTTTTTTATTAATTGTTTATCCTCATGTTTAAATTTGTAAAAATGCTTTAGTTTGTTTTTAACCTCGTCTTAATTGCATATAAAGGTATTTTACATAAAGGATAAGTGTAGGGAGGATTACACACGTTTTCAAAAGAAACGTAAACATGAGAATAACAATTAACTAAAAGATATTTATGTTTGTTTGTTCGAGTCAAATGCTTGTATCGAGTCATAATGGATGTTTTGCAGAAATTTTTCCAGATTCTAAAGATGTCAATTTTCCAGAATTTTTTCCAGAAAATCGCAGACCAGTTTTTGTCAGGATAACCTGACGGCGTCAGGATTGCAACCTGACGGCGTCAGGAAGGAGTAAAAACATCAGATTACTTTTTTCTCGTTTTCTGAGCCACTTATAAATTTTTGGAATTTTCCAGGTCTTAATTTTCTTAGAAATTCTGTAAACATCCATTCCACAAGCATTATATCCTAGTTTAAATCGAGTCTTATATATATTATTACCGCCGATTTTACGGGAAGGTTTCGTTTGTTTTCTTCAAGTGTGCAGGTTTAGTTTGTCAAGAAGAAGTTACATAAGATTGGAAGGAGCTTTTCACGCAATAATTCTTCTTGAAAAGGATTTAACCACCACTTTACACGGATCCTACCGAGCTAATCAGGGGAGTATTAGTTTCTTTCGTTTTTAATTACCTTCTTTTATCATAACTTTGATACTTTCGGGGAACATTGGGGACAATGTTCAGTTTAAGTGTAGGGAGGGAAATTAAAACGGGAACTTTGAAACTATGCTTATCCTTGACTATTTGCTTTGTCCAATTGTGATTGTGTAATAAACCATGAGAAAATGTCGGTTAGGGTAATTTTGGCACCAAATTTAAAATTTTTTATGACATATAGGAGTGGGCCATTAGTCTTAACAAAAGCGTCTCATGGATAGGAAGTTGCATGACTAGCACAAAAACCCTTTACCACCCAAATTCCACCAAAATGTGAGGATCGCCCTTAGATTAGTAGGAATTAAAGCATTCATCTTCAATGCTTAGAGTGTGAACCGGTAGTATATTAGATTCTAGAACTTGTTTTGTGATGCATTCCGAGATCGCAAGTGAGGCTACACTTGTGTAGTTAGGAATAACTAAATGATAAGAGGCATTAGGATAACCCTTGTTTGATACCCGTAATATAATTACTTCTTCCATATCGGTTGAGTAATTCCCCCACACCTTTTGCGTTGTACTCATCTTTAGTACACGATACCCCTAGTTAACCCCTCAGAGCCTATCCTTTTCGCGGTTCTCGTGATGTTTCAGTTTTTCCGGAATATCAATGAAGAGCATTGTTTACACCCCACCCCCAAATATACACCCAAATCGCCTTAGCCTACCCCTTATGCACTCACTTTTAGTGCAAATGTTTGTTATCACCCCAAACCCTTAGTTCAATTATCTAGTTGCTTGCATAAGTTGCTAAGTCGAGTCATATCCTTTGTATACAGTTTTGGGATGATTGGGATTCATGGGAAAAGTTAAAGTTTATGAAATGACGGGAAGGGAACGTTAAAAATTCAAATTCCCTTTGTTTGCGTAATAATGTACCCCAAGTGTTTTGATCTTTTCAAATCGGGTCAAATTAGTGTTAGAGTAATAAAAACTCAAGTGTAGGGATGTGCCTATAAATCCCTATTATTTTGATGTTACCGTAGAGGATGGTAGAGTAAAAGTGTATGAAAAAAAAAAATCGAAAAAAAATATAGAAAAAGAGAAAAGAAAAAAAAATAGAGTGTGAAAAAAAAAAAAAAAAAAAAAAAAAAAAAAACATACGGGCTACCATCCTACATCTATCTTTGAATTTATGTTTATTTATTTCAGTTATCTAGAGTTTAGAGTGTCGAGTCTTGGCTTAGCAACGCCATTCTTCATATGCCTTTAACATAGAGATTTTTGACTTACCACCACTAAATAGCCTATCCCACCAAACCCTTGTTTCCCTACCGTAAGCCTAACATTACAACCCTTTAAAAGACCTCTTTGATAGTCTTTCCTAGGTGCTTACGCCAAAGCGATGGAGGTTTGATTTATTCTCAAGCCTATGGTAATCTATGTACTAGGACCGGTTAATGAGTGTTTATCTTCCATTTCCTATTTGTTATATTTCATATATACACCCGAGAGAGATGTGAGTATCCAAACACCCCATGTGAGGTGCTAGTATGTAATTTCCGTGCTTGTTATGACTTTTGCGGGGCTTATATGTGTTGTGGACCGTTTTGAATTAATGCTTCATGACCCCTAACTTATAAATTAATTGGCTAAAAGCACATTTGCTTGAGGACAAGCAAATAACAAGTGTAGGGATATTTGATAAGGTTTTAAAAGGTACCATTTTGAGGGGTTGTTTAAGTCCTTATTTGATCACTTTTGTATCCGTTATTGCTTAATATCGTTCCTTTTCACTTTTTAGGTCTCTTGAAGGCAAAATGCTGGAATGGCACTTATTTGGACGAAAAGGCGCGAATATATGAAGAAAATGGCTAAAGTCAAAATCGAGACACTCACAGTTGCTGAAATTAGAAGGCGACGGCGTCAGGTGCTAATGGCGACGCCGTCCCAAAATTGTTGTGACGGTCCAGAACCCAAAACTCGTATTTTCAAGCAACGACGTCCAGTTGTAAAAGAGTAGGCCGTCGCTACTCAGACGGCCTAGATGCAATCCAGACGACGTCAGAAGCTGAAGAGGACGGCGTCACGGACATAAGGTGACGCCGTCGCAAGGTTAACGTGGCCAAGACGAAACCCTAATGACGGCGACACGACGGCGTCACGAAACATAAGGTGACGCCGTCGCATATGTAATCTTATATATAGAATCCGAATTTTTCAGTCTTTTGTGGAGAGTCTTTTGGAGTGAAAACCTAAAACCGAACCTAAGGTGTCTTGTACAGTATTTTAGGGTTTTAAACCCTATCTTACATCAAGATAAGTCTTTACTTCATTAATTCAATTATGTCTTTGATTATTTGTGTGTATGCTTGCATGTTCTCCATGTCCGGCTAATTTATTTGTGTGTTTGCTTAGAAAGTATGAAACTTAATTATTGAATATTGATTGGTTGTTTCTTATCTTAGTTGATTAATGATCTAGTAATGCGATAGGTCATTCGTTGTGTACTTAATGCTTGATTCATCTTTGTGAACCTTAGAATATAATTACCTGAGTAGTTGTAGGCTAAACCATCCAAAGAGCGCCTTAGAGTAGGAGTTTATCATCCCTAGTGGGTTTTTAGACGAGACCCTTTGGTAAGTTCAAAGAGTTAGGGAGAAACGCATACCCTACAACTTTAGACACACAACGCAACTAAGAATAAGGACGTGACAATTCAACCACCAATAAGAGATAATTAAGGAGTAGTACAACCTAAGTAAACACATCTTTAAACTATTATACGAGCACACATTAATTAGACATAGACTCCCACAACCTTAGTTTAGATAATTAGATAATAGTAGAGTAATCGGTAGAAATACCAACCCCCCAAATCCAATACCCGAGATTCGTACCTTTCCCTTTCATAAAACATAAAAAGATAAAAAATAATCTTCCTCAACCTTAACCTTAGCATAGTAACTCCTTACTAGCATTCCTATTCCCCTAGAGAACGATATCAATACCCGTGGCTTACCCTAATTACTACACTACAACGATTAGGTTCACTGCCTAGGGTGTTATAAAACTTGCTCGAAGAAAAGGAAGTTTCCTTGACCCCGAACGACGCGTGTAGCGTTATCAGTCACCCGTATTGATTGACCTCTGATGTCACGGGGGGAAAAAATAAACAAACGGTTAGTTTCTTAACACATATTGACCAAAGAAAAGTTATAAATTTGTCAGCATCAAATGCAAATAACATAAATACGAACTTTTGATTGGTCAGGTAGAAATCAATGTTTTTTTAGCCTGCTTTCGTATGATTCATCCTTCCAACATTCGTCACATAACCTGCGACATCTAAGAGGTAACAATTTTTATGGCAACACTATTTAAGAGAAATTTAATTGAACAAACATACAAAATAGTAAATTACCAATGAGATATTTGTTATCCGTAGACTTGATTTGATCTAAATCCACCAGCTGAAAAGGATGCCTGACAAACCCTTCAGATACAACCAAGCATTTTCTTATTGACGTTGATCCATCAAACTCTATCATAAAGGTATCATCCTTCCTAACTCTAAAGTCTTCCTTGTTATGCATGAAAACAAAATTTTTAACAGTGTAAACACCCCCTCTTTTAACCTCAAGAAATTGTGAGCCACGTTTGCCCTGGCGGTACAATGGATAACATTACCCTGCAACAGAACCATGTTAAAAGTTGTTGTTAAATAATAAATACATTTTGTTATCCTTTATTATCTATTCTTATAACTCAGGTATTGGGGAGGTATATATGCATATACCTTTGCATCAGACACCAAGAAATCGGTGCTCAAGTACTGGCCTGTTGCAGTATTTACATCCCACATTCTACACAACAACACCACAATGGTACCAGTTGATTCAAGATTCAATTCGTTTAGGAACAACTCACCATTTGAGCATCCAACTTGTGCAGCCATGATAACACACGTAATGGAACTTGTTGGTTTTATTCCTATTGGTCTTCATGCCTCATTTATGGAGTCTCCATTTAAGAGATGTGTAATTGATAAGTGATTCGGCTTCTTTAAGGGCGCATAACTGCAGCCATTTTGTGTTCCAATGCATATGTTGTACCAAATAATGTATTCATATAACCACCAATACGATTATTGAGCTTCTGTATTCATGGCATTAGTGATTTTTATCCTTTGAACTTAGGATTTTGGAAACTTTTCGTCTCCTAAAGCTAGACGCCTTCATTGAAGTTTACATATTTCAATACTCAAAATTCAATCATATGGCTTTACACGGATTGTACCGTACAAATTGTTGTGCACAATCACTCTTGCACATTAAATTAAGGGGTTCAACTTTATAGTAGTATAGATTGGTGTATTAATGATATTAAATTGATGTATTAATGACACATATGACACATAACTCTATATGTTGACACACTTGCACAAAACGTATTGTAATTGACACATAATTGACGTATTATTGACACAAATGGACAATTTTTTAGCTAAATATGTTGACACACTTGCACATAACTTCTTCTAATTGATACACAATTATCACATTTTTAATACGATATTAATGACACATACACTTTTTATCCTTTTTATATTAAAAACTTTTTATTTGATCCAAAGCCTATATGTCCCAGCCTATAAGGGAATCATGAAATTTTTGCTAAACTACCCACTAAAAAAGGCCTTTGTTCAATCACCCTCTATCTTGTACCAAAACTTCCTCAGGGGGTTTTGGGCAACTGTTGTGGCCTATGACCCGACACCCTCCATTGATGAGACTGAACTTAGACCCCTCAAGGAGTTTCTCATCAGATTTTCTATTTTAAATGGGGAACAAGTAGTCACTTTGGACTATAAAACTTTTTGCTCTTCAACAGGGCTTGATTATAACCAGGGAAATTATGTTGCTCACCCTGACCCAGCCATTGTTAAGGCTGAGTTAGGTAAAATTTCTTTAGATCCAAAACTTTTGGACAAAACCCCTATCACCAAGAACTCCTTTCCCGTGGCTTGGAAGATCCTACTCACCTTTGTGATTCAGGTTCTCGGCGAGAACCACTCATCCACTGAACAGATCAATTCTATTTAGTTGATGATGGCATATTGCTTGATGACAGGGACTAATGTCGACATAAGGGAGATCATTTACAGTGATCTCGTAACCAAGCTACAGAGAAAAAATAGGGTGAAATACGTTTCATACCATAGGTTTGTTTTATTGTGCTTTACAAGTGTTACTGGGTTGCAACTATACTCAGGATTTTCAATACGGCGCTTTACCTGCCACCTTGAGTCAATCTAATTTTCAAAAGAACCCATCCCTGGTCACTTATATTGAATTGACGGCCCACATGGTTGCTGTAAACAACCAGATGGACTCAGTGTCTCCAAACCATGCTCCCACAAAGAGAAAGTGGAAGTCTCAGACTGGGACTAAGACTAAACCCAAGTCTCAGGGCCTGAGGCTTCTGGAACATAGCCTAAAAGGCATAGAAATCCCCAGAATGACAAGCCACCCAAAGGAGACCAAGCAACATCCACCCCGGTGACAACGAAGGACACTGATACATCACAATCAATGCCCTTGGTCCCAAAGACTACTCCCCAAGATACAGAGGGAAACATACAACCCGCTGGTAGGGGAGCGCCTTCCACACAGCCTGATGAGGACATTCGCCAATCACAACTTTTGTCTTAGGGCACAACTATTGATTCCAAAGACTCAGGAGGAAACATACAACCCACTGACAAGGATATCACTTCCACGCTCCCTAAGGATAGTACTGGGAATCTCCCACCAGTGCTTGAAGGGGCACAGAGGGACAAAGACTCATAGGGATTAATACCACCCGCTGATATGGAACTCCAAACCAATCCTGATCCCAGAGAAGGCACTGGGAAACACCCACCAGTGTCTGAGGGGGTCCTTGGGGGACAAAGACTCAGGGGGACAAAAACCACTCGCTGATACAGAACCCATAACCCCTCCTGGTCTTTTTAGTGTTACTGATGTTCAAGACATATTGTTTTCTGATGAAGAGGTTAATGATCCAAAAGAGCCTGAAGAGTCACCCTTCGAACATGAAGGTGACTCATCCAACTCTTTAGACTCTTCAGCATCTTCCTGCCCTGGGGAATTGAAGAAATATGACAATGTTCTTCCCCTCACTGAAAGGCAACTGGTGATGTGGTTAAGGAGAGCTACTCAGAAGCTTTATTCTAGTGTTACTGATAGCCTATGGGATCAACATGTTTAAGTTGCTACAAGTTACGCTGATCTCAAAGCTGAAGTGGTTGCTACCTATGAAAATAATGATGAGCACATGGATCTCATTTATGACCATCTTGACAAGCTGGATGATCACCTGAAGAAATTTCTCAAAACCTTTCAGGATGCTCATACCAAGCTTGATGAAATCAAGGAATCCGTTAAGGAAGACCCTACACTAAACACGAAAGTGCTTGAGGCTATAGAAACTTACATGAAGAAATTTTCCAGCCTCACTGAACTGATCACAATGCTTAACAACTCCAATGTTCAGGGTCTTACAACTTCAGTTCAGGCTATTCAGTCCACTCTGGGATCCTTGGATGCGCAAGTTACTAATTTGGCTAAATCATCATCTTCTATGGCCTGGAATCTCGGGCCTAGAATGAATGCACTTGAATTATCTCAGGCCACTCTTGAGGAGAAAGTAACTGGCATTCAAAAAGACACATCATAAATCATGTCAATGGTTTCTGAAATTTATCAGGCATTCAAAGGACAAGCAGCTCCGTTACCCTCAGTGCAACCATCAACTCTTGCTCTCACTGACGCTCCAGCAACAGTTGAGAGGGAGAGATCAAATGAAGAAACTCCTTCTCACACTGAGGGGGAGCCAACTCAACCAGTGTCTGCAGTGCCCATCTCTTCAATCCCACCAACAACATCAGTAACAACAACAACAACACCAGTGATATCAACATCAACATCATCGGTCCAGGACAAGGGAAAAAGCATCATGATCAGACCAGAGCCTGTAAAGATCCCCTTCGTAATTGGCAACAAAAAGTACTTGCTCAGTCCAGAACAGCTAAGTGCCTATCTTGAAAAAGAAGAAAGACTCAAGAAACAGGCTGAGGAAGAACAAAGAAGCAAATCTTCCTTGGTCAAGGTGGTTACTGAAGAACCTGAGAAGATAGGAATCGATCCTAAGACACTGTAAAAAGGACAAGCCGGCCTAAAGTTCAAAGCAGCCCAGGATGCTGAGATGACTACCCTAAGAAAAAGTAGGGATGAAAAGAACAGGAAGGCTGATGAGATAAGACAAGCAAGGATCGATCACTACAACTTGACTATGACAAGCAGGAGAGCCCCTGAGACTATCACTGATGTCTACATCATCCACAAGTCCAAGCCAGTTGCAATGAACATCTACATGGGAGTGGACAAAATGGACTTTGAGGTTAATGATCCTCTAAAGTTCACTGACTTTGGGATCACGGAATTGGATGAACTTGGCCCTATCCTTGAAAAGAAGAAAAATCAGGTTGTCAAAGACCTGATGAAAGCCTTGAGCAAAAGATATGAAAGACTGAGGGATGCGCCCACTGAGCTTGGAATTCAATCTTCTCTCCTTGAAGCTCAAGGCACTCAACCCCAGTCATCCCAAAGGAAAAGTAAAAGAGTTGAATCTGAGCCTGAAGTCAAGGTCCCTGGTTTTGACTGCAACAGAGAACTACCTGAAGGGGTGAAGTTTGTTAACTGCTTGGTCATAGAAGAGCCTGAAAGAGGACTCTTCTTCATTGATGTTTATCGAAACCAGACATTCCAAAGATGGAGAGATATCGATCAGGCTGGCGTGGCTACAATGCTGAGTTACTTGACAGTGGCCTCTTAAATTCAGACCCCTAAAAACATCAGGTTCTGTGCTGACCTGAATGCTAAAGTAAGAGACCATCCTGACAAAGCAACTCTCCTATCAAAGAAACCGAGCTTGAAGCACTAGTATCCATATTGTATAACATCATTGTTGTTCATCTTTTGTACTAGTTGGTTAGGAACTTGTAATGTCCATTAATAAACGATGTATGTTTTGTTAGGATCAGTGTTCCTTATTATGTTTACTAGTATATTCAGTGTAAGAAGAAGACTCTTGCTCACTTACACTGATCAAAACACTTAGGTTATTTGTATATCCAAATAGGGGGAGACTGTTGGGTTCAGGGAATACCCAAACCCCTAAATTCTAGGATTTGAATAAAAAATACTCTAAGTGTTTATAACCTTAAAAGCTAACAAGTCACTGAGCGCATAGCCACTCAGTGAGTCATCTTCAGGATACTCAGTACGAGACGCAGAAGTAAAGTCTCTCCATTCAGTGAGGCGGAATTCAAGAGGTGTAGATTGAGTCAAGAAGAAGATGGTGGATTCAGTGAGTGATGACAATAACTTACTGAATTCCAGAACTCCTCTCCAACTATTATCACTGAAGACAAGACCGAAGATTAAGACTGAAGGCTTAGAAGACTGAAGAATGAGCGAGACAAGGCGGGATAAGTTTGAACAGATAAGACGAAGTCCTTATCAACCCAAAGTCAAACTTTCCCTAAAACGTTAACATCCAGGATCAGTGTCATCACTGAAAAGAAGAAAGCATCCTTGTATCTTACTCAAAATAGCCTATGTAAACAGAGACAAAATACATCAGTATTTTGTCTTCTGTAACCTTGTCAGTTTTTCCTATAGGATAGAGTCAAAAACTATACTTGTATAAATAGCCATAAGTTTGGAGTGAAAAATCAAGCTTGTGCACTAATTGTGAAAAACACACACAAGCATCTTTCACTTCTCCAAATACGACTATGTCCCTGAGATAGCTCAGTGGTACCTGAATAGTTGTGCTTTGACTTAGCCTAAGCTTAGTGAGGAGTTACACCATACTTGTCATTTCAATCGCAAGTACTGTTCTGCAAGTACTTGGGTAATGTATTCTTTTTGATTTGTCTTAATAAATAATATAAACGTTGGAAAATATCCTTTGTGTTTTATCTTGTTATTACTGATTTCAAACTACTCTGCTTCAGTCATGGTTCACAATTAGTAGTATTTACTGTTTTAAGCTATTTGTGAAACGGGAACAACAAAAAAGGAAGAATTCCTTAAAACGATAAATAAGGAACATATTACCTTATAATTAGGGATCCGACTATCTTCCATAGAAAAAAAGCTTACGTACACCCTCATTTTTAACATTTATATAGCACAAGTTAAAGCGTCGTTAAACTAATCATCGCCCATCCGATTACGCAAATAATTTTTAATGAGCTTCATTTTAGAAAAAAACATATTTCAACCATAGCGGTAGCAGCAGGCAAGACTAAAGCCAACTTCAACAATGAATAACCAAAGGATGAGATGTATTCTTTTTTCTTTTCCATCATTTTCTTATCAAGTTTGACAATGCCATCCGTGTTAGCAAAATCATTATCATTACGCGTATTTTGATAACAGACTCCAAGTCCAATTGGAAGAATTAACCTTTCCTTATAAGTGAAATCATGTGGATACATCTCACTAAGTTTCACTAACATCCACTAACTTTGATACACTAAATTCTGAAAATGAATCATGTGGACTCAAAGCCACTATCCAGTCTAGTAAATAAGTGCTTCCCTCAATAAAACGATCTCTGAACTCCTGAATCTGCATATCCATAACACTATTGAATAAATCAACCTCAAAATCATGTTGATTTGTAATTTTACCCCTTCGGCCTCTTGAATGAAAGTCAGCCATATTCACCATCTCAATATCATGTTTACTACAAAACGAAGTTACATTCTTCAAAGTGAAGAAAAACATGTTGCCCTATACTATTACAATGCTCTTTTGGTTCATTTTACCAATGAAATGGCCTCTAAGATACTTTGATCGCTCTTCTGAAGATGTCATGACCATGTATTAGTGAGCCCCAAGATATGAAACAACAAGTACAATAAAAGCACGTAATTAAGTGTTTTGAAATACTTTATAACACCAATAGTAGTTTCACGGTTAGAGATGGTATCACCTTCTTCCTCAACATAGTGAAGCACCTTAAGAACCTCCAGAAACATACCTCAAAACCACATCCATTTGTTCCTTCTTAACCACGTCACTAGACTCGTCAACTAACAATGAAAACACGTCATCACCAATCTCTAAACAAATACAATTAGCTATCTCTTTCACAAAACATTCAGCTATATCATTCTGAATCTTAGGCGATGTCAAGATATAAATTTTTGGAGCGTTTTCTAATGTAACTGCATGAATTTCCTCATTTTGATCTCTAAGAATTTGTAATGCTTCAAGATTCATCCCTCTATTTAATGAATTTACGCTTTCATCACGACCACGTATTGGATTTTCTATTTCGTACCTAATTTAACCCAATAATTGAAGCATTTTATCTAATTAGATATTTCTTTTTCTCGATTTCACTTTTCTTATTAAAGGCCTCAAAAATGGATTAATGTTGTTTAAGAAGATTTTCACATTTTTTTAGTGCTCTATTGTGATAGCTATCAACATTACCAACATGTTGATACAATCTCTCCTTTTAATGCCAGCCATCAAAACCATTAACCGCAAATGCATCATTCCCACCTTGCTTCTCGACATTATCTCTAAATAAGTAATAACACAAACAAATGATTTGTTCACTTATATACTATACTCCGGCCAACGAAATTCCTTAAACCATGTTATAACAAAACATCTTACCTTGCCTTCTATAGTTTTGCTTGGAAATATATGAGCACTTTGTTGACAAGCTCCTCTATCCCAATATAATCGCCTTATTTCTTCTCTTTGGTTTGGATCATAATAAAAAATTCGAGGTCTATCAACATGATCCAAGGGAAGAGTGTCTAAAGCAATTGTAATTGGTACTAAAGCTGAAGGAAGATCAGTTGTAGATGTAGTTTGAGGTCCTTGTGAAGTATCATTTGTGGTATTTCCTATTATAGACTCTCCACCAATAGTTTTATTATTGTTATTGGGTGAAAGTTTTCTTTTTAGACAATTCTCAATTTTGTCCTACAATAAACAAATTACAAATTAGAGTAATGTTTAACAAATTTTTATAGAGTAAATTGCAAAAATCGTCCTTGTGGTTTGCCCAGATTGCAAATATCGTCCCTGTGGTTCGCTAATTGCAGGCGGCCTCCCTGTGGGGAAACTTTTTCATCATTTTAGTCCCTGGCTTCTAACGTCGTTAGTGATGGTCAGTTAAGGGAGGCACATGCTTTGCACACGAGGACAAATATGTCATTTTACATGCTTACACCACAATTCCCCATTTATTAACTAGTCTCCACCTTCCCCGAATCCATTTCCTCTTCCCCAAACATAAAAAAACTACTTTTTTGAGAATACCAAATCAGTCAAAGTAATGGCAAATGTGAATTGTTTTTGTGGTATCCAAGCAACTATTCACACTTCTTGGACAAACAATAACCCTGGTCGTAGGTTTATGTGTTGCTCTCAAATGGTGAGTTTTTTTTGTAATACATTTTTGTATGGTATATTTACTAACTTATGTTAATACTTCATTATAGGAACCACATTGTGAGTTCTTTTTATGGTTTGATCCACCTATGTGTGCTCGTTCAAGGCAGATTATACCTGGTCTTCTAAGGTCAAGAAATGAAGTCCAAGAATCTTTGGATGCAATGGCAGTTGGATATCATAGGATGAAGATTTGTTTGATTTGTAGTTGGTTGGTGGTGGTTTTTATGATCTTAATGTAATCTTTTTATGTTTTTTATGTTAACTGATGAAGGTAGTTGATCAAGGTTGGTATGTAATGGTCAACAAGTTTTGGTATGTAATGAAGCTATGGTTATGTTCTTTATGTTAACTTGTATATGTTGCAGCATAGAATACTTAGCATAGATTGAAAACTGGTATGACATACATACCATAATGTAAATTGGTATGACAAACTGCATTATAAAGACAGAATACTTGCCATAGATTGAAAACTGGTATGACATACATACCATAGTGGTAAACATACTAAAGTTTTAAACATAACATAGAAAAGTCTTAACATTCATACCATACTAAGGTCTTAAAACAAAACATAGTCTTAAACATAGTTGTGCAGCAACTAAATTAATTAGGACTCAATCTTGAAGCCATTTTCTTGATTCTTTTGGTTGGAGTAACATCTGGTGCAGCAACATTTCTTGGTGCATCTGCATTTGCTGGTGCAGTAGCATTTGCGGCTTGACTTGATCCAACTTCATGTGCACTTTGACTTCCAACCTGACTTGATCCTGCCTGACCAACATCTTTAGCAGGACAACTTCTTTTGTTGTGACCACTCCCTTTACAAATACAACATGTCACACTTTTACCTTTCCTTGTAAGTTTGCCCCCTTTCACCATGTCAATCTCACCAGCACTTCTCTTCCTTTTCTTAGATGGCCTACCAATTTGAGGAACTGACTTGGGTGGAATTAAAGTAGTGGGGCAATCAAACTTGGCCCAATATTGTGTCCCATTCACTGGATTCACCTTAAAAGCATACACATCTTTCCATGTTAGGAGCTTGTAAGAGTGATGAACATACTCTTCTGGCAGACCAACATTCATACCATTGTTTGCCAAGTCATGCATACAAGTTACTGCATGTTTGCAGGGAATTCCAAACACTTCCCACTTCCTACAACTGCAATTCTTTTGATTCCAATTTACCATACATTGTTCCCCCCATGGACCCTTAACCTGAAATAGATCTGCTCCATTCCACTCAACTATATAATTACTTGCAGCATCCTTGATGGCATTAAAAACCTTGGTAACAGATGGAGTTAATGGACCTTCACTCGTCAATCACCTTCTGCACTAACACTATCCTCTTCATGAGATACTGTCTAACATACTCTAGTGCAGAAATTATTGGACTATCCCTAGCTTCTAATAGTTGCCTATTGAAGACCTCACAAACATTGTTTATCAGTAGATCACACTTAGCCCTTCCTGTGATACAAGTAAGATTCACACTTAGCTCACAAGACACTACACTAAACCAAAATGATCCAACTAAAAGGTTAAAATTAATTGATATTTAAATACCTGAAAAGTGAGATCTGCTCCAGTGTTGTGGGTCATTTTTTTTAACCATTCATATGCCCTTTTGTTGTATCCTTTCAACTCTTCCATGTATCTGGAAATTCAACTACAGTGGTAGCAGTTGCACACTTCCACAACAAGTCCTTGTACTCTGCACCTCTCCAAGTAAGATTCATGTTTTCATGAATATGTCTTACACATAATCTATGTTCTATGCCTTTGCTTTAGCCCTAAATGCTTTGGTGTTAGTAACACCTACATTAAATTTTTTCTGCATTTGTTCTTGGACAGCCTTGACAGGAATATCAGGGTTCATGGTCAAGAGATCTTGGATGTGTTTTGAGAGGAAAGTGGATGTGCAGGCTTTTATTTTCCTAGATTGTAAACATTTATGCACATTCTTTAATGTTTTAACCACCCACTTGCCTTTATCACCCTTTGAAACATGCACAACCCAAGGACAGAGAGGTTTTTTTTGTCTTCTTTTGCATTTACACTCTTGCCCTTACCTTTATCATGATTTACACCCTTGCCCTCCTTTGTTTTTTTTGTCTATTTAAGATACTCTCTTTTGTCACTTTCACAGATTCAGGAACTATCCCATAGCACCGTGCTCTAACCCTGTGTTTATCATTTTTTATTATCATTATATTCCTTCTAGTCTCAACTGAATGTGCCCTGATTCTATCTTTTGCTTCATCTCTGTTTGCAAACTTTTGTCCAGCATCTAAACTATTTATGATAGTTGAAGCACCAACAGCTTTCCTTAATTTTCTCAAACCTTTTCTCCTATCATATTCAGTATCAGATCCTACATTACTTTCAAATGAGTCATAATCTATAACCTCCAAAGCATCTTCACTGATATTAACTATAGGCTGCATTGGGTCAACACTATCTGATTCAACTTGAAAACTAAAACTAGTCATGTTAACCTTAACTTCACTCTCATCTATTATATGTTCCTCATCAACAATATCTTCTATGTGTTCCTCACTCTCATCAGATTGCTGCTCATCCTCACTCTGACTTTGCTGCTCATCCTCACTCTCACTTTGGTCCTCATCATCACTCTCATTAGTTTCCTCAATCTCAACACCCTTACCCTCATTTTGTTCCAATTCTAAGTCAACTACATTCACATTACTATCTAACTCCTTGATTTCAACCTTATGCTTCAATGACTTCATTTTTTCTGCTTCTAAATCAACATTTGTATGGCCATGCTCAACATATACATACAGAATCTTATGCTTAGGAACATGCTTTAACATGTCATAAAAATCATTTTCACTAACTAAAGGCTTCAGTCCAATGTCTAAACCTTTCATAGGTACTTTGTAGTGATAATGCATTTTCACATTCTCATCAAAACCTAAGCTTTGGTACATTAAAGAGTTCATGAGATCAATATTAAACTGATCAATGGCTATCAAGTCCACAAAGGTTACCTGACCACCAACATACTTCCTGTTTGGTAACTCTGTGAATCTTCCTTCATGATGAAACCTTATTGAAAACAAGTTTGGATATTGATCTGTTTCACAAGCATAGAGTAGTGTTTCAGTTACAATTACAATATATCAACAACAAAATTAACAAATGATGTAAATAACAACGTATGATTTTTACCATAAAGAGCTTTTGTATCTACTTTTTCTCCATCTGGTCTTATGTACCATAAACTGGTTGTCGTTGTCATGGTTAGTGGTTGTAAAGCATAAGGATGAAATTGAATTAACTTTTAAATTTGTAGGATTGAAAATGATGGGTGCAATTAGGGTTTTAAGTGGGTAAACGGGGTTTAATTTGGGGCAAAGTTGGGGCAAAGACATAAAATGACACATTTGTCCTTGTGCCTTTGATATTTACAAATTGGGACCACGAGATAACTGACCATCACTAACGACGTTAGAAGCCAGGGACCAAAATGATGAAAAAGTTTCCCCGCAGGGAGGCCGCCTGCAATTAGCGAACCACAGGGACGATTTTTGCAATCTGGGCAAACCACAAGGACGATTTTTGCAATTTACTCGTTTTTATATATGTTTCAACAATCAAGTCATCAACAATCAAGTCATCAACAACCAAGCAACTGAGTAAGTAAAACTGTATAGTGTACAAATCAATTTTATACAATTATACCTTCGAAAAACTTGTTCTTTTAACAATGGTCTTTTATTTACTACACGAAGTCACAAACGAATACCATAAAAAAATCATAATGGTATTCTATTAATAATTTGTTTCATCTTTGTGATAATTAAAAGAACCTGTTTGATCTTTGTGATAACTAAACATATCATTAAAAAATCTAAAGACTAATTAAACAAAAAAATAAATAAAGATAATCAAACAAACTTGTTTCATCTTTCTGAATTGTGATAATTATTTAGCAATTCATTAATCATAAAGAATGCCACCAAAACAGAAGCTAGAAATATGAAGATATATGTTACGAGAAATGGACTAGATAGTCCCACTTTGTGTCAGTTCAGTTTGGAAACAACTCAAATTGTTAGGCTGATGAATTAAGTCTAATTTTGTGCTCTAATTTAACAAACTTGTTTCATCTTTTTGGGCTTTAATTTACATTGTCATATTCAGATTTTACTAAGTTTTATGTTTTATTTGTAAGTATAATAACTAAATAATACTAGAAACACATTTTGATGGACCGGTTGCATTTAAGAAAACCAATATTTAAAAAAAATTAACACTACATCGAAAAAAATCCATGGGGATCCTAGGAACCTGCAGGAACCCCCTGGTTCCGTCCCTAACTTTAACGCAGTGTTGAATAGTTTTATTTTGACTACCTTAAAAGCTTCATTCCCAAAAGCCCGGATTGAATCAACAGCGTCCAACCACCACGAAAGTTAACTATTGTCAGCAGGCGAATCAGGAAACATATCTCCATCCTTAAAAAAGTTCCCAAAACCATCATCTTCACCTTCTTTAATTTCACCATAATCCGCAATCATAACATCAAGAATCGGCGATCAGTATCATCAATAGCAACATGCTCAATCGACTTAACAACTCCCATCCTTTTAACTACTCTTCCAAACACAACGTTTTTACCATCTAAATAAGAAACTTTGACCCGTTAGTGTTCGGGCCAGAGTTGGGCATTGATAACATTCCTTTCCTTTCACGTTTCATTTCAAAATTCTTGTCTTTGAACTTTTAACCAGCAGATCTATCGCCACCTTCAATCTTAAAACTTTTAACCAGTCGATGGAAACAAACTCCCTTATGGAAATAAATTTCCCTTTCTCTCTCTCCCGTAACATAATTTCCCGGTCTTTTACACCATGAAATGAACAAAAAAAGCTTCATGTTCATCTTTTTGTGTAAATTCCAATTCTAATCCGTACATTTGAATCTGTAGATTAGAATACATAGATTGAACCGTTTAGATTTCATTCTAATTGAAGTTTTCTTAAAAAACCCTAATTCAATTCTCCCATTATAATGTCGAATAAAAAAAGATAAAGTAAAAAGGCAAATTAAAGTTCCATTGAAGTATAAATGACATGTGAAGAATCAAAAGAAAGATGTGAATTGTACTATTGTGAGTAATCAGGAAATTAGGGTTGAAGATGAGGCTTTTTACGCGGTTTTTGGTGATGTAAAAAATGGGGATATTAAGGAAAATGTAAGTAAATCTATACATGTTGATAGTGTTGATTGTGCTAATAAGACAGATGAGAATGATGATACTGTTGCATTTTGTTGATAATAATGAAAATGTGAATAGGAATGTTGATGTGAATATTAGTGAGAAGTATGGATCATATGCTAATAATGTACAAACGAATGATATTAAGTTGGATACTAGTGTGTGCTTTATACCAACAGAAATATGTGATGATGGCAATTATATTGTTGTGTTTGAGGAATAGCTTGTCTCAAAGGGAAGTCTAAAATGGAAACTAACCATTTGTGGCCATTTTGTGGGCTGTTCTATGGCTGCGAATGAATTTAGATATTATCTAAGAATAATGTGGAATAAGTATGGGTTGATTGATGTTCAAGTCAATGCTAATAGTAATTTGTCACAATGGAAAGGTAACTGGGGCGTGATGTTCATAGCACAAAGTCAAGATGTAAAGAACGACCTCTATATGAGTTGTTTCAAAAAGTACATCATTTGATTTAATAAAACAACATGAGGTTTTCAATACATAAGTTTTAAACTATCAAAGCAACATAAAAGAGTTTTCGGGAAAACATAGTCAAATAAGGAATAAAGTCCATGTAGTAAAATCTTCATGAATGTGATCACCAACGGCGACTCTATTTATGGACTCCATGCATGCCAAACCGAGCAAACGTACGCACCTGAGAAAAATACATGCTAAAAATGTCAGCATAACGTTGGTGAGCTCATAGGTTTAAGTAATTGTAATTGTCAAAGTGCGAACCACAAGCTTATAGTGTATGACCATTATAACTGATAAAAGAAAAATTACATATTTCATCCTTGTGGTTTACCCCAAATAATACTTTTAGCCCCTATTTCATTTTAATTACATCTCACATATCTATTTTTGAGACCTGTTGTAAAAATTGGCATTTTCAGGGCAATACTTGTTCATAAAACTCAAAACTATTTATTTTGAACGCGTAAATATTTACTTTTACGTATAACCGTTAAATTAAATCTCGTAAACCGGATAATGACATTTAATGTAAAATAACAATTTTCTAGGTCAATATTTGACCAAAGACACAAAATATTCACTTTTGACATTTACGTGATCATTTAAATCTGAAACCGGGAGATGAACTTGCGTAACGTGAAAAACGACATTTAACACGTATCGACACTAAACAAATCATGGTTCATGTCAATATAGCAAGTTTTAGCATTTATAAGATTATTTTATTAGTCGTTTAATTAAATTCGTGAAAATGCATATTTTCACATTTCGGCTCGCATAAGCACGAAAAACGTCTAACTGGCGCACCACCTTTGCATTTCACTACATAATACACATAACAATTACAAAATTTGAAAACAAAATAGTTTTCCCTCCTTTGGTCCCCATATTCGGCCGACCCCACACAAAAAACACACACCCATGATTTTCTTGTCTTGCTCTAAACTAACTTGTACAATTGTGTAACTAACCATGTCCTATTTCCAACATGGAAGCATGAAATTATCTCATGTGTTTTTTTACCTTGCACTAACATTAACCTGACTTCATTTAAACTATTTTTAATTTGAGAGAGAGAGAGAGACTTTCATTTTACACATACAACAAAAAAAATCATCTCTTTTGTTCTTCTCTCTAGTTCGACGCACCAACAAACCATCACACAAACACCATCAATTTTTGATCATCAAGCATTCAAGTGAAGATTTGGGTTGTACTTTTGAGGTTAACACGCTAGTTTAGAGTGTTTGGGACTTGGTTGTATAATTTTTAGGGTACTCTTGGATACTAATCTCTTCATTTTCATCAAAATTTGTAAGTAATTATCTTTTCTTAAAACCTTGTACCTTTATCATTCTTGTTATGCATATTTTTCAAAAGTACAAACTTTATGTTAAAACATATACATGTACACATATATACATACACTACACATGTTGTATCACCATTGTTTGTGTTCATATTTTGCTCAACTAGTTATTAAAAGCTTACTTGTATTTTATTTGCGGCTTATTCGTTATTATTATGTTATGTTGATATTATGAATCGGTGGAAGGGAAAGACTAGTTTAGTTTGATTTGTTGTTGATTGAAAAAGTTATAACAATTGGCGGAAGGGAACTAGGAATAGAGTGGAGTTGTGTTTTGAGGTTGAAAACATAGTTAGAATGCCCGAATATACACTTTTTAACCCGATGTCCCGAAACAGAAAGTTTGGCATATTTAACTCAATTTCTTCAGTAATAAAATAGTAAAAATTCATGAACTGGTCATGCCGAATTTTTGTTAAAAATGTAATACTTAAACTATTTCTATAAAAATGACTATATTTTTATAAAGTATAAAAATGCGTATTCTTTTTAAACATGTTAAATAGACAAGGCTAGACTCATATAAGTAATAAAATGCGTATTTTTACGAAAACCCGACAAAAGGACGAAAACCCGATAAAAAGACGAAAACAACAAATTTTTTTTTTTTTTTTTTTTTTTTTTTTTTATAAACTATAAAAGATTAGTATTTGGATTTCTTGAAACAAAAACGAGACTATTTTTACAATGAGACTACTTAGACTAGTAAGCGTGGGAATATTTATTATAGTGACGAAAACTACTAAAACTACATAGCTCGACGTAAGATGTATTTTTAACTTATAAAACACAAACACAAACATGTCATGGTGATACTGTGACACCCCCAATTTCGTGAATGTACCGGAATTCAAACTGGGTACTACTTTATGGTATAACAGTTATAATAACAGAAAACGATCTTTAGAAGATTCGTTTAAAAAGGCTTATCATCTGATTTATTAAAATATATCAGAGTTTACAAAATAGAGAGGTCCTAGTAGTTTCATGGTTATATAATACATAAGTTTTCGAATGATAATAAAATTTATAGCTATCTTGAGTATATGTGCCCTTCCTTTCCATCCTTTCCAGCCTCGTGCCTTATGGACTTGAGATAAAACATACTTAAAACGTCAGCACAAAGGTTGAGTGAAATTCATATGTTTAGTTAAATTGTTGAACACAATATTCGTATTGTGAGCTATATAGTCTCACACTCATAGTTTGAAAACAAAATAGTTATTACTTCACTAAGCTCATGACAATCAAAGCGTTAAAAATGTATCCATAGAAATTGATATAATAATAGTAACAGTGGTCCTAGTAGGAAATTTGCCGTTATACCTCGATTTATCAAATATAGTGTGTTTGTTTACCTATGTCCGGTCAACACAAACGGGATTCGATTATAGTGCGTTTGTTTACCTATGTCTGGTCAACACAAACTGGATTTGATTATAGTGTGTTTGTTTGCCTATGTTCAGTCAACACAAATTGAATTTGATTATAGTGCGTTTGTTTGCCTATGTCTGGTCAACAAAAACGGGATTTGATTATAGTGCGTTTGTTTTCCTATGTTCGGTCAACACAAACGGGATTCGATTATAGTGCGTTTGTTTGCCTATGTCCGGTCAACACAAACTGGAGTTGATTATAGGGCATTTGTTTGCCTATGTCCGGTCAACACAAACGAGATTTAATTATAGTTCGTAAGTTTGTCTATGGCGGTCAACACAAACGGGATTTAATTATAGCTATTGGCCTATCCAAATTATCTGCGCTCACTTACTAGTGATTAATGGCTCATGTTTTAAGGACTTGAGTTTGGCAATAGTGGTACTTAGTGCTAATAAAACATTCAGATAAGCATACAGTTTCAAAGTCATTGTGTTCGCGTAAAAATAGCATGTATCTCCCCCAAGGGTTTGTAAACAAGTTAAACGATAGAAAATGGGGTTATGAACTCACCGTGAGTGGATGATATTAAGGGTATAACGAAATCGGATAAGTCGGGAAACCTTTACGTATAACCTAAAAATATGATATCGTGTCTTAGGTTTTGTAATAACGTCGAAAAATATAAATGAGTCTATATAAGTTATTATATTGATGATGATGTTGTACATGATAGTTTGTAGTGATCATGTATGTCATTTATAAAGATGGCTTACTAGTTTATAAAACGTTGTTAGGTTAAACATCGTACTACTGTTCGGACCATCATAATTCAGAGGTTATGTAGTAAGCGTATGAGGAGCTAGGACACTTTAAATCGTAAATCCATCAACTCGTCAATACGTTCACCCCAAAGAGGCCCCTCACTTGAAGCTCCCTAGTAACGTAGTACTTAATATGTAAAACGTATATTTTGCTTGTTTGATTATATGACATAAGTGTTTAAAGTGGTCACATGGTTTATAAAAATATTTTAGTCATGTTCTGTTAATGGGTCTTGGTCGATTTTGATATTCCAGGCAAGTTGTAAAAATTATAAGTTATGGTTTATAAGTTATGAATATGGTTTCACATGTGAAAAAGCCGGTTTTCACATGTGAAAACATTACTCCGATGGTCAAATAAACTTTGGAAAGTTTATTAGTATATTGTATGTTATATTTTCATAAGATATATTTAAGTTTTTCAAATCACCAAGATTGGAAATGACATGGTTTATAACAACTTAACTTGTGAAATATAACTCAAAATCAGTCCTTATAAATCTCGGAGGTAAACTACCATTGTTTTGCGTTTTCTGGCTAAATCTCGTGCTTAGTCTTATGTAAAACATCATTCTTGACAACTTTCGTGCTTTATACTTTTGCTAATTCGGACTAGAATGAGGTCAAAATCGTGGTTTAAGTTTACATCAAAAACATTTTTACATTTTACCAAGTTTTCTTTTTAGTAACTTATCTAGTCATAACTTTTAATCTATAAATCCTTGATTACTAATATTAAGGAGTGTCGTTTGGTCCCGGTAATTACTAATGTTAATTATTTAAATCGCGAAACTTAAAACGCGGTATCTTAAATATATATAACTTGTAAGGAATGTTAAAACTTATCAATATACTCTATAAAAGTATATTAAATGAGTGATAAGTTTAACGGAGTGCGTAAACGTTGTTAAAACCTAAAAACGTAGGTTAAATACGCGTAAAATGTAAAATGTATATATTTACGTAAAAATGGTTAAATAATAATTGTTCATATAAAATATGACTACAATTCGGTTATGAGTTAAGCTTTCACTATTGAATTTATTTAATTACTTGAAAAAGTAAATTCAATTAAAATTAAAATAATAATAATAAGTGAAAATAAATAGCTAATATGACCTAAAATGTATGGGTGGTTACAGATACAAGGTTTTTGAAAACACATTTTCATTCATTTCACTTTATATAATGCTAAGACAAACCATATTTACTTAGGTCGCGTGTCGAAGCCGTTACACCATATACCTTGACTTACTTTTTCCCAAGCTACTACTTTACTTGAGGTGAGTTTTCGTGGCCCCTTTTTACTTATGTTTTATCGGAGGAGAATGATGCTCAAAATCTATTTCAATTACCTGTTTATTATCGTTGTGCTAAATCATTTATTTTTTGGACAACGTATGTGTTATATTTGCGTGTATGAGTACTTGTGGTTGATTTTGGTATATGTTTATGATTTCCATGATTTCTATGATTGCTATGATTTTTATTTAGCCATCAGTTTTGACTTATTGAAAATCTATTAAGCCGACTGTGTAGTTCCAGTTGGTAGGTGATAGGTTTGAAAAACTAAAAGCGCTTGTGACACTATTGATTTTATTTTATTTGGAATATTATTCATACTGATTGTTCTGCGCATTTTATTATGCACTGTTGTCCCATTCATAATCCTGGCACGGCAAATGGTTTTACACTCTAAACCTATGAGCTCACCAAATTTATGTTGAAGTTTTCGAGTATCATTTTCAGGTGATCATCAATAATATTTTGAAGGCATTTGCATCGAGTTATCCATTGCCCTCTTTTTAAAGACTATGACAATTTGGCCAAGATATTTTCTAATGATCTTGTTTCATCAAATTAAGACTTATGTTTTGATTATTCGGTGTTGGATAAAGATACTTTTTTGTAATCTTGTAAACTTATTTCATTAATCAAATATGGTATTGATCTACTATCTTATGCGATGTCTCCGAAACATCGCGCCTCACATTTCCGCCTTAGACGGGGGTGTGACACCTGTTACCCAGACAATCCCTATTTTGGATGGGAAGTTAGTTTCTCCATTAAGTTTTAAAATAATATTTGCACTGTTTGTCCCTCCGTTAATGTTTTTTGCACCGTTAGACCTCATTTTTTAAAATAAATTAAGAAGGGGCAGCGAGCGAACTTGAGTCTTTTACTTCACAAAGTAACGCCCTAACCACTGAACTAAATGTCCAGTGGTGTAAATATGCCATTTCAGATTTGTTTTAACCTTTTTTTGTTGGATTTAATATCCGTTTTTATATGTTTTGTCAATTTTTATACGTTTTCATCCGTTTTTATACGTCTTCATTCGTTTTTGTCCTTTTTCATACGTTTTCTTACATGTTTGTCCGTTTTTATACGTTTTGTCCCTTCTTATACATTTTCATACGTTTTTGTCCGTTTTTATAATTGTTCATATGTTTTTGTCCGTTTCTATACGTTGTCTTCCATTTTTATATGTTTTCATACGAATCTATAAGTTATCGTCCGCTTTTATACGTTTTCATTTGTTTTATACGTTTTCGTCGGTTTTATACGCTTTCATGCATTTTTTTCTGTTTCTATACGTTTTCGTCCGTTTTCATATGTTTTCTTATGTTTTTGTCCGCTTTTATACGTTATTGACCGTTTTATACGTTCTCGTCCGTTTTTATACGTTTTCATCCGTTTTTATACATTTTCGTCCGTTTTTATAAGTTTTCATACGTTCTCGCCCATTTTATATGTTTTCATTCGTTTTATACATTTTAGTTCATTTTCATACGTTTTTGTCCCTTTTTATACGTCTTAGTCCTTTTTTATGCGTTTTTGTCCGTTTTACACGTTTTCATACGTTTGAGTCCATTTTTATACGCTTTCATACGTTTTGTCCGTTTTTATACGTTTTCGCCATTCTTTATACGTTTTCACCTGTTTTTTAACGTTTTCATACTAACAAAAACATATAAAATCGAACAAAAAACGTATGAAAATGATCCAAAACGTATGAAAACGTATAAAAATGTATGAAAACGTATGGACAAAAACGTATGAAAACGGACAAAAATGTATAAAAACGGACAAAAACGTATGAATCTGGACGAAAACGAATAAAAATGGACAAAAACATATAAAAACGGACGAAAACGTATAAAAATGGACAAAAACGTATAAACTGATGAAAAGTATAAAAATGGAAGAAAACGTATAAAATGAACAAAAACGTAAGAAAATGAACGAAAATGTTTAAAAACGGACAAAAACATAAGAAAACGTAAGAAAATAGACGAAAACGGATGAAAAGGACAATAATGTATAAAAACGGACGAAAGTGTATAAAAATGGATAAGAACGTATAAAACGGACAAAAACGTATGAAATCGTATAAAAACGGACGAAAACGTATAAAAACGGATAAAAACGTAAGAAAACGGACGATAATGTATAAAAACGGATGAAACGCATAAAAATGGACAAAATGTGTAAAAACGAATATTAAATCCAACTATTACAAGGTTAAAACAAATGTGAAATGGTATTTTTACACCACTGGACGCTTAATCCAGTGGTTGGAGCGTTACTTTGTGAAGCAAAGACCCAAGTTTGATCCCTGCGCCTTTTTAATTTATTTTAAAAAATGAGGACTAACGGTGCAAAAATGTAATTTTTTCAACAAAAATGTAACCCAAAATCTTGCGTGCATGTGGATCTAAATCCTTGGTTTGGTAGAGGGACGGAATCAGAACCAACTATGACTCGATGAAAAAAAATGAGCCGTAATATCGAAATATATTTGATGGACCGAATGTATTTAAGATGTATTTAAAAAATAATGTTTGTTTTCAAAAATTTGTAAGTTTATGTAAACGTGTATATTGAATAATAATAATGTTTTGTACATGATAAATATATATAATACAATATGGGCCTAAACACATAACAAGCCTAAGCCTTATACTAATCAACTAACACTCCCCCGCAGTTTGAGCGGTAGGAGACCGAACACTCAAGCTCTCACGAAACTCAGCAAACAAGACAGAAGGCAAACCCTTGGTAAAAATATCAGCATACTGAAACCGAGAAGGAACATGTAGAACTCGAACTTGACCAGTAGCAACCAAATCTTGAACAAAATGAATATCAATCTCAATGTGCTTTGTGCGCTGATGTTGAACAGGATTAGAGGACAAGTACACTGCACTCACATTATCACAATAAACAATAGTAGCAGAGGACAATGGTCTATGAAGCTAACGAAGTAAATTCCGAAGCCAACATGTCTCAGATACAGCATTGGCAACACCATGATACTCAGCCTCAGCACTGGAACGAGAAATCGTTGGCTGACGTTTAGAGGACCATGAAAGTAAGTTGTTGCCAAGAAAAACACAATAACCCGATGTAGACCGGCGAGTGGTAGGGCAACCAGCCCAATCAGCATCCGAATAAGCAACCAGGAATCAGTAGTAGAAGAAAATAATTGTAACCATAAGCTAAAGTCCCCTGAACATACCGTAAAATCCGCTTGAGAGCAGTAAAATGAGGCTCGCGAGGATCATGCATATATAGACAAACCTGCTGCACAGCATAAGTAATATCGGGTCTAGTGAAAGTGAAATACTGAAGAGAACCCGCAAGACTCCGATATAACTTAGGATCAGAAACCGGATCACCATCATCACCCAACTTAGACTCTGCGTCAACAGGAGTCTGAGAAGGGTTACAACCAACCATATGCGCATGCTCCAAAATATCCATAGCATACTTACGCTGTGACAGAAACATCCCAGAAGAGTCACGCGTAATCGATACACCCAAAAAATAATTAAGAGCACCCAAATTAGTCATAGAAAACTCCTTATACAAAGAAGTAATAATCCGTTGTAATAAACTATCAGAGAAAGCACTAAGCACAATATCATCCACATATAGTACCAGAAAAGTAGTATCATCACCCTGTCGGTAAATAAATAAAGAAGAATCGCACCGACTCGGAGTAAACCCAACAGTAGTAATATAAGCAGTAAACCGCTGAAACCATGCCCGAGGCGCCTGCTTAAAACCATAAAGAGATCGCTGTAATAAACAAACATAATCCAGATGCTCTGGGTCCCGAAAACCGGGTGTTTGATGCATATAAACAGTTTCAGCAAAATCACCATGTAAAAACGCATTCTTGACATCAAGCTGATGAACAGACCAATGTCGAGAAATAGCTAAACTAAGAACAGTCCGAATGGTGCCCGGCTTAACAACCGGACTAAATGTCTCATCAACATCAACTCCCTCAACCTGTGTGCTATCGTTGGCAACAAGACGTGCCTTGTACCGACTAAGAGTGCCATCAGCCAAATACTTATGGCGAAATAACCACATACACCTAACCACATTGACACCCTCAGGACGAGGTACACAAGTCCAAGTTTTATTCTTAATAAGCGCATTATATTCATCATACATAGCATTTCGCCAATTGGGATCATCAAGAGCATCTTTATACAATCTAGGTGAAGGAGAAACAGTGGACACATGACCAGCATACTTACGATTAGGACGGTTTGTCCCGACACGAGAACATGTGACCATGGGATGAGTAGATACAATAGGTGGAGGTGGCGATGGTAAAGTAGGTGTTAGGGGGTCAGGAAGAGGATCATTAAACAAAGGCGTAGGTGGTTCAAGAACAGGTGCATGAGGGGTAGGCGTAGGTGGTTCAGGAAAGGTGTTTAAAGTTGGACCAATTGGTGTAGTGTTGATAATGGTGGAAATGAGATTGGAAGAATCTTCCAGAAAATCATATGAGGGGGCGGGTTTGGACAGATTTGATTGAAATGGAAAAACCGTTTCATCAAAAGTAACACGACGAGAGATAATAATTTTGTTGGTATGAAGATCAAGACAACGATATCCAAAATGATTGGCAGCATGTCCCAAAAAGATGGCAAGTGTAGCGCGAGGTCCTAATTTATGGTTGGTATCAACATGTGGGTAACAAAGGCATCCAAAAACACGAAGGACACTATAATCAGGTGTAGCACCAAAAAGACGGGTAAAGGGAATTTCATTATTAATGGCACGGGAAGGTAGGATATTCAATAAATAAATAGCCATATTCAGAGCTTCAGTCCAATAGTTGGGTGGTAAGTGTGCTTGAAACAATAAAGTACGAATAAGATTGTTTATGGTACGAATCATGCGTTCAGATTTTCCATTTTGTTGAGAGGTGCGAGGGCAAGAAAATTGAAATTGGATGCCATGGGTTGAAAATAATTTATGAAAGGCAGTATTATCAAACTCACCACCATGATCACACTGAAACGACTTAATTTCACACTTAAACTGAGTACGAACATAACTACGAAACAACTGATTTTAGACAAAACATCAGATTTATTCATTAATGGATAAACTCAAACATACTGAGAATAATGATCAAGAAACAAAACATAATACTCAAAACCAGAAAGACTCGGAATTGAGGATGTCCACAAATCCGAGTGAACAATGTCAAAACAAGAAGTAACAGTACTAGACGAACTAACAAACGAAAGCTTCACGTGTTTACCAAGCTGACAAGCATGTCAAAGAATGGGAAGCTTCTCTTTATTACAAGAAATAGAATCACTAGACACAAGGCGCCGCAACACTTCACTTCCTGGATGTCCAAGTCGTTGATGCCACGTATACTGACTGGTAAGATATGCTTGAGGAATTGGAGAAGGATTCGTAACAGGGTAAAGATCACCCGTGCTATCACAACGGAGGAGTACCCGTCAAGTTAGAAAGTCCTTCACAGAAAAACCAAAAGGATCAAATTCAGCAGTGCAATAATTATCACGAACAAAGTGACGCACATAAATTAGATTTTTTACGATATGAGGGGTAATTAAAACATTGTTTAAACGAAGAGGACGAAAAGGTGTAGACAAGATACTATGACCGGAGTTAGTAACAGGAATGAAACTCCCATCACCAACCGCGACAAACGGATAAATGCACTCATTAAGAATATCACTAAGACAATGCACAAAATCATTAAGATGAGAACTCGCACCTGTATCCATATTCTAATTTCCAGCAGACGGGTCCTGAAGAGTGTTAGTAGCAAAATCATGCGGCAAGAGAGTCGCTTGACCCGAACCCTGTTGACCCGACGTAAGTAGTTGAACCAGTCAAAGTCCCTTGCGGCTGTGGACCGGCTGGTGAACCTGCGCAAAATTGAACCCCCTGCGGCTGTGGTGAACCGGTCATCAATGTACCTGCTGGTGAACTCCATGGCATCGGTGAACCGCCGCTGTGAACCTGCGCAGAATTGAACCCTGGTGGTGGATCTCCTGCAGTGAACTGAACCCCTGTAATGATGGACCGATCATGTGAAGCCCTTGTGTTGACAGGCCATAAGGATTAGACCCCCAAGGGAAAGGTTGGAACGGCTGCTGTGGACTGTGGGTTATGGTATAACTAGCGAGAAATTGGGCCGCTTGTGGAATTTGATATAATTGGGCCGGATGTGATATAATTGGACCGGGAGGAAGCTGGGCTGAAGCAGTAGCATGGTAAGCGACAGGGAGTGGAGAAACAGTAGCAGGTTTGTTTTGTAAGGGAGTAAATCCTAATTTAGCCAATAATTGTTGCAAAGTATCCATATCCACATAACCGGAACCACGAGGAAGTATTGTAGATTTGCCATGTACACCATTGTGTAGATACCGACACGCCTCACCAAAACGGCAATGACCTTTAGCAAACAAAAAACAAGGTTTGTTCACTTTTTCCAATGGATTAGACGGACGCCGAGGAGTATTATTTGCCAATAAAACCATAGGAGAAGCGGAAGTAGCATCCACAAGCGGATCTTGAACTTTAGACTTCATGCGCATCTCTTGTGTGGTAAAAAAAGAACGAACCGTCTTGAGATCGGGAAAGGGTTCCCAACTAGCAATAACGGTTGAAATCACATCATACGTGTTGGGTAAGCCTTCAAGTGCAAACGTAACAATTTCATCATTACTAAGAGGAGAACCAAGGCATTCAAAACCAAAGCAATTGATTCAATTTTCTGAAAGTACGCATCAATTGTTAAATCCCCAAGCTTTAGATTACGTAACTCCGCCTTCAAAGCCATAGCTCGAGGGCATTTATTGTCTTGAAAAATCCCCTCAAGACACACCCACACCTCTTTAGCAGATTTAGGATTAAGAACAACCAACCGTTTTTGAAGATTCGAGGCAAATGTGGAAAAGATCCAAGACCTAATAATGAAATCAACCTTGAGCCATTCCACATCTTTAGTCGGTGGTGGAGGAGGTGTAGAAGAGGAGGACGCAGGTGGATCAACGAGATGATCCAAGATGCTATACCCATGACAAAGATGAGAAAAATAATATACCCATGATTAGTAATTCATCTCATCAACATCAAGTTTAATGGGAACAAAAGTAGTCAAGTGATTCATAGCCATAAGTTTATCCGATAACGTGAAAACATGTGGGGGGGGGGAGTTGTATCCGTAGTCATTATAGGGATCGTTTAGGGTTTAGGAAATCGTTCTTGTGAGGGTTTAGGGGATCGAACAGTAAATTACAGTAAATTCGTTTAGGGTTTAGTAAATTGAACTTGTTAGGGTTTAGTGGATCGAACAGTAACGTGAGAAGAGGCCAGGGTTTAGGGAATCGAACAAGACAATGGGCAACAAACAATCAAAGTCGACAACACACTTGGTCGACAAACAAGCAAAACACAACTCGACAACACACTTGGTCGAGAAACAGGGATACTAAAACGAAAAAATAAAAAATAAATAAAAAATAAAAATTGCGGAAGCAGTAGATGGATTGAGGTTAGGGCTTGATACCATGTAAGTTTATGTAAACGTGTATATTGAATAATAATAATGTTGGTACATGATAAATATATATAGAATACAATATGAGCCTAAACACATAACTGGCCTAAGCGTTATACTATCGACTAACAAAATTAACACTATATCTAAAAAAGTTATAAAGGTCCAGAGACGCTGCGAAAACCTCATGGTTCCATCTCTGGTTTAGCATAAATTGGCAAATCTCCGTAATTTTAAATTTAGAACGTGTGGTATGAAATTTCGAATTTGTGTCATATGAAAAAATGCCACTATGTTGCTCTTATTCATGAAAATGACATTATTAGTTATTTCTTTAAATTTTATCCAATGTGTCACGTATGTCATCATGCTTGTATTACTTTTTGCATTTTTATTTTAGTAGTCTTCTTACAATATCGAGCCACGTTTCCTTTTGGTTTTTCACTATCAGAATATGTTCACATAAAGAAAATGTAGAAAGGCAGACTATAAGATAAAACATATATGACCAATTTAAGTCACAAATAATCTAATATTTTTTAGAACATGATAATCGTGAGTAGGTGAAATTAATGTTGTTGCTTGATGGGACACAATGCATGATTGACCATTGGACTGTCCCAAGAATCAAAAACCGCGTTCACTACTAACTCTAACTGTTTCTTCGGGTCTGCACAACCGCAGAAACTTAAAACCTGCAGTTTCTTCATTAGGCTTGCTTGTTCCTTCAGTAGTTTTCTTATTAGTAAAAACGGCATCTAGTATAACTCCATCTTTCTTGATGTTATGAAATGATTAAAAAAGCTGAACGTTTTTAGGAGGTTTTAAAATGGCAGAATGTAAGCAACATCCAAATGGACAACATAACTGATATTTTAAACTCATAAACCATAGAAACTTATGAATGTATCTTTCAAAAGTTATTTATGTCGAGATCTAATCCACGTTATGGATCTTATGGTGCTTTGTAAATGATGTTACATTCAAGCGGACCCACTAAAAAGCTTATCCTCAATGGCATAATACTTTTTTCAATGAAGGCGAGGTATCTGCATAGTTGGGAATAAATAAGAAATATAAGTTAAAACACGATAACTTAAACAAAATTACATTTTATCTCTAGTTAACTAACATGAGGAATTGACAAAGTTACAATATTAGCTCGGTCGCTTATGAATGCCTGAACTGCTATTAAGTTTCATACTTAACAGGTTCAAACCCATCCTGTTTTAACCCATGTTAAAAGTTACCAGGGTATAACACATTTTAGTTGTATATGATTTGCAGATATTATTAGCATTTAAACCACATCATTAGTTTTTAATACCACATAATGGGTGTTTGGGTAAGTTGATGCCTAAAAGTTTATGTATTCTAAATGGTATCAATTCAAGGGATTAAGATTATTAGCTTATTTGGCCCAAAAGGCCATAAGTCTTTGAAAAATAGCTTAGACAAACATCTGTAAAGTGCTTAGTAGTTTTCTTTTTAAATACCATAAACTCTTAGGCATCTAAAGTTTACTTACCAAACAACCCTTTACTTGCCAAACACCCCCTGTACTTTACGGATGCCATACCGATGAGTATGGTGACCGATTTAATAGTAGAGGTCATCACAAAAACAAATGAGAAGGGTATTTCAAAGTCCAGTACACTGAAATCCGTTGAAGCCTGGAAGAGTATCAATATATATATAAGCATCTCGCTGTATTTTTGCTTCTTACCAGTTAAAGATTGTAACACACTAAGTAACATAAATATCGTTATTAAAACCCATATTGTATTTTTGCTTCTTACCAGTTGATGCGGTTGCCAGTATTAGATCATTCTGATAGCATGGGATCAGTAGCATGGGATCAACACATGCATAAACTAATTCATAGCAGCATAGATAAGCACAAATAGTTTAAACCACTTAATCTAACCTAATAAAAAAATCCAACAAAATGAAATCAACTTGTTCAGAAGCAGTTTCACGGTTTAACCCTCATTGAAGGAAAATGTATCGGATTATATCAAGACAGATACTGAAGTTATATTTGTGGGTCAGCTTAACCCAGTGCAACCCGTTTGACCCACGTTAAAGGACTATTTTTTTTCTTCAGATAATGTTTATATGATCTTAAATGAATCAGACTACCCAAAATACGATCCATGTATAAGTATAGGGTTCAAGTTGCCATACCTATGCTTCGGAGAATCTAAAGGAATTTACCAATTTTGCGAGTTACCATATTCTTCTTCTATATAAATTGCTGATTTTCGTAAGCCCCATGGTACTATGGCTGACCAGCTTGAAGCAGCCTGCAAGTTATATCAGCGTTGAACATTAGTCTAACTATATGATGTGCTCATCAAGAGTCATGGTTCAGTGAGACTTTGGCTTACAGTTTCTCCAATTGATATTCCATTTCTAGAAGCTACATTACCCAAAAAAACAACCATTTATCAGAATAAAAAATGTCAAGTATATGTTTGGAAGGGAATCATGCCATGGGAATGAATTGCTTACTTGAGGTGACGACAACCGCATCAGTGGAGGCATTGATTCCAGGTAGTCTTTCACCTACCTCTGTTTGCATGCACAGAACATAGTTTGAAGCTAAAAAAGATCAGAAAACTTGATAATTCACTTTAACCTGCGTTACACAATGAGAAGCTTCAATCATGTTGTTTGAAAGTGGGGCAAGTGGCTCTTTGTTTCGTTACCTCTTTTAAGGAATGATGTATCCACGACTACTTTTGAAACTATGTCTATCTAGTTTGCCTTACCGAAGCTTCCTATGGCTGAAAACAACCAAAATCTCTTCGAGGTCATAGTATTGAATAAATTGTTGGCTCAAGCTTCTCCTCATTTCTGCTAACACCTACAAAAAAGATCTCTTTATTGAGATCCCAACCAACCCCACGTTTCAGTATAAATTAAATATTGGAAAACTGCCTGCAAGTTGAAAAAGGTCAATTGTCAAACACAATTCAGTTGGGAGGAAAGTTGATCAGTGATTTTCATTTTTGAATAAAACTCGCATTGTTATTGTGTAATCAATTTTTCAACATTAAATATATAAACTGTTTCAGAGTATGGTAAAAATATATGCTTTCACTTCGCTTTCTCATTTATTTTCTAGTGGATTAGGACATTAATCTAAAAATCACTTATTTTCCATCTAGACATATAAGTTTCCTGGCAGTGTCGGATGGTCTACTTGCTAATTATTTGTGCAAGATCCTAGAATATTATTTTTCTTATCATCGTGATGCATATAGCATGAAAGGTATGTATTTCAAAATAACGAATTCTTTAGCTTTTATAATGATTCCTTTTGGGGGCTTTCAGTGCATCAACTGATGTTAGTGATGGCACATTTATGTAGGTGTTTACCTTCACGATCCAACAACACTCCTTGCAGCTGTTAATCCTTCACTAATGACATACACAGAAGGTGTTGTTAGAGTCTAGACAAGTGGCATCACAAGGGGCCTAAAGATAAAAAACATGACACACTCACTTTAAAAACTGAGATTTTGCAGTCCCAGGATCATCTAACAACAGCACATTGATGTCTCCACTCAATCTATGCTTTCCTTGCACATTTTTCTCCTGGCCTCCAAACATTGCAAGAGCTATTGCAGTCTTTATGTCCTCGTGACCATAGATTGACGGAGCAATGGACTTAATAATCTGTCCAAATTCCCACAAAATGCAAATTTCAAGTCAGGTGTTATGTATTAGATAATTACATGTAATTAGTTTAACATTAAGATTTTTTTAAGTATACAGTCAAAAACTAAAATATTGTTAGTTAAATTATGAGATTGTAATGTTGCATCTCATTGTGAACATTGTAATGTTGTATGTCATTATTAATGATACACCATAGAGGACTGAAATGTAATGATTTGTACACCATGAATGCATCTTCTTATACTCCAAGTTTAAAAAAAATATGATGTTAACTGTGCCCAACTTAGCAAAATTTAGTGAATTTGAATCTTCTCAAAGGTTTAAATATGAATTAAATCACCATGGGATAGTAAAAGAAAAACAAATCCCTTAACCACATGCATATGACTTCCAATGTAAATCAAAGTTGTTTGTGTAGATGCCTGTAACCTCCTGGAAATTAGAAGACAAAGAAGCAACAGAACGTTAGTGTGTTTCCTGATATAAGAGCAAAACAACTAAAGCATACAACACAGACAAGTAGCTCACAATCTCTTCCCCAGGGCGAGCACAATCAATCAGGTCATTCAGAAGTATGACTTCTTTGTATCTTGGCAATCTGCCAGCTGGAACAATGCCAGGGCTCTCTTGAAGGGTAAGCTTCTGATAATTCCTATATATAGTCTACCACAAAGAGAGTATTAGTATACGAATTTGTTTTCATGTTACAAAAAGAAGGAGCAATATAACTCACCTGCTCAATATTGACAGTGAACGGCCCCTTTGATTCGCACTCTGGGCAGGATCCAACCTTCACCTCTGAATATGAATTTTGGATGAAAGGCCCCAACACTGATCCACATTTGTTACACTCATACTTCACCTGCTTCAATTGAGGAAAAACTCCAGATCGTCGAGTCACAAATCCTCCAACGCGAATCATAGTATTTAAATGGATTTGCCTGCGAAACAAATGCAAGATGGTTCATATAGTGTATACATATAAGTCTACACTATAAAAAAAAGGGGCCGTTCACTGACCATACCTGAATTATAAAAAGGGGCCGTTCACTGTCAATATTGTTCAGAATTATCTACTTGCTTGTAGAGTTACTTGCTTAGGCGCATCGATATTCATATATAGGCAAATAGGGTGGCACCTGAAAATACATGAAAGAATGGTTATAAGTTACTAACTAAATTGAATATTGCGTACCCATATTATACTATTATATGGAATAAGGCAGAGGTAAAGGAATGTAAAAAAAATAAACAATTATCAGTGTTTGCAAGTTTAAAAGTGTATCGTATATCAGTGGTATTACATGAAACCTTTCAACTACGTATTTCTTTTAGAACTTCTTAATGAAAAAATCACAGTGATAGCAAAGTATGCTATTCCAGATCTACCTATGGATATTTTACTATAGTGTTTCAAAAGTTTTTTCAATGATTAAAAATGTCCAACATATATACTTCATTAATTAGTTGAATGATTCATGAGGCATATATCATCCAAGAGATGCATGCCTTAAATCAATGCACGCATACATAAAAACAAAATTCATTACAAATTCGTAATTAGAGACAGGCAATGCAATGCCGAGGCCATAGTGAATTACATGAATGGTAATGAAATGGGAAAACAGAATGACTCACAAACGCAAACAAAAGGCTTTCAAAATGCATATGAATTACTTTACTCGTCACTTTTTTTTTACCACATTCAATAAGATATGCGTTATTTTCTTTCTCGTCCTGACTCGTGTTTTTTCTTTAATTCCTCAATTGCTAACTGTTGGTCGCTACTAACTGATATTTCAGTGGTATGTGTCAATATATTCACCTGAACATTTACACTCACCAAAATTCATACATGACTATGAATAGTTGTATACTGATGGCTTAAATATACTAATTCGGGATTGAAGTAATACCGCATCTGTCATATAATATACTATATTTCAGTGGTATGTGTCAATATATTCACCTAAACATTTACACTCACCAAAATTCATACATGACTATGAATAGTTGTATACTGATGGCTTAAATATACTAATTCGGGATTGAAGTAATACCGCATCTGTCATATAACGATGAAGCTTGGTCACCGAATCGCCTCTTCCAAGTTCTTGAGCCAGTCCATATACAATATATATCTTTGGACCCAAATCAGTTCTCATGATATTTGGGGGTAATTTAACTGCAAGATTCAGATTACCCACCTTTGGATCAAAGCAAATTATAATTATTATCAATATTTTGGTATCTAATTAGAGAGTACATTCTCCTCGTGTATGATAAGAAAACAATAGTCAGCAAATTTAGAACCTCATACCTGAGAAAGCTCTAACAACAAAGGTGAATGTAGCTGGAAATCTGAATGGTTGATCTATCAGTAGATCCTCCCCTAAATAATCAAATTAACAAAGCTATTCATCGTATGCTTATATATACAGAAACATAAAAGAGATGCATATAATAATTTTACACCAACTTAGAATTGCATTAAATAACATTGGTAACCGATGGATGGAGTCTTTCAAATACCATGGATACTTGTGTGTGGTCTATTTTACAATGTTTACATAGAATGTACCAATGGTGCTCCGTCATAGATGCTAATTGCGGTTGTAACATACATAGATGATTATAATTAACCACACTGATTTGTTCCTTTGGTCTTCCCCTGTTCTACCCTGAACAACTATTGCTTTTTCCGCATTTGTATATAGGGTTGATGTCATAATCAAAGATGTTACTTTGAACAACAGCTATGAGGCAATCAGTTTATTATGATAACTGATGTCATGATTTGCTGCTTAGTTTAATTGAAGAAATCGAATGTATTGAATAACCTGAGAGACCAAAACTTTGTGCTCGTTATTATGAAACATGGATTATGCAGTAAATAACTGATAATAAATTATAACCGTTAACTTTTTATACATATAGCTGATCTATGTAGCAAAAGTAAAATGAAATCATACACCAGATTTCACCATAATTAAGGTAAGACTATACTGCTAACATGATGTAGGATCATACTCACATGTAAAAAAATTTGCAGCTATCAGTGGTGTCCACACATGGCCAGGGGTCACACCATTCAAACAAATCCTTTGGCCACCAGATTCAGTGTTAGGCGTCTTTTTTTTCCTGTGTAGGATTCTAATGATGCAGCGTTTATAACGCAGCTTCCTTCTTTCAAGTGGTTCACATCAAGCCTAGACTTTCAAATCAATACGACCCATCAAAATGTAAAAGCAAGATAACAACCAAATATGCATGAAGTGATCCCATGATCAGTCATCCTTTTCCATGATGACGCTAAAGTTTGTTTGTATGCGCTTCTTCCTGCAAGAATCAGCTATTAGTTAGGAACCTCGGGGATGAATCTGGTTTCCTTCTTAATACCGGCCATTGCTAACGATACGAAAATACCAATTAACCTGCCAATAAAATATTAAAAAAGATGATGACATGCCATTGCTAATATTTTATTAAAAGCCCTACATCTACAGTTGATGCATTCTTCTCTTTTCTAGCAAACTAACCTGTAAAAAATAAAGGGTTATGGTACACAAAAGTCACTTAAGTTTCCCAAAAATTTGTCCTAAGTTACTATAGTTTCATTTTGGTCATCCAGGTTACCAATGTTATCGGGTTTGTTAATTAGGTGTCTATACATTTAAAAGTGCTACGCTAAGGTTATTGAGTGGAGTAGCAACCGGATACCAGCCCGTTACCTATGCCACATGGGCCGACATACTTTCCACATAATTTACACATTGGATTTCCACTTCCCAAAATAATTTTTATATACTGGTTATAAATTAAAGGGTATACATCTTTTCCCCCAAATCAAAATTAGGGTTTCACAAACCCTTTCTTCCACAAACCCTTTCTACCACAAACCATTTCTTCCACAATGAATGTGCTTTGTGGCTGTGGCGAAGTTGCAAGGCTGCGAACATCATGGACACAAAATAACCCCGCAAGAAGATTTCTTGGTTGCCCAAACTTTTTGGATCCAACAACAAATTATAACTTTTTTAGATGGGTTGATCCCCCATTACCAAACCGTTGGTATCAAACAAGGATGGTTGAGCTGAATGCGAGTGTGGTTAATTATCGACAAGAGCTTCTTCAAGTAAACAATCAACTGTCTCGATCTACCTTCTACAATCGGGTGTTGATTGTGTTGATTGTTAGCATTTTAGTCATTAGTTTTCTTTAGGTTTGTTAATCTAGTATGGCAGGTTAGGATTTAGGTTTTTTTGGTTTGTGATGGTAGTTTGGTAAGATATGGTTTTATGTTTGTTGTATGACAGTATGATGGTTCTTTTGTTAGTTTGGTAAGTAGAGTATGATGGTCTTTTGGTTTGTGTAAGGTTTGTTGTATGTAATGCAATGAAATGTTGGTTTACTCTTGTATTTTAGATTTGATGTAATCTTGGTTTACTCTTGTATTTTAGATTTGAGTACTGATGATATGCAAAGAAAAACTTTTGCAGCTTATGGATACCATTAAGTGGATAACATAAGATGGATACCATAAAGTGGATAACATAAGATGGATACGATAAAGTGGATAACATAATATGGATAGCATAAACAACATCAACTACATACCATAAACTGGATTACACAAAATAATTGTAAGATGGCAGATGTACAAAATTGCCTAACATTTGGCAAGCCATTCTTAGTCAGTTATACCAAGTAATCAAGCATCATCCTATGTCAGTTTTACCCAGCATCCTACATTACTTACCAAGCATCCTACATTACTTACATAACAAAGTTTGACCAAATTACTTAATTGGCATATGAACAAAAGTGCCTAACAAGTGGCATGCCAATATACATCCATCCTAAAACCTATTCAACATCAATAGCATCATCTGGATCCAATCCAGGTCCAGGTGCTGGTGGCTTGTTGAACAGAAGTTGCTTGATCCTTTCAGACCTTCTAGCATGTGGTGGTGTAACTGGTTCTTCATCAGATAATCCTGTTTGTTTTGGAGAATGAACTGGTGGTTCTTGGGAGGGCAGTGGTTGTGACTGGCTTAATGGAATCTCAGACTGAGACTGGGCATGCTTAATGCAATCTTCTGGTGTAATTCCTGGTGGCCATGCATATTTAGGAAGACCCATGTTGTCCTGCTAAGAAAGAAACATAAAGTTACATTAGTATAATGATTGAAGTGTGATTAGTTTAATGTTTGAGATGTTTACTTACCCCTAACATAGTCTGTCCATCAACTGGATCCCAAGACACACCAAATCCTATAGGGACAATTCCACCAAGATACTTTCTTGCTCTTGATCCATCACCTCTTCCTCTACTTCTAACAACCTTGCCGTTGATGGTCCTAAGTTTGCTAGGGCTGCTAATACTCTCATAATATGGATCTTTTCCCCTATACTTGACACCACCACCTCTCATCCTTACACCACCACCTCTCATCCTAACACCACCTTCTTTCATCCTCACATCAGCATCCGGTGCAACCATCTCAAAACCAGGAGGTGGAGTTGAAGGTGTTGAACTCACAGAAGGCACTTTACCACCTTTAGAGGGCACTTTCCCACCTCTAGAAGCCACTTTACCACCTCTAGGTGGTGTAGGCAACTCTTGTGTAGTCTCATTAGGGGGTGTAGGCAAGTCTTGTGTAGACAGACTAGGGGGTGTAGCCAACTCACTTACAGACACTTTCCCACCCCTACCGGAACCTTTCCCACCTCTTGCAGACCCTTTCCCACCCCTTGCAGACACTTTACCACCCCTGCCAGAACCTTTCCCACCACTTGCAGACCCTTCACCATAGGTAACAGGCATTGTTGGACAAGATCTTTGATTGTGGCCATTTTGGTAACATAGCTTGCAGTGGTTTAGTTGTCCCTTCCTGCTAATCCTAGTCCTATTTTTCCCATCATCTTCTGTTGGATCTCTTTTTCTCTTGTGTGGTGGTCTTCCAGGCATCCTTCTTTTAATAGGAGGCAATGGCTTTTGATGATCAGTAGATGGCCATTGATCCATACCATTCATCCCCTCAATGTAATGTCTATATGCTGACACAAACACATCTTTCCTATACCATCTTGACACATACTGCTCAGGTTCTAAGTGTAAGAAGTAGAGGGCAGATATACCATGCTCGCAAGGAATACCTGATAATTGCCAACCCCTACAACTACAAGTCCTTAATCTAACATCAACCTTAAACCCTTCATACCCATTTCTAACTTCAAATCTAGTCTCACCACTGGCTATGACTTTCCAAGATCTACAAGTATTTAAAGACATATAATCAGTACTTGTATTTAAAGTCAGATAATCATTATTATAAGTATTTAAAGAAAGATAATGTATATAAGTAAGGATTTACCTATGTAGATCCTTCAACACTTCAAGCTTTTTCCTGATGTTAAGACATATATCATCAGTCCACTTTTCATGCTTCTCCCTCATCTTTTGCAATCTTTCCATACATAAAACCCTGATGTCTTCAAGCATGTTTATGATTGGTTTCCTTCTTGAATCTGCTATAAGTGCATTGAAACACTCAGATATCCCATTCTCTACAGCATCACAATCCTTATCAGTCTTGAAAAAGGCTCTACTCCAAGTTTCAGGATGCCTGTCCATCAAGTGCTTGTGGGCATCCTTGTTGATGCTTTGTATTTCTCTCATGATCTTCTCAAATTTTGTGGGATATGTTGCCTTTGCTGCTTTCCAAAAGAGATTCCTATATTGCACCCCAGTGTATTTCTTTCTGAAGTTAGCGTAGATGTGTCGTGCACACTGCCGATGCTCAGCCAAAGGCATAACTTCTTTTGCAGCTTCAACAATACCCTTCAAAACATACAAATTGACAAATATAGTTACTACACAAGATATTAATCAAAGACTACAGAAATAAAAGTAAGATGATAGTACCTTATGTTGATCAGAGATGATAGTTAATCCTTCACCAGCAACTATTCCCAAATCATTCAACAAACATTGCATGAACCAGGTCCAATTATCCTTATTCTCAACACTAACCACAGCCCATGCAATTGGATAAATTTGATTATTCCCATCTCGTCCTACGGCTGACAACAGTTCCCCTTTGCATATGGTTTTCAGAAAGCAACCATCAATACCTATGACCCTCCTACATCCTTCCAACCAACCATCCTTTAACCCCTTAAAGCATACATAAAACCTACTGAAATAGTTCTTACCATCAGGCATTGCATCAACACTCATCAAACAAGTAGAACCTGGATTAGAATCTAATATCTCCCTAGCATATGACCATAACATTCCATAATGATCCTCTAAACAAGTCTCATACTGGCTTAAAGCTTTCTGCTTTCCCCTTCTAGCTTGACTGACAGTGACCTTGCATTTATATTTCTTTAGAATCATTTCAATTAAGTCCTTTACTTTCATACAAGGATTGACCATTATCTTTTTTGCATAGTTTCTAGCAATCCAATTACTAGTGATTAATGTCCCATATTCATAAGTCCTAGAACATGCATGCTCATCATTCAATGTTTTTATTTGAAAAGTCTTCTCATTTTGCATCCAAGATGCCCACAATCTGAATGGACACTTCCTATCCTTACTATCTCTACAACATTTAGCCAGAAGTCTCCTAGGGTTATTGACTTGGTAATATAACTTATAACCATTGGCTAAAGCATAGTAAGTCAATGCTCTTTTAAGTTGATCTGGTGACTCATACTTTACTCCTAACTGAGGTCTAACTAACTTCCATTTGATAGTAGGATCATGTACTGGCCAGTGATCACCTAACTTATCGTTATCCTCTTGACTATCACCACTAGCAGCTACCTCATCTTCCTCAGCATATGCATCCCTAGGTAACCCATTGTATAACCTACTCAGAAAGTTAGCATCAAACATTTTTTTACTTTTTGCTTTAGGTGCAGGGTCTGATTTGTTAGTTCTAGCATCATAAACTTCCTCTTCACCTTCAGATAAATGATCCACTGATGCAGTGTCACTCTCATCAGAGCTATCATACTCAAATACATTATAATCACCCTCTAAATCACTATTACTATCATCATTTTGAACATTTTTTGCACGTTGTTGTTGACTAGGGGAAGTTGCATCATGTAAATCAAATGCAGAGTGAGAGACATATATATGTAAGACATTATCATGTTGTGCACCTAATTCAACACATTGAGCTAAGTCACTATCATTTTTTAAGTTTTTCAAACCTAACTCTAAGTCTAAACCAGGCACAGCATAAAAAATCTGCTGGATGTCACTAGAGCATTCACTTACTAACAATTTAACTAAACCAACAAACCCCAATTCAAGCAGGTTCACATTTGGTATTTCAGACAACATTTCATAGTCATAAGAAAACGGATCCCTTACAAAAACACCTCCACGATGAAATTTTATTAGAAAACTTGAAGATGATGAGGAACATGCCATCTGAAACAACAACAATTCATTAAAAAATGTTAATTTCAAAAAACCCTAATTTGTTAGACGAACCCTAATTTTTTAAAGCTTAATCAAACTTAAATAACATGTAAAAATGAATAATCAGGGATTGAAATTTACCTTGTTAGGGGATAGACAGCCCTCAAATGAAGTTAATTTAAACAAACGCGAAGATCAAGAAATGGGGATTCAGATCATTGTGTGTGAGTGTGTGTTTTAGGGTTTCGAAATATAAAATGTGATATGGGGATTGACCCGTTCGATTATAATAACCCACTTGGAATTTTTAATTCTAAAATATTACAATGTTTTCCACGTAGGATTCTAACCGGCAATAATAAGTAGTATACAACGTGGTAACCTAAAGAACCGGTCACTATAACATTGGTAACCTGGATGACCAAAATGAAACTATAGTAACTTAGGACAAATTTTTTGAAAACTTAAGTGACTTTTGTGTACCATAACCCAAATTTTTATGTACAATATTTAATTAGGAGAGGGTTACTCTTAGGCAAAACCTTATCCCATGACACAATTCAACATTTACACCTCATAAAAGTATCACAAGGTACCACGCTGATCTTACACAAACGTCACAAGTCAGTACAACTACTCGTGTAAAAAAACATAAATGGAAATGGAACTAGTAAGAAATACGAGTGGGTGTACAAATTTTTTGGAGTCGTAATATAGAAACATATTTCGATAAACCGAGTGCATTTAAAATACATATAGCAAAAATTAATATTTTTTCAAAAATTAACACTACATTAAAAAAATTTATAAGACTCGGGCACTCACGAAAATCCCCCCGATTCCGTCCTTGTAAAAAGCCACAATAAATGATATATCACTTAAACTGAAATATGGTGTTCTATTTTGTTGGATGAGATTTATGTTGCGTTATCGAGTCTTTTTAGATGATGATAAAAATCAAGGTTATAAATAGCGTAGGTGGCGAAATAATCAAGCCTTACATTTTAGCGGTTAAAGTGAAGCTTTTGTATTTTTAAGACGTGGTATAAGACGACACAAAATATGAAAATATTTATATATTAATATCATATTTCATATATATCGAGTTTACAAAAATTGTTGTAAATAATGACTAAGGTTAGATCTTTACATGTAATATTCTTTATTTTTCTAAAATATTTTTTTTTATCAGATGTTGAAAAAAAAATAAAAAAATAAAATAAAATAAAAATGCCTCACGTCTTAGCGCGCCTTTTCCCGCCTCACCTCACGACACATAAAGAGTCGACGCCTTAGTTTATTTCGTAACGTGAAAGTCATGTCTTTAACGATGCCTTGGCGCCGACATGACGCGCCTTAGAAGTTAGAACCATGATAAAAATGATAGGTAAAGAAGATAAAAAATAAATAAATAAATAAAATTATTTTTTTATTTCAGGTTTTCCAGTTGAAATGAAATAAAAGTAAAAGAAAAAATGTTATTTTTGGGGAGAAAAGAAAAGAAAAAAGAAAAACGTTATTACATTTATATATTTTAAACATGTTTATTTTCACACAAAAGTCGAATATGAGTAAACAAAAGAGTTATATTATATGCTCAATAATTTAGGTGTAATTTTGTTTCCGTTCAAAACCGTTAATGTTTGGGAAGAAAATTTTAAGAAAACATGTTAAAGAGTTTTCTTTCTCATTTTTTTGTTTCATTTCCATTCCGTTAAAATAAATTCAAAAGCGTAATAAATTTTCAATTTTCTATCATTTATTTGTTTCATTTTAAAAGGAACTTGTTAATGTACTAATGCCATGTTTGTTCCCCGAAGTGCTTTATGATAAACTTTGTGTTCTAATAAAAGTTTACGGGTATAAACTCTACATAAAACAAACTCTATAAATCTTCATCGGAGATATTTTTAAGGCGTTAAGGTTTATTAAAGGTTTCATAGTTTTCTTTATCAACTTTAGCATCCCTCTCGAGCTCGCCTCCACTTAGGCCACCACTCGCCACAATCATTATCGCCCCTGGCATGGTGAGTCATTTACCCTTCTATTAGGGGTGGAAACGAGTCGAGTTGAGCCTGAGCCTGCCAGAGCTCGAGCTCGGCTCGTTTATATATATAAAGCTCAAGCTCGGGCTCGAGCTCGTTTTGCGCCTCATATTTTGAGCTCGAGCTCGGCTCGTGAAATTTTTCAAAAGCTCAAGCTCGACTCAGGCTCGACTAACTTAATGACATGTTAAATGAAATAAAGCTCGAAAGCTCGTTAATCACACTAGGTTCGAGCTCGTTTATACATGATTATATGTATAGAAAATATATATGAATATATTTTTAGGGCTCGTTAAAGCTCGCGAGCCTAATCGAACTTTAGATATAAAGCTCGGGCTCGAGCTCGATTATTAAACGAGCCCAAGCTTAGGCTTGAACTCGGGCTCGAGCTCGTTTAGGCTCGACTCGTTCGAACTTTTTACCAATTCGATTTCAAACTTTTCACGAATCACTTGGCTCGTTTCTACCCCTACCTTATGCACCGAGAGTTCCTACATCCCCGTCATCCCCACCACCTTTATTCTTGTTTTTGTTCTTATGTTTTAGACTACTTATATGTAATTCCTTTTATAAATTAAACGAAATTCGTGATGATAGTTTTGGTGAAAAAAATATAGTGGGATATACGGTTTCTTCTACACCCTAAAATAGGGAGATTTTGTTATATGGTGACAGTTTTGGCTTTTATGATTTGAAAATATAGTGGGATATACGGTTTCTTCTATATAGTGGGATGAACAAAATCTCCTAAAATGGGTTTGGCTTTTATGATTTGAAAATATAGTGGGATATACGGTTTCTTCTACACCCTAAAATAGGGAGATTTTGTTCATCCCACTCAGAACATGTCACACATCTAAAAAGACATAAAAACCCTTATCACTATCATTTATTAATGAGTAGTGATTGACATGACTAATTCATGTGCCTAATTTGATGCCTAACAAGGATCTTGAAACACATAACAAAATCAATGGTAAATAAGAGGAGTGAGAATAAGTGAAATATATGTGTCACTAAATGAAAAAATTAGGCATGAAATTAGTCACATGAATTAGGCATCTCATATTATTTTCCTTTATTCATTTCCAAATCATAAAAGCCAAACCCATTTTAGTAATTTTCCATCATGCAAATAACACAAAGCTAGCCCATGTTGCACATGTACTATAAGCAGTTTTTATATACCGACACATTATCCTCTTCATTTTCATTCCCATTTTAGAATTTATTTCCCTCACCTTTGTTCAATATTAGCCATGGAGCTACGTTGCCAAGTTGTTATGTTGTTGATAATGTTTTTGAGTTACCATGTTGTGGATGCTAGCAAAAACTTATGTGATTTTCCTGCTATTTTCAACTTTGGTGACTCGAATTCTGATACGGGTGGATTGTCTGCGGCGTTTGGACAAGCCGGACCGCCTCATGGAGAGTCGTTTTTCAATGGTCCGGCTGGGAGGTACTGTGATGGTCGTCTCGTTATTGACTTTATAGGTAAGTATTTCGAGTTCTAGTGATAAAGTAGTCTTAATATTGCACATAGTAGAGAAGTACATAACTTGCTTTGATTTGTATCTTTTAACCATTAACTGTATATAAATGATATTCATTATCTGTTAATTAATAATCTGAATGCAACATATCAATTAACTTTTTATATAATTCTAAGATAGTGATATGACCTTCAAAAAGGACCACTATTCTTTTCTCGTGATTTATGGTCTAGCAAACCTCTTTGTGTCCAAAAAACATATAATTGAATAGCACGTGTCTGATCATGCAACCATATTTTATATTTCATGTAAAATTCTAGTGATCAGAATAGATTTTAGGGAATAATTTGGTGTTTTTATTTACAAATGATGTTACAAGTTAACATTTCTGATTAATTTTTGTAGCACAAAGCTTTGGAAAGCCGTATCTAAGTGCATACCTAGATGCACTTAGGTCGAACTTCAGCCATGGAGCCAACTTCGCCACAGCTGGTTCGACCATTAGACCCCAAAACACAACCCTCCATCAAAGTGGGTTCAGTCCATTTTCCCTGAATGTTCAATGGTACCAATTCAATGATTTTCATCATAGGGTCCAAATGTATCGCACTCAAAAAGGTGACAATAATATTCCCGTGCTAGTATAGTATGATAATTGTTTGTATAAACATTTTATGATATGTAACATACAATGCAGATGATGAAGTGTTTAAGAAACTTATGCCCAAAACCAAAGTTTTTTCACGTGCTTTGTACACATTTGATATCGGGCAAAATGATTTAACTGCGGGCTTGTTCCAAAACTTGACTGTCGATGAAGTTAGGGCAAATGTCCCTGATATCGTAAGCCAATTCAAAGATGTCATCAAGGTGCGTGTTGCTGTCTTTCGGTATATTTTGGCATAACAAATAAATTTGAGTTACATACCGCCACAGTCGTGCCATTTCAACGAATTTGTTGGTTTCTTTATTAGAGTGTATATGATCAAGGAGGAAGATCGTTTTGGATACACAATACGGGTCCATTTGGATGTTTACCATATGTGATGGACCGTCAACTAGCCTCGGCTGGACAAGTGGACAAATACGGATGTGTAGGCTCATTTAACGAGCTCGCTCAGTTTTTTAACCATCGCCTAAAGGAAACCGTGGACCAGTTACGTGAGAAACTACCAAAGGCCGCGATCACCTATGTTGATATCTATTCAGTGAAATATGCACTCATTACTCAAGCAACTCGTTACGGTAAGTTATACCATTACTTAAATAACATAGTTTTTGTAATCATATATGCAAAATGATATATTCTTCTACATTTATGCCTGCATATCCTCGTACTCACGCGGATTTATCGTGCTTTTTACTTAAAATAGTTGTCCATTTGAATCAAATGTAGGATTTATGCATCCATTGAGAGCTTGTTGCGGACATGGAGGAAAGTACAACTACAATATCCATGTTGGTTGTGGTGGAAAAGTCAAAATCAATGGTAAAGATATATTGGTAGCTAAATCTTGTGATGATCCAACGGTCATGATTAATTGGGATGGGGTGCACTATACTCAAGCAGCCAATAAATGGATATTTGATCAAATTGTAAACGGGTCATTTTCTGATCCACCATTACCATTAGGATTAGCTTGCTATAAGCATTAAGCAAATATCAAAAAATGGTTGTTGAAATGAATATAAGGTTGTTTGTTACACATACAATTGTTGTTTTAGTTATGAGTTTAAGTATTCTTTTCAACATTAGTTGTTAGTTTGATGGAGCCGCTCGATATATCTTGTGTGTTTGCTTGGGTCTTTTTAATAATGTTAAGTGTAAAAGTTAATAATCCGTAACACGAATCGGCTCGCAATCGGCTGTTTTTTTATAATGCGAGGGGCATTCATGACTCATTCACCGGTTGTGGTTATTGGATGCCAAGAATTGAACGCTTGACTTTGTTCTTGTTAGGTGCACAAATGTCGCACCCATTATCAACTGAGCTATGCACCATATTCTTTCAATACAAAGTTATCATATTCTTTCAATACAAAGATAACTTTTGGATATGATGAAGCTGGAATGTATAAGTACAAGATGGATCTTGTTGAGAATTCAGATGGATAAAGTAATAACATGTCTTAAATTTTTATAGTTCGCGATGCTTTTACCCTATGGTGATTTGTTTGTAGCTGTTGACAAATGGTACTCGTGAATCTCACATATGGTTATGATCAACAATAACAATACTTAATCTTGTCTGAGTGAGTTATCAGGGATTTGAAGTATAAACAAATCATACCCTTACTCTAATGTAAGCATTAGAGCAGAGAAACTACTTCCATGAATACTACCAATATATGTTAACGATACATTCCCAAATCTAATTCGCTTCTCTAGAAAAGATAACGAAATCTCACGTTCACATTATTTTGTTTTTGAGCATATGTTCTCGAAGTACATTGGTGAAAATAATTGCGCAAATCCGGTTGTGCACTTTGAGTCAATGTGAGTCAAAGATTTGTTGTCGGCTAAAAACCTTCAACGTTTGCTTTTGTTTTTGCTACATGATGAAGTCGCTTGCTGGATATCTTCATCAACAAATTAGTTATAAGTCTAATGTTTTAAGTTCTCTGCTCTCCAAGTTATAGCGATTTACTTGCTCGGACTGTGGACGAGTATTACACAGTCTCATTAGTTGGCAAGCTCTGTTGTGGGCATTGAGTCCATTAAACTTTATGCTTATGATATCTTCGTAATCTATAAATAGTTGACAGCAATAAAGAAGAACCTACAACGTTTTCGTCATTTAAGGAAATAAATACTATCGAACATGTAATTAGTTACCAATTAATTATGTAAAAAAAATGATTGCGTGATTGACTACAGTTAACCTACAATAACATTACATGATGACTATAGTTCCAAAAATTCTCCTTTACCGTTTGACATATATTTGCCAAACAAGTTATCAAAACCTTCTGTGTGGTTTTTCGCTCTTAAAACTTTAAAACTGTATGCATAATCTTTGTAAAAAATTTCACAAATGCATGCACAATTTTTTATAAAAAAAACATATGATTTTAAGGGTGTGCATAATTCGGGTTTCATCCGCAAAAACTGAAAACTGAAACCGAAAAAAATCAAACCGAATTTTTCAAAACCGAAATAAATATTCGGTTCTCAGTTCTGATATAGTTTTGGCACAATGAACCGAAAACCGAATTCACATAAATATATATATATTTTATATATTTATATAAAAAATAACATTAAAACTTTTTCATACTATAAATATAATGTTTTTTAAGTTTGAAAATTTTTTATCCAAAAATTTATATAATTAAATAAATAAATAATTAAAATGAAGTAATTCGTGTTATTTGGTTCGGTATAATCAAACTTAAATTCGGTTAAGTTTAGTTTTTGGTTTAACATAGAAAATTTTTTTAATCGAACTAACCGAACAACCGCCAATAACCAAACCGATAAACACCCCTATCTGGTTTAGACGAACCACAATGACGATAGGTATAAAAAATATGTCACAAACACTTAAATATTTAGTGCGTTTATATTTTGTTTCAACAACAGTTAATTACTGTTTCGTGTCTATATATTTGACATGAAGAAACTTGAGATGTTGAACTTGTTTATAATTTAAGGGAATGTCTAACCAATACCCTAAGGGGCAGTGGTTAAAATTTGTCTTTTTGTTGTTTTTAATAACTATTTATGTGGGTCCCCGTCCAAATATGCAATTTTATATCAACTACAAGGACCATTTATGTAATAAAAAATCACAAGAAGACAAATTTTAACCAATGCTCTTAGGGCATTGGTTAGACATTCCCATAATTTAATACGCATATATTATTGTTGAAAACTATTTAAAGTCATAGAAATGGAATAAAATATGCTTATTATATAACTACTAGATGAATATTCGTGCAAAATGATAGTGTTGAGTATCAAATAGTTATATTTGCAAACTTGTGGTTTTGGTGTGACTTTTGCAGGTTTAATTTGTACTTAGACTAAAATACACCGTTGGTCTCTAAACTTGTTTCTGCGCATCGCAATGGGACAAACTTGGGCATTATCATCGTGGGGACTCCAAAACTTGGGTTTTATACTCTAAACAAGTCCCTTGACCAATATTCTGTTAGTCAACGACTGTTAATTTGGACTCCCCACGATGATAATTCCCAGACGTAGACTAACAGAATATTGGTCAAGGAACTTGTCTAACGTATAAAGCCCAAGTTTTGGACTCCCCACGATAATAATTCCCAAGTTTGTCTCATTGCGATGCGCAAGAACAAATTTAAGGACCAACGGTGTATAGTACTTATTATGAGAAAAAAAAGTTTATGATTTAAAATCGAAAAATATAAAATTTTGATGGTTAAACAATAATTAAATTATTAAATTAGTGGTGGATTTTGTTACAATGTTTAATTAACGATATGTAAAAAGGAATTTGAAATTTAGAAAGGTACTTTGAGTATAACATATCACTCATTTTTTAGTTTTAAAAAAAAGGTTATTTGTGTTTTATATATAAACTAGACAAATATTCGTGTAAAGCGATGGTTTATAGCGGGAAATAATTATACTTGAGAACTTTTGTTTTGGGGTGACCTTTGATGCAACTTACGAGTTCAATATGTAATTATTGCGAGAGAAAAAATTATAGGTTATAAACGAAAAATGATAAAAGTTTGAGGATTAAACAATATTTAAAGTATTAATTTAGTTGTCAATTGTTATTATTTCTAATAAATGGTATTTTAGTAATTGAAATGATTTTTTAAGTTTCCAAGATTAAAGATTAAGGGTGTGTTTTTTAAAAGTATCAGTGAGTAGTAGCAGTGGGTGGTAGCTGTGAGTTGTGAGCAGTAGCTATAACTTACCGCTTCTTAAAGAAACATTATAAAAATAGCAAAGCTTGTCGCTTATTTGCCAACGACTATTTGATATCAAAATACTCATCGCTCACCGCTGCAAAAAGCATCACACCGCTGATAATATATCTATACTACTTATAATAGATGAATGAATCTCTTTCCTTATGGTTTTAAAATTAAGACTTACAACATACAAAGCCTATTGTACAATATACAATGCACTATTAATGATCTTTCTCATCAATCTTAATTTTAAGACTTACAAGTCTTAAAAGCTTAATGTACAAAATACAAAACAATATTAATGTGGTCAAGATATTTAACATAGTCAATTAATTAACTGGTCAATAAATACAATTAATGCAATTATTAAAACACCCATTACACAAGAAATACAAATTAGCAAGCATATTGTACAACTAATTTAAACACAATTCTTGTATTAAATTTCATTAATACAAATAATAAAGCATATTATACAAATATTCAAGCCCGAACAAGCAACGGGCCAAATAAGCCCGAGCCCGAAAGGGCACGGCCAAACGGGGTCGAGCCCGAACGGGCACGGGTTAAACAAAATTATTGATATTCGTAAATTTATTGTAAAAAAAAACATAATAAACTAAAATACATTATTCACCGAAAACTTTTATTTCAGAGTACCCGCCGCTGCATCGCGCGGGTACCCTGCTAGTATATCTATACTACTTATAATGCACGAAGGCACCTCACTCTTAATTTTAAGACGTACAAGAAATTAAGCATTGTTTACAACACTTTAATGCACCCAATTTTCAGAATTACAACAAAGTAAGTATATTGTACAACAAAATAAAGCGTGGTGTCACTTTTAGACCAAAATTGTATCAAACAACATTAATGCTATTAAAAATACCCCTTCACCAAAAATTACAATCATTTAAGCACAATGTACAATAGCTGCAACCAATTTTCAGATTTACAACAAAATAAGCATAGTGTACAACAAAATAAGCATGATGTAATTTTCAGATTTACAACATTAATGCTATTAAAGTGGTCAATGTTATTAATGACTATAATGACTACTACTTACAAGAAAAGAAACATAGTGTACAACACTTTAATGCACATAATTTTCAGACGTACAAGACAAGAAACATAGTGTACAACAAAACACCACATTAATGCTATTTAATGTAGTCAATTATTTAACTGATCAATAAATACAATTAATACAGTTATTAAAACACCCCTTACATAAGAAATACAAATTATCAATCATATTGTACAACCAAATTAAACATAATTCCTGCATTAAATTTCACTACTACAAATAATAAAGCATATTATACTAGGGATGAGCACGGTACCGGTCCCGTACCGATCCCGTACCGAATTAGTGGTACCGATCTTTTCTCGAGCATAATTAGTGGTACCGGTACCTGAAAATCGGGTTTTCCCCGTTTTTTTTCGGGAATTTTCCGATTTGGTACCGGTCCCGTACCGAATTAGTGGTCCCGATTTTTTTTCCACCTTATTTCATAGTCCCGGTACCGTACCGTATTTCAAGAATCGGTACCGTTTCGGTACGGTACCGGTACGGTTCCGGTTACGTTCCGGGATTCGATTCGAAATGCTCATCCCTATATTATACAAATATTCAAGCCCGAACGGGCAACGGGCCAAATAGTCTTGAGCCCGAAACGGCGCGGACCAAACGGGCTCGAGCCCGAGCAGACACAGGCCAACGGGTTCGAGCCCTAACGGGCACGGCCTATACGAAATTCTTGATATCCGTAAATTTATTGTTAAAAAAAATATAATAAACTAAAATACATTATTTATTAAAAAAATTTATTTCAGTGTACCCGCCGCTGCAACACGCGGGTACCCTGCTAGTATTCTATTAACAAAGAAACTATTAACATGAAGAAGACTTTTAATCGGTCAACTTTTTCATATAAAACGTGTTTACTATTCAAATCGTACATAACTTTCTTGTTTATAATCTCAAATATCAAATCCTTCTCTCATGAAATCTCACTACCTGAAAATGATTTCAATCTGGCTGCTACTAATGTTTGTCACATTTTCACTACCGATATCGATATTATCTTTACCAGAATGTAACTTTCCTGCGATATTTAACTTTGGTGATTCGAATTCGGATACGGGTACTTTAGCAGCTATATATGGACAACTTCCATTCCCTTATGGCGAAACTTATTTCCATCATTCTGCTGGTCGTTACTCCGATGGCCGTCTTGTAATCGATTTCATAGGTATGTACTATACTACCATATCCTCATATTACGTGCGTTGATCGTTAAACTATACCCTTCATTGACTTCCTTATAAATCTAAAGTAATAAGCAACTACTGGTATTTTTTTAATATTGGTTTTTAGTTGAACTAGTCATAGTATATTGTTACGAATTGTTTATGAAATAATTATTTGTTTAAGTGTTTTTTTGTCGTTTCTGGAAGTTTATAGGCATCATCGCCATGTGTATAATTGGAAGTTTATGTCTTTTTCTTTTCATTCTTTTAATATAAAAGTGGAGTGAGGGTGTTTTTTAGTGCGTGTTAAAAAATGTTACTAGTGTTTTTTTAGTTTTTGTTTTGTGTTATAGAAATATTATCCGGTAAACACTAATGTGACAGTCTGCATCACACCTCTTTTAATGCTCTTAAAAGAGATAAGTTATCTTGCAATTTCAGTAAACGCTAGGACCTACATTACACTTTATTTGTAACATAAAACTATTTGATATGTTACATTTGGCGTGTAGTATCCATCTCGTTCATAACTACACTTAACTAATATTGTTGTCGTTAGGGTGTTATTCGGGTTAATTCTATTGGGTTCGGGTCAATTCGGGTTAAGGCTCAAAAAAACATACTTGAATTCGACCTTATTTAAAACTTGGGTTCAGGTCGGGTCGGGGTCGGGTATAGGTCGTTTAAAAATTATATAATTTTTGCGTTTACATACAAATTAGAAATAAAAAAAATGAAATTAGGGTCACTCAAGTTGACCTGAACCCGACTTTGTTTAGAACTCGGGTCAATTCGGGTTGACCTGATTGACCCTAATATAATTTTAGACCTCAACCCAAAAAGCCATATTCGAGTTCAGATTCGAGTCGGGTCGACTTTTATGACACCTCTAGTTGTCGCGTGACATTCCTCTAGATTAACAATCACATATGAAATTGTTTGTTGTTTACTCTTGTCGATTGTCACGTCAAAAGTTAGTGGAACAACAAAATAAAATGATTGATAAATGTAGCATATAAAATCTTTGCTAAATCTCTAGCTGCTACGCGTACTATCTGCTCATCGTAAAAAATCAGCTAACAAAAGATGTATCCCGTGGCCGTGATAGCTAAATAAATATTATGTTTGATTATAGGCTTTACAAATTAATAAGCTTAGGCCGGAGGGCAAGGCAATGCCTTATTCACTTTACACATTAGCGCCACATTAACTTTTTCTCTCCTCTCTCTTCCACTCACTTTTATGAGGAAAAGAGACTCACTTCCACTCACCTTAATTTTTGTTTTTATGTTTATTTTTTTAACAAACCAAACGGAATATTTGTTTTGCACACAAATCAAGTAGGTGACTTGGTCACCTTAAGTTGCGTTGGAAGGCGAGACTCACTCATGAGTAGTGAGTGTGCAAGGCAATGGCGAGTGAGCATGCATGTAAAGTGAGTCATTTACTTCCCTTGCCGAGTAGCCTTACTATGCAATTTGGATCTTTGGGCCCAAAAATAAGCATTAGATAAAGTTAGGTTTTAAACTTAGAAAGTTAAAACACAACCATCTTTTTCATCCGCTGCTCCAAACTCGAACAAAGTTCTCTCTTTTTCTCTACTTATTTTCTTCTTTATTTATCAACGATTCTTGTGATTTCTTTTTGAGTAATCATGGTTTCTGACCTTCTAGCCTACTAATCTATAAAGTTTGAATTCATCGCCACACATATTTAAACCAAGTAAAGCTTTCCTTTTTCAAAAGGTTGGCGTGATCACCTCAAAGTTATTTACATCTAACAAGAATTGAACTTGAGACCTTACACATTTTTAAAGTGATAGTCACAAGCTCTTTTACCACTAAACCAACCTTGATTGGTTTTCTTGTGATTTCTGTGTTACTTTATATATAGATTTGCATCTCATTTTCTCCGTCTCCTTAATATTAAAGTAGTTCTTATATACCTTTCATATATGGCTACAAAGAAAGTTCTTGTCAAATGTGGTTTATGGGACCCACCTACTAGTGCCTTAGGTCCGCTGGCCAAATCTCATTGATGGATCATATTATATAAACCCTCTATGATGTGACATAAATGGAGTTTTGGTCAAATATTCTTTTTGTCTCACATTTATTTTCAGTACAATACAGTTTTTTGTAAGTTACTGTTCCGTATTTCAGACAGTTTTAAGCGTTTGACTTATTAAAATTTACATTTTATGTTTCGTACTTTCAGTTTTAGAGTTTTTTTATATAAACAAAATTATAAAAATAAAAAGAAAAAAGAAAACGCAAAAAATATAAAGGTGCCTTTTGTAAAAAAGAAAAAGGGGGTTTGTATAACCTACCCCTCATCGATACATGCTAGATTCAATGTTTATGTGTAGGTTTTTGTATGGGAATCAGCCTGTGTGTTAGACAGTCAGATAAATCAAAAATTGATGATATTTATTGTGTATTAACTTTATGAGGAGAGTTATTTTACATACTAAACTTTTTTTATATACTAAGGGACTCATCTCCATCATCCATCTAAAAAGAAATCAATGACTGAGATTAAAAGCATTTTATTATTTCACCTATTTTTTATAATTTAAATATCTCTTAAACCGTTAATCGTTAAGCAAAAATAATTACACCATCACGACGAGCATTTAATTATCTTTCTATAGACGGGCACTTTGATATACTTTCGGGAAAAAAATCATTTTTTTCACGTTTTTTCGTCTTTTTTTTTTCGTTTTTCTTCGAAACTGGATTTTTGCATGAAATATCATATATGATTTAACATTAATTTGAAGATCGCATGTGATATTAGTGTTAAATCACATATGATATGTAATATCATATGTGATACTAGTGTTAAATTATATATGATAAATCACATATGATATACATATCATATATGATTTTACACTAATATCACATATGGTATTTAAATTATTGTTAAATCATATATGATTTTTTCATGCAAATTTCAGTAACGTAAAAAAACGAAAAAAACTTAAAAAAAAAACGTGAAAAACACGAAAAAGAAAATTTTTGTCGAAAGTATATCAAAGTGCCTATCTATAGAAAGATAATTAAATGCTCGTCGTAATGGTATATTTTTTTTCGCTTGATGATTAACGGTTTAAAAGATATTTATATTTGAAAAAAAAATGATGAAAGTGGGTTTTTTTAATTGTTGGGATTAATCTCATCCATTAAATCTAATAAAAATGGAGGGTGGAGATTGATACCTTAATATGTAAAGAAGTTTTTGTCCTCAAATGATCTTAAATCTAACTTTATATATGCCGTGTTGTATTATTTTGGTTAGGGCTGAGCATCAAAGGTCCAAAATCGAACCGGACCGACAAAACCGACTGAGCCGACAAAAACTAAGCCGACCCGATAGTCCGTCGGTTCGGTTACGGTTTCATGTTTTACATGTTTTCAAATTCGGGTCGGTTCGGTTCGGTTTGGTTCGGCCCAAAACCGACAAAAACATACCTAAATACACCAAAACCGAACCGAACCGACGGCCTGACACAAAACCAAACCCACCCGACGGCCCGTCGGTTCGATTTCAGTTTAAGTTTTTCATGAATTTCGATTTTTGGTTTTGTCGGTTCGAGTCGGGTGTCTTTACAACCTTTTATTAATAATATTGTAGTTATAGTGATTTTAGAAAAGACTGCGACTCGTCTCTTTTTACAAAATTAGTCTCTTATAAGTATTTGCGTAGAAATTCAAATAATTTTATTTTTTGCAATTAAAAATTTAAATTTGTAGCTTTTCAATCATATATCAAACATAATTTTTGAATTTTCAAATCATTATAGTTTATATATAGAAGTTACAAAAATATATGATTTTTTATATTCAAACACGCTTGATATATTACATGTAATATAACGGTTCGAAAACAGAAGATATTGATGTACATGCAAAAAATGATGAATCTTTTGAAGTTGTATACAAATACTTATGCTCATTTTACGACAACATGTTTAGTGTTCAACTTATATATTAGTGTTATATCACAAGTGATATATCAAACGAGTTTGAATATCAATTTCTTTTTACTATTTCAACAACTTGTATGAATTAACCGTATTAATTTAGAGGTTCAAATATTATGTGTAATATATGGTTGAAAAACTTAGAATGTGTATTTTTCAATTCAAAAAGTAATTTTTTTGGAGTTCTATGCTAATAACTTATGCTTATTTGCGACAACATATTAAGCGTTCAAACTTATAGATTAGAGTTATATCACATGTAATACGTCAAGCGAGTTTGACTTTTAAAAAATAATCTTCTAATTTCTTCAACTTCTATGAATAAACTGTGTCAATTTGGATGTTCATGACTTATGTCTGATATATGGTTGAAAAACTAAGGATGTGTATTTTTTAATGCCAAAAAATTAATCATTTTAAGTTTTACACACTTTGACTCGTTTTACATGTTGAGTGTTTATTAATGTTATATCACATGAGATAAATTAAGCGGATGCGACTCTAAAAAAAAAGTGAATGATTTGTTCCTAAATAACCCAAGCTTTCTATTAACAAAAATTGAAAACACTTCTTTATCTTAGATAAATGAAAATCGACTCATATGAAAATACAATCGCACTTTTAGAAAATAAATCGCATTCTAAATCTCACGGCAACGTACGGCTCTAAGATACTCGTAAGATACAAGAATCAAACAACACTTAGCTTTTCATTTTGTAGTTTTTTATTTAACAAAATTTTATTTACCAAAAGTCCAATATAGGATAATTTTTATAATCAAAATATCCATAAAGTGGCATTTATTTTCGGGAGAAATCATTTAAAAATGTGGTAAATTTACTATTTTTTTAGTTGTGTATTGTCAACTTTTTTCTGTTATTAAATCATCAAACTTTTGAATTTTGACTTTTGTGTATATTTACGTATGTAAAATAACCATTTTACCTTTATTTTTCAACCACTCTATTGAAAGCTAAAATGGTTATTTTATATGCGAAATACACACAAAAGTCCAAATCAAAAGCTATTTTACAGAAAATATTATATATTTCAAAATCTTATAAAACATACAATAAAGAGCCTCTAATATTGCAATCCTTTTAATCTTAACAAATCAAAAGTTTTAGGAAAAAGTCGCAAAGAAATTTGTGATTTTTGTGTTGTAAGTTGCGAGATTTCTTATCTATCTTAATATTTCTGTGCAAATAAGTTAGTGATATTATCATTTTTGTGATTTCTTGTTTTTTTAATAGCGGTAATATAGTCGCGAACTAGCAAAGAGTGACTCTAAAAATGAGTCAAATAACGATTACTATCAATGTATCATTAATATATGCTTACTACTTCATTTTTCAGCTGAAGGTTTAGGACTACCTTATCTTGATGCATTTCTTGATTCGATGGGTACAAATTTCAGTCATGGAGTCAATTACGCAATGGCCGGATCCACAATCCGACGTCAAAACACTACCATTTTCCAAAAGGGCGGGTATAGCCCGATTCCCTTAGAATTTCAGTATGTTGAGTTTTCTGATTTCTTGAACAAATCCCAAATGATCCGTGAAAAAGGTACTTGTTATTCACCCATTTACATAATGAATTGTATATGCATAGTATATCACATGCTAAAATGATATATTCCACATAATTGCGGTGCAGGTGATGTCTACAAGCAGTTGTTCCCTGCAAAGGATAAGTTTTCTAGTGCCTTGTATACGTTTGAAATAGGTCATAATGATCTCACTGCTGGCTATGACCTTGGTATGACTACTGAACAAGTGAAAGCGTATGTTCCCGATCTTATATCACAGTTTACGACTACCATCAAGGTGAGATAGATGTTGCTGACTTGTACTAGATGTGGCAAATGGGTGGGCATGACTTGAGTAACAGGTGCGGGTCAGAACGTGTACATATTGCTGTGGCCCACCCGAAATACTTTTTGCCCAGTCTTTTTATACAAATAATTAGCCTGTTATCTATATGATTAAACAAATTATATTATTTCAATACATTAAAAGCGCAATTAAGATCATTTTAACAGATTGATATCAGTTATATTCAGATTCAGTAAATTGACTTATATTGACTTACTTTGAATTGTACCATAAGACTAATTTATGCGTTCTTGAATGCCAAAACAGAACGTCTATGCAGGTGGTGCCAGAGCATTCTGGATACACAACACAGGACCGGTTGGTTGCTTACCTTATATCCTGGATACACGTGTGATCCCAGCCGCACAAATGGATAAATATGGTTGTGCAGCCCCATATAATGACGTTTCACAGTACTTTAACCAGAAACTTAAGGAAGCCGTTATCCGACTCCAAAAGGAATTTCCTTTGGCTGCCATCACTTATGTTGATATGTATGCTGTCAAGTATTCACTCATTGCACAAGCTAAAAAGCTCGGTAAGTTTGTGTTATGTTTCAGATAGATAGAAATAGCTATATTTGCAGGTCGGGTCATATTTTGGTTAATTGGTCGGGTCATAGTAGACTCATTTGGCGTGTTCCACGATTAAGCGATTAACCAAATTTTAGAGTTCACATTTATATTCATATCTAAGTATATTGGGACGACAGGATTTGGTGATCCGTTTTTGGTGTGTTGTGGGCATGGAGGAAGGTACAACTTTGACAATGCAAGAAGGTGTGGGAGCACAGAAACTGTGAATGGTAAAAAAATCTTGATTGCAAACTCGTGCGAAAATCCATCATCAAGGATCATTTGGGATGGGATTCACTTCACGGAGGCGGCTAACAAATGGATATATGATCAGATTGTTGATGGGACGTTTTCTGATCCACCTGTTCCATTAAAGATGGCTTGCCATCAGAGCACTCATGACTTTCCGGATTCCCCGGACGAACTCCGTGAAAAATGACTATTGTAAATAAACAACACACTATTTTTAAGGGATCGATACTTATTCACTAAATAAAATATTACAATACGAGGAGATAATTGGTTGGAATGAATATAAGGTTGTTTTAGTTTATGAGTCCATGTGTTCGTTTCAATGTAAGTTGGTGGTGTTAGAAGTCGTGATTCATTTTGGGGAAAATTACGAAAACGATCGTATTTCACCAATTTTGTTTAAACCAATGTCGTATTTTGAATAAACTCAAAATGTTATTAGAATTGGTAAAGAAACCCGTCAGCTTAATTCTCTTTAATCTAAAAGTATAAATACAATATAATGGCTTGAGCATAGTGGCCAAAGCCTAAAGTAAACTAATAGTAGTAACAAATATGGGTTTAATCCAAAAGTATAAGTACAATATAATGGGTTGGAAAGTAAGCAAACATAGTGGGCCAAAGCCTAAAGTAAACTAATAACAAATATGGGTTTAATCCATAATACATGGATCAACTAATACATTCTTGCAGTTTGAGCAGGAGACCATCGAACGTTCAAAAATAGCACAGTAGGCAACCCTTTCGTAAAGATATCCGCATAACTGAACCGTGAAGGAACATGGAGAACACAAACTTGACCCGAAGCAACATAGTCACAGACAAAGTGAAAATCTCAATATGCTTGGTACGCTGGTGTTGTACAAGATTAGTAGACAAATACATTGAACTAACATTATCACAATAAACCAATGTGGTGGTAAACAAAGGAGCGTAAAGCTCATGTAAAAGATTACACACCCAAGCAGTCTCAGCAACCACATTAGTAACACCACTATATACAGCTTCAGCACTAGAGCGAGACAAGGTAACCTGCCACTTGGTAGACCATGAAAATATGTTATCACCAAGAAATACAATAACCCGACGTAGTCAAAATCGGTATAAGAAGTTAGATGTAGACGATACATGAAGCTAAATGTCATGATCAATAGTACCACGCACATAATGTAAAATACGCTTTAAAGCAGTCAACTGAGGTTCTCATGGATCATGCATGTAAAGACAACCCTGCTGAAGTGCATAAGAAATGTCAGGGTGGGTAAATGTGAGATATTGAAGCGCACTAGCCGAGCTCCGATATAACGTAGGATCACTGACAAGATCATTGTCTGCTCCTAAATTGGACTCATTATCCACATGAGTCCTGCATGGATTACACTTCTGCATATGTGCACGCTCAAGAATTTCCTCAGCATAAGTAGATTGTGATAAAAATAAACTTGCAGATGACCGTTGAGTAGAAATGCCAAGAAAATAATTCAACGAACCAAGGTCCGTCATAGCAAACTCAACATGTAACGAAGTAATAACCCGATGTAAGAAAGCTGAATATGAAGCTTTAAGTATGATATCGTCCACATATAGCAACAAGTAAGCAATGTCAGAACCACGATGAAATATAAATAAATAAGAGTCTATTTTACTGTGCTGAAAACCAACTCGAGTAGCATAACCAACACAGCACTAAAAACAAGCATGTGGGGCTTCCTTAAGCCCATATAAAGAACGCTGCAGATGACATACATAATCAGGTCTCAGGATCCATAACCCAGAAGGTTGATGCATATAAACTGTCTCTGATAAATGACCATGAAGAAAAGCATTCTTTACATCTAACTAATGAACAGGCCAGTTGCGAGACACAACAATACTCAAAACAGTGCGTATAGTTAACACCTGGAGTGAAAGTCTCGTCACAATCAATGCCTTGTTGCTGACTGCAATCATTCGCTACTAGACGAGCCTTATAGCGACTAAGAGATCCATCTGCATAATACTTATGCCTGGAAAGCCACATAGATCTCACACTATTAACGTTAGCTGGACGGGGCACAAGCACCCACGTACTATTAGTAATTAAAGCATTTTATTCATCTGCCGGGTCTGCTTTTCAACCCAATTATCTCTGACAAGTATTTAAACATAAAATAGCTTAAGTAAGATCTCTGATAAGGATAAGGGAGAACAACACTCACTGATAAAGATCAAAGAGTAAGAATCCGCTGATGGAAATCAAAAGTCTTACTCTCTATTGGTTATCAGAAAGTGTATAGCTCGCTTACACTTATCAATGAACATTGGTCACTGATGGATATCAGTAAGAGCGACCCACTGATAATAAGAAATCAGTGAGGGTTGTATAAAGCTCAATCAACTGTCAAGCTTCAGGGAATTCGAAGACCAACTGAAGAAACACTTTGTAAACTGATACGGTGTTAGGGAGCAAGGTATAAGGAGCTATAAGCAACACCAGAGGCACTGAGAGCTAAAAAAATATCTCTTTGACCCTGAAGACTTATCTCTGAAAGAGTTTTTTAGTCTCTGATAAATGGGCGGGAAACGTGTTGGGAAGATAAGCTAAGAGTCTTATCAAAGGATGATAAAATAAGATTTGGGTACAAAAGGTTGCCAGCATTGTGAACTCAAAGCACACTCCACCTAGTATCCTAGGCACATTCTATCTACTCCATGTGCATCCACAATATTTTCCTCCCTATTTATACGAGACTTTGTAACCGAGTTAAGTAGGATTCTAAACAAACACATAAAGTAGTACTTAGCACTATAGTTGATAGGATCCCCTCTCTGAGGAACAGACTAAGCAAAGCTAGTTGCGTCTATTCGTTCTAATCGGAGTGTTACATTTGTCGCTCAACCGTAATATTGTTACCGAGAGCTATTCCATTGTAAATCTTTGATTCATTTCTAATAAGATTTATACATGTTGAAAAGTACAAACGGTGTTTCCAGTAGACATTGTGGTCTTGAGTAAAATATGTCAATTTTCTCAGAAGTAAAAGCAGTTTACAGAATAAAGACAATGTAATCTGTCTATACAAATTTTTAGACGTATACCTGCATATAGTGACAGTGTATAACGGCAAATAATTATATGTGCGAAATCATGATTCTTGTTCGACCTTTGCTGCAAAGCGTGTTTTTTTTTAAATATTAAGTGTGTGTTTTTTAAAAATTAGTATAGTGGGTGTTTTTGAAAAGTTATTAAGTTTAAAATTGATCAAGCTTAAGGTGAATTAAGGGATACTTAGAGGGTAATTTAGACAAACTACATTAATTTAAGATTTCAAGAATGGTCACTAATACTTTATAAGAGTGGTCGGTGTGGAGCAGTTATTTGTCCGCCAAAGACCCAATAACGCACGAATGCACATTGTGCTGCACCATGCCTCCCTCCGTTCGTCCGTCGTCTGGCTTTTAGCCGGTGCTATACTATTTATTTTATTTTTTTATTATTATTTTTTTGAGTGAATGGGTATTTTTGGTAGGGTATTTTGTATGACCTCCATGCACCAATAACATGTTATGAGGTTTTTGTTGGTGAATGTATTTTAGTTGTTGGTGTGTAATTGAGAGGCTGGTGAGGTGACACTGAGGTGAGAGACGAATAACATGTTGTTGGTCTCTCTCACACCTTGCACTATAATATGTGTGAAAACGTAGAGGGGGGGGGGTGAATACGTTACCGTTTAAAATCATTAGATCTTTTGTATCAAATCACTTATGAAGCTTGTTATTATATGAAAGTATCAATTATTGTTTATGACTAATATAAAGCATAGTAAACCAAGTTGTCACACAAACATCATCATCAAACCACATCATAAGCAATTATAAAGGTAAAGAGATAAAGAAAGGAAAGTGCAAACCGAACACGAGGATTTATAGTGGTTCGGTCACGGAACTCCTCTCCGCCCTACTCCACTCCCCGAGTACCCAACTCGAGAGTTACTTCACTAAATCAACAAGCTCCCTTCTCGGCGGAGAAAGCCTTACAATCGTCGCTTACACTTTTTCCGGTACAAAGCTAAATACCGGGTTCTAGTTCGAGGTAGAACCAACCTAACATCGCCTATACAATATTTCCGACACTAAGCTAGATGTCGAGTTCTTTTCAAGGGTACAACCACTCCCACTATGTTTTATGGCCAAACATAACAAACCTTGTGTTTTATGGTACAAACACATAAACCATCTAATCTAGTTTGGTGAAAGTGTTGTGATGATGCAACGATGTTTACAATGATGATCCATGACATAAATGTCTAATGGATATGAATGACTAATCTAAATGATCTTCTTAAATAAGAAGTATTCAATCAATGAGGATATCAAGAGATCTTGAATCTTCATATGTTGATATGCTTTGGTGAATGAGGATGGCTAGATCTCCAAGCTTTCCTTGTTTGATCAAAATGTAAAGTATGCTTACAACAAAGATGAATGTTAGAAGCATTATGATCATGTGATGATGAGGGTGATTAATGTATGTTACTACATGGTTATCTATAGATCTAAAAGATGAAAGAAAGATAGAAAGAATGTGTGTTGAAAGGGATGATTGAAATGAGAAGACAATGAGCTCTATTTATAGCCAAAAATGTAATCTAAAAAATAATACTTTATTAGATTTGATATCTTAGAATATCTTTCAAGATCTTGCAAATCTAACCAAATATTGACCAAATCTTCCAAAGATATGATGATGCATGAAGTGATGTAAAATTGTATTTACATTTAGATTAAAATGTTCATGAAAATAAACTTGTAAAATGTATTATGTAACTAGTTTATAAAAAGTCTAATTGCCTTTTATAAAATAAAATATCTAGTTAGGTGCTTGACAAAATAATATATATTTTGTCAAGTGTAAGTAAACTTTAGTATTTGTATTAATATTATAGTTGGTTTACTTGTACAAATAAAAGTATATATTTGTTAGACATTTTACAAATACTTGTGAATGCAAAATGTAAAATGAGGTTCGAAATAGAATGATTAACCTATTAAAATACTTAGTGACTCTAAACGTATTTTAAACATTCTAAATGATTTGTTAATGGGTTTGATCATAATGCCACATAACAAACATGTACGAACATGTGTTGTAACATACGAGGACTTGAGACATCGAGAGGTGTTGAATGTATGTTGAGACAAATGTAATTACAAGTAACTTGTACATTTTACGTTATGTATTACAAGTTACATGTTTGTCATCAATCAAAACAAACGAGACTGTATAGATTAAATATCGTAATATTTGCACTAACAATCTCCCCCTTTTTGATGATGACAAAGATATGTAAACGTAATAGAAAGTAAGATGCAAAAAAGTTACTTGTATCCTTACTACCTTTACATTACCTTCTCCGTTTACACTCTTCTCCCCCTTTTGTCGAAACAAAAAGGGCGTGTCCTTGGAGTTTAACTTAATTTCTCCCCAAAAAGGCGAGCTTGCATCATCCCTAGCGAAGTTAAATCGTCTACTTCAATCCGTCCCTTGTTTGGTAGCGGATCCATGGATCAAATAAAGAGGCTTAACCTACATCAAGGTTAGTTTTATGCAACAAAAATTATGAGAAATATATGAAAAAGAAAAAGGCATAGCAATGTTAGCCTATTTTCTCCACTTTTTATCGAAGCACAAATGCTTGTTGAAAAGTGAGAATGATGCTAAATGCGTGCATGCTCCCCCTTGACGGTTGCTCCCCCTTGTTTGAGGCATCAGGGTATGATTAAAAATCTACAAAACAAATATTAGTGCAAAAGTATATTCGTCGTTGGACGAGTAAGTGATATACAACAAAGTGTGTATAAGATGCATTCAGTAAATTCTTGACGGAAGCTCCCCTTGCTCTAGGGCGTCAAGATGAACCTTCAAAATAAATATTAGTATAATAGAAGCTTTGTCTTTAGACAAATATGCCATATACAACCAAGTGTATAGACGATGCTATATGAGTACTTAAAGGATATTCCTCCTTGCTCGAGGGTGTCAAGAAGCACCTAAAATAAGAAAAATAATTGATGAAAACTTCATCCTTAGATGAGTAAGTTATATACAATCTAGTGTATATGATGATGAACCTACAATGAAAAACATTAGTGCAATATATTTCATCTTTTTGACAAAAAATAAGATGTATATATGTGATAAATGATATAATCAAAGTTCTCATGAAGTGTAGTCTCCTAATTACAATCATAAGAAAAGTGAGAATATAATATGATAAAAGCCTACAAAATAGTTCCTAGAAAGAAGATATGGAGTCTCCCACCGGGTGTGCCACTAGTGGTGCTAGTGTTGGTGTCAGTTTACTAGTAGGATTCATGTGGTGATGGTAGATGACTCAGATTTACAAAAGTAATTTTTCGCTAATCCATGGTGGTGATGATTAGTGAAAGTGGTGATGGAAGGTGGTGGTGATTAGGTAGGAAGCTATTAAGGAGTTAGAAACTCGTATGTATAGCAAATATAAAAATATGGATTCATGCAATCCTTTCGTCGTGTCAAGTGACCAAAGCTAAGAGGAAAAAAATATGAATGGACATTGCATTTCAATGATGCATAAGGGTTATGATTTGAATGATTTATTGATGCTAACAACCTATTGTTTTGAGCAAGTTCTCATATGCTTCAACCCAAGAGTAATCAATAATGCGTTCTATCTAAGAGTATTATAATGAAGATACCAAAAAATATAAAAGTGATAACATGAAGATAAATTCGTTCATTGATTGACACGAATTATAAAGATGACCTATTCTAGGTGGCAATGGGAAATGTAGTATTAGCATGGTATTGACCATCATGGATGATTATTACATTGAAAAGAAGTGAAGACAATATGAAAAATACTAATAATAATAATGAGTACCTATATGAGGATGACATCATTTAAGAGTTGGATAGACCAACATGCTAAAAAGGTGTTGGGAATGGCTGTTTTAATTAATATATCGTTTGCACTAACAATGACATGCATGATATGCGGGAAAAGGATAAGATCCTATGATGGTGTTCTAGATAGTGAAGTTTTAAGGTGCTGGTTTAAGGAAAATCCTATATGTGGAGATGAAGACTTTTTGTAAAAACACATGATGCGTTTTTCACTTGACGAGGTATTGGTGCGAAAAAGGTTGAACTAGTTGTGGTTTCATGAACTGGTTTTAGCTAAGTGGTGTTTACCTATGTGTTGGTATTGTAGAGTCTAAGAGACATAAATTTTGACAAAAGACAATTATGTGAATGAATTTCTCTCCCCCTTAATTGGTGGACATCCAACATAATGTGTAATGTATCAAATAAGGAATGACAACAAAGTGTTTAGGAGGTTATTCGGGTTTACGAAAGAGATGAGCTTAGTGATGTTTTTCTGGATGATGGTTAGCATACAATGAACTTCATCCTTAAAGTCACGTACCTCTTCTCGATTAATACGAGATGATCGTATGATGAGGCATGTGGTTTCCTAATAGGAAGTGAAGAGGATTAGAGTACTGTAATAACTAAATAATGATGGAGGTTATTTTTGGAAAGTGGAAGCAAAAATGAGATTTGGAAAGAGGTCGGTTGAAAGACAAAAATGCAAAGCCAACCCTCTAGAACTTAATTTTATATGCTTTTAAACTATATGCAAGTGTGGGGGTCCCATAAAGCATAGTACTAATCTACATAGCAATAAAGGGGATTGTGCAAAAATGAGCATATAAAAGTTAGAACCAAGTGAGATAACAAATAATTTGTTATCAACCTACAAAACAAATTTGTTAGTGACAAAAGATGTTAACATGATAGAAATCAAATGATAACATGTTATATAAGCAAAAACACATTGCACTTTAGTAGACAAGAAGTCACCATACAAGATAGCATCAAGACAATCATATTATGCAAGAATACAACTTTATTCAAGACATTTCATTTTGAGATTGTTTTGTCGTTAGACTTAGATGCTTAAGCATACTTGGCTTGTAAATTAACACAACAATCTATGTGATTAATTTGTAAGATAAAAGGGCTTCTAAAAGTTTGTCATACCAAAAGCATTTTGACATATTATATGTGCATATGTAGCAAACAAATAGTGTGACAAGAAGCAAAAGAAACAAGATGAAAGATTCATGCAAGCCATGTTTAAGACATAACAATTTGGAGCATGTATCATTTGGATCGTACTACACATAGATATAATGAATGCCAACTAATAGCTTTCAAACACAAACTTATCATATCAGAATTATCACGTATCAAAATGACATATTATGATTTCATAAGTAACATGTTAATCATGCTAAAATTAATTCAAAAGTAAGTATCACGCAAATAAAGTTTTAGGTTTAAACGTTTTAGTAGCATGAAATAAGAATACAAGCATTATAAAGATAAAACCGTACTAAGGTTTACACATTCGACTAATTATCAAACACTAAGATAATGTCAAATCAACTTATCGTATCAAAAAAGAACATGTAATCAACACATGTAAGTGCAATGCAAGTGGTTTTAAAAGAAAAGTCATATATACTACTTGTTTGATTAGTATTCCTAAGGCGAGGCAAACTATCAATGTTTTAACACTTACTTTAGGCAAGTATAGGAAAACAGATTTTTCAAGTTGGAGAATGAATATGAGACTATTACTAGCGGTGCTCAATTAAGGCTAAACACGACCATTTTTACGGGTGATTCCACAAACCCAACTTCTCTCCAGGAAGCAATTCAACCGTTAGGTCAAATTGAGTTTCTAGTGCAATAGATTCTCCAGTAATCATTCTCATGTTAGAAAGATGGGAACTCCTACTTTTGCCTATTAAAGTGTATAAAATATGATAGTTTACCAATACTTGGCTTAATGTGACACAACTAATATGCAATATAACTAAGGAGATGAAGATGTCATGTTATACACATGAATTTTAACAATGGTGTATTTGATAAACAATGTGTTTTAATCTTGTGTTTAGAATTGAAAGTTGTTCAAATTACACAGCTAATTGTATGATCTAATGGATGACATCTTGTACTTTAAATGTGAATTGATCATCTAAGACTAGAGAATATGTTAAACTAAGAACGTTCTCAAGAAAGCTCTTTGGTATTTTATTTAACAATAATCTAAGTGAGGTTACCAACTTCAATAGATCTTGTGTATGCTCTAAAGATGTGTAATTTTAACCTTGGATGTGCACTCGGTTTGAGCAAGGTTAGGTTATGATGTACGCTTGAAAGGAAATAGATACAAATAGTATCTTTCAACAAATGAGATTATCCCATGGGATAAAGTTATCATGCTTATGAAAACAAGTATGACAAGATGAATTGGATATGCTAGTTCATAGAACTTGTAGATGTTTGTTTCAAGATCATTTAGCCAATGAGGTGTAATGAAATCTCTTGTAACACAACTATTTATGTCGCAAGAATGATGCATAGGATATACAATATCCTTTTAACAAGATGAAATCTTAACGCATGAATCTTAGTCATAATGTTCTTCAAAACATCATGTTTTCCTAAATGAAGATATGAAGCCAAAGTGTTTGAATCGGATAGTCCCATCTAAATAAACTTGGTCTCAAGATTATATTCACTAGATGATGACAAGAGGAATTCACTTGAGTTTCTTATGTATACAACTCAAAAGTCATTGTTGCTTGGGGTGTATGATGTTGGCTTTGAGATTGCATTTTAACATATGTTGTTAAAATGTTGATTTGAGGTTTAACGAAATTTATGCAGAAGTTTAACGACGAAGTATTATTAATACTTTGATAATTTGTGAAGGTAGTACTACTTATACCTAGTGGAAATTGACAACAATTACCAAGAGCACCATGCTTATTTGATAGTTGAGGTTCTAGCCATAATGAATTATCCAAGTCCTTATATGTTGGAAAGGATGTTTGAGTTTGTTCAAACATGCATTTGATTCAGTACAAGTGTTGGACACAAGGGCTTTTTGAGCAATACACTCAATGAATTCAAATGATGGTAAGGATGGTGGATTGGTTGATCTAGGTGGTAGGTCTTCTAGTGTCTAAATAAGGATGTGGTGATGTAGGGGTTTGTTGTGCTATGGGAGTACTTAGGTTGAATATTTGTCCATAGATGTTGAACACAAAAAATACGGATACTAATTCTTATGGTTCATTGGTTGCTACAACTAGTGGGTGAAGTGCTTGAAGTTTTGGTCATGTCTATGAAGCTTAGGGGCTGAGGTATAGGTTCATCTTGAAAGGGCACGTTTGGTTTAAAGGATGCTCTTGGAAGTTCATGAGCAACACGCTTAATGGTGCCAAAAGATGGAAGAGGGATAGTAGGTGTCAAAGAGGGATAAGTGGCACAGTAGGTTGTTTGTTTTGGATAAGTGTTTGATTCATTTTAGGATTAGTGTTTTAACATGTGTTGTTAAAATACTTGGGTGTTGATTTTTCGGATATGACTTTTAATGACTACAATCGTAAGTCGCATATACTTGAATATTTCGGATGAAATACTTAAGTTGGCAATCCTACCTTGTTGAGACTATGGAGCTTAGATTGCACTCGAGGATAGCAAGACTCTTTAACATACATGTGAGTTATGACTCGATGTAAATGCTTATCGTCTTGGAGGATGACACATTATTTTCATGTTAACCAGGTGAGGCAAACATGTAGATACAAAACAATATCTATAGTCATATGTTAGACTTGTGTATGATATCTTTGCAAATAATGAGTCCAGTTTTATTAGTCTCGGTAAGTCATCTAAGTCATCCGCAAACGGGTGAGGAGATGTTGGTGGTGTTGCACAAAGTTTGATAGGTACAAGCTTTGGAGACTTTGGTAGTGAAGTTGTTTTGGATGATGGTGGGTGATTTTGGTGGTGGAGTTGGAGTACTCAAGTTTAGAAAGTTCACATCTTGAATGGGTGATGAGATGTTGAGAGGTAATGAGTCTGAGGATGAAGAGCTCAAGTTAATGAAGCAACAAGATCGAATGCTAATCCTAGTGGTTTTCTTAAGTGGCTTATTTGAGGTTAAGGATTTAGTCATTTTGACTTTGCTTTAAGAAATGCTAAGCTTGAGGAAAAGTAACAGTGAAGGTGTGAAAATGATCATCTTGAATGTGTTGATTTATGGAACTAAGGATTCATGGATTTGATGTTAATCCATACAAAGACGGTAGTTTCTAATGAGATGGAAGTGTCTAAAATAATGTCAAACATCCTAAGTTAATCCATTGAGGATGTGTTGAGTGAGGTATGAAAGATATGTATTAACAACTATCCTAGAAACGAAGTTTGGTAAATTAGATTGCGGGTTTTAGTAAAATTCAATAACTTACCTGTAGGATCCACGACACCAAAATCATACACGCACGGTACCCTAAAAAAAGGGTGCCGTCTGGTCCGCCTGTACAGGTACGGCGGTACCAAAATACATAAAGGACGGTACCAAAATTATGGTGCTGTCTGATCCGTGGAGTGCAGAAATATGGACAGAGTACGTTTTTAGGTGTCAGGGACATTTCCGAAACCTGAAATTTTTCTCAAAAGCTGCTATACTAAAAATTTCTAGTTAGGAAAAGCAAATAACACATGTATAAACATAGTGGAGCATAAATTTTGAGCAAGGCTTTTTGATTTCCACAATATAGTGAAAATGGGTCAAATTTGATAGCACACTTGTGCTATCCACCTGCATAAACCGGTTAGCATACAACATTGTTTTAAGTCATATTATCATCCTACAAAGTAAAAACAAATAAATTACATCATACAACATTGTTTTTGTCCTTGTACCAAACACTCTCTTAAAACCTCTATTTTTCAAAGTACTTGACTAACTTACTTAGTACTTATTGCTAAGCGAGTCATGACATTTCATAAGTTATGCGAGATGTTAGTATAACCTATGCAAAGGAAGTGATCTAAGTCTATAAGTGATGGTAAAACAATTTTCCAACTAAGTGCACAAAATCTAGCAAATGTCCTATTGTGCATAAACAAGAAATCGTCAAGCAAGCGACTAAATAACACGGCAAGATTGACATTATATTATGCAAACAAACAAGTGTAAACAACAATTTGAAAATAAGCAAGCAACATATATGCAAACAACATAAACAAGTGGTCATTTAGCATAGCATAACAAAAAAACACTTTTCGTCATTTTGCGTTTAAGAATGACGATGTATACCAAGCTTAATTAGTTTCCTTTAAACATATTACCAAATTATTTAGTTTCAAAAGAAATTGTATCCAAGTTTCAAGAATACCAACTTAAATTACTTGATTCAAAAATTTTGAGTTTTTATGTTAAAGCGAAACTTAATATCTTAGATATACGGTAGTATTTGGTCTATTTCACCTATTTAAAATTTGACTCATGCCATGAGAGTATTTTTAAATTAAAGTAGACTCAATTCCCTTTGAAATGATAGGTGGTTCGACTCCTACGGACTTACGGTTAATAAGTTATGAATTTTTTAAGTTGGCCAAAAAACTGCGTACTGTGCAGACCAAGGAACCAAAAGTTTACAAGCAAGGAGCCCTTTTTTTGGTTCCGCCCAGTCCGTGGTCTTCACAGAAAGTTGAAAAATGTACTTACTCATGGCGAAAAAGTGTAGGACTTACTAGATTTGATAGAAAAAATATAATACACATATTTTGTTTATTATTTTTACTAATGTGACTTATCTAAACATTTAACAACAAAATTTCTAAATTTAATTAGCAAAACATTTTTCATATTATATTTCGCTTCAATGGTAATTTGATACATGGATCGTGCTCCATTTTAAAAACCATTTGTTTTGAAAATAAGAGCTACGAGGCTCTGATACCAATTGTGAAAACGTAGAGGGGGGGGGGGTGAATACGTTACCGTTTAAAATCGTTAGATCTTTTGTATCAAATCACTTATGAAGCTTGTTATTATATGAAAGTATCAATTATTGTTTATGACTAATATAAAGCATAGTAAACCAAGTTGTCACACAAACATCATCATCAAACCACATCATAAGCAATTATAAAGGTAAAGAGATAAAGAAAGGAAAGTGCAAACCGAACACGAGGATTTATAGTGGTTCGGTCACGGAACTCCTCTCCGCCCTACTCCACTCCCCGAGTACCCAACTCGAGAGTTACTTCACTAAATCAACAAGCTCCCTTCTCGGCGGAGAAAACCTTACAATCGTCGCTTACACTTTTTCCGGTACAAAGCTAAATACCGGGTTCTAGTTCGAGGTAGAACCAACCTAACATCGCCTATACAATATTTCCGACACTAAGCTAGATGTCGAGTTCTTTTCAAGGGTACAACCACTCCCACTATGTTTTATGGCCAAACATAACAAACCTTGTGTTTTATGGTACAAACACATAAACCATCTAATCTAGTTTGGTGAAAGTGTTGTGATGATGCAACGATGTTTACAATGATGATCCATGACATAAATGTCTAATGGATATGAATGACTAATCTAAATGATCTTCTTAAATAAGAAGTATTCAATCAATGAGGATATCAAGAGATCTTGAATCTTCATATGTTGATATGCTTTGGTGAATGAGGATGGCTAGATCTCCAAGCTTTCCTTGTTTGATCAAAATGTAAAGTATGCTTACAACAAAGATGAATGTTAGAAGCATTATGATCATGTGATGATGAGGGTGATTAATGTATGTTACTACATGGTTATCTATAGATCTAAAAGATGAAAGAAAGATAGAAAGAATGTGTGTTGAAAGGGATGATTGAAATGAGAAGACAATGAGCTCTATTTATAGCCAAAAATGTAATCTAAAAAATAATACTTTATTAGATTTGATATCTTAGAATATCTTTCAAGATCTTGCAAATCTAACCAAATATTGACCAAATCTTCCAAAGATATGATGATGCATGAAGTGATGTAAAATTGTATTTACATTTAGATTAAAATGTTCATGAAAATAAACTTGTAAAATGTATTATGTAACTAGTTTATAAAAAGTCTAATTGCCTTTTATAAAATAAAATATCTAGTTAGGTGCTTGATAAAATAATATATATTTTGTCAAGTGTAAGTAAACTTTAGTATTTGTATTAATATTATAGTTGGTTTACTTGTACAAATAAAAGTATATATTTGTTAGACATTTTACAAATACTTGTGAATGCAAAATGTAAAATGAGGTTCGAAATAGAATGATTAACCTATTAAAATACTTAGTGACTCTAAACGTATTTTAAACATTCTAAATGATTTGTTAATGGGTTTGATCATAATGCCACATAACAAACATGTACGAACATGTGTTGTAACATACGAGGACTTGAGACATCGAGAGGTGTTGAATGTATGTTGAGACAAATGTAATTACAAGTAACTTGTACATTTTACGTTATGTATTACAAGTTACATGTTTGTCATCAATCAAAACAAACGAGACTGTATAGATTAAATATCGTAATATTTGCACTAACAATATGTAAATCCAAAATTCATGAATCTGTAAATTGTATCTTGTGGAGAGAAAAATATTGTATAGATTAAAAGAAAAAAATTTCATGATGTCATCTTTTACTAGCTGAATTTTTTTTAATGGTCAATTAAATTATAGAGTAAATTACACTATTCGTCTTTATGGTTTATGTTTACTGCAGCCGTTAGTCCATTGACCAAAACAATTGCACTGTTCGACCTTAAGTAACAAACGTTATGCGTCGTTTGTACCTCTCTAACGGGGCCCACTAACTGTCGTTAACTCTTGTTAACTTGTTTTCCCATGAGGCTATACTCATCATTTCGCAAACCAAAAGGACGAACGGTGTAATTTACTCTTTCTATTATTTATTTAATTATTAATACGTTAGTTAAGTCCGCTTTTATACGTTTTCATATGTTTTTATCCGTTTCATCCGCTTTTATACGTTTTCGTCCGGTTTTATACGTTTACGTACGTTTTTATCTGTTTATATACGTCTTTATCCGTTTTCATCCGTTTTAATATGCTTTCATTCGTTTTTCTTACGTTTTATCCTTTTTTATTCGTTTTCATCCGTTTTCGAATGTTTTTATTCCATTTTGTCTGTTTTATCCATTTTTGTTTGTTTTTATACGCTTTCGTATGTATTTCTTACGTTTTATGCGTTTTTATACGTTTTCATCCATATTTATACGCTTTCGTCCGTATTTCTTACGTTTTTATACATTTTCATCCATATTTATACGCTTTCATCCATTTTTCTTGGGTTTTAATACGTTTTTCCGTCTTTATCTGTTTTTATACGTTTTCGTCCATTTTTATACGCTTTCCTACGTTTTTATCCTTTTGCATTCGTTTTTATGCTTTTTTTTTTTCGTCTTTATAAATTTTTGTCCGTTTTTAAATGTTCGATCCGTTTTTATCTCTTTTATACGTTTTCTTCCTTTTTTTCTTATGTTTTCATATGTTTTTATTCGTTTTCATCCGTTTTTATATGATTTAGTCCGTTTTCTTACGTTTTTATCTACTTTTATATGTTTTTGTCCGTATTTATACGTTTTCATTCATTTTTATACACTTTCATCCATTTTTCTTACGTTTTAATCTGTTTTCATCCGTTTTCGTCTTTTTTACGATTTCACATGTTTTTATCCGTTTTAATTCATTCTTATGCTTATTTTGTCCATTTTTATATGCTTTTATCCATTTTTATGCGTTTTTGTCAGTTTTTGTGTGTCTTCATCCATTTTTGTTTGTTTTAATACGTTTTTCATCCATTTTTGTTTGTTTTAATACGTTTTGTCAGTTTTTATGTGTCTTCATCCATTTTTGTCAGCTTTTATCCATTTTTAAAACCAGATAAAAATGTATAAAAAGGACAGAAACATGTCGAACATATAAAAACGTAAGAAAAACGGACGAAAGCGTATAAAAACGGACAAAAAACATATAAAACAGAAAAAAAAACGCATAAAAACATATAAAACTAGACGAAAATTTATAAAAATGGATAAAGACGGATAAGAAATAATGAAAACGTAAGAAAACCGAAAGAAAGTGTATAAAAACGGATAAAAATGTATAAAAATGAACAAAAACGAAGGAAAACGTAAGAAAAACGGATAAAGATTTTAAAACGGATAAAAACGAACAAAAATGTATGAAAACGGATAAAATGATGTAAACTTATAAAAACGGACGAAAACGCATAAAAACGGATGAAAACGAATAAAAACGCATGTAAATGTATAAAACGGACGAAAACGTATGAAAATGATGAAAACGGATAAAAAACGGATATAAACGTTTGAAAACATAAGAAAAATAGACGAACGCATATAAAAACGGACGAAAATGTATAAAAACAGATAAAATCATATGAAAACGTAAGAAAAACTCATGTAAGCTTATAAAAACGGATGAAAACGTAAGAAAAAGGGACGAAAGTGTATGAAAACAGATGAAAACATATAAAAAGGACAAAAATGTATAGATACGGGTAAAAACGTATAAAATGTAATAAATATTGACGAAAGCATATAAAAACGGATGAAAACGTATAAAATGGACAAAAACGTATAAAAACAGGTAAAAACGTAAGAACAAACTGACGAAAGCCTATAAAAACTTTTAAAACGGATAAATATGTATGAAAACCTAAGAAAAAGGACGCAAGCATATAAAAACGGATAAAATGTATGAAAAGGTAAGAAAAACGGACGAAAACGTTTTAAAACAGATGAAAACGAACAAAAACGTATAATACGGATAAAACGTATGTAAACGTTTAAAAACGGATGAAAACGTATAAAACGAATGAAAACGTATTAAATCGTATAAAAATGGACGAAAAGTATAAAAACGGACCATACTAACGTATTAATAGTTAAATAAATAATAAAAAAAAGTAAATTACATCGTTTGTTTTTTTGGTTTGCGAAATGATGAGTATATCCTCATGGGAAAACAAGTTAACAAGAGTTAACGACAATTAGTGGGCCCTGTTGACAAACGGCGCATAACGTTTTCCAGTTAAGGTCTTTGGTCAAGGGACTAACGGCTATATTCAACGCAAACTATAAGAGCGAACGGTGTAATTTATTCTTAATTAAATATTATTAAGTGATGATGTGTAATTTACTTTTAATTTAAATATTATTAAGTGATGATGTCATTAGTATATAATTGGTTTTTTTAATTTAAATATATAAATAAAGCCCATTTTTAACCATGTCTTGAAAAAATGGACATGCGTGTTTTGAAAAAAAAGCTGGTGTAAATAGTAATTCACGAATGATTTTTTTACAACCATTAAAAGGCTCGCAAAGTGATAAAGATTTAAAACATGCGTTTTTAGAGAGTCATTTAAGCCTTAAATCGATATATTTTATATCCGTTACTCCTTAAAATCGTTCTTTTTCACATTTTAGGTATTCTGGAAGCAAAATGCTGGAATCAAGCACTTTTGGACAAAAATGAGCGAAAATATGAAGAAAACGACAAAGACAAGAAATAAGGCTGATTTCTGCACCTGACGATGTCCCAACCCAAAGGGCGACGCCGCCGCTGAGGTTTTCAAATAGAATTGCAAGCGATGCCTCAGGTGTGATTTTGGTTTTACATCATGACGGCGTCACGCTTTAATTCTGGAAGGCGTCTCTTTTTATTTTATACCAGACGTCCAAGAACCATTTCAAGACGACGTCTCTTATGAAGCCAGACGGCGTCAAACTTCTCAACTGACTCCGTCCCAACGATGACTTGGCCCAAACGAAACCGTAATGACGGCGACCAGACGACGTCACCAACAAAAGGCAACGCCGTCGCATTTGTATATATATATATATAAAATTTGATTTTTCTGCATTTAAAGAGTAGTATTTTGGATAGCAAACCCTAGTCTGTTAATAGTCCGACTTGAGCAGTATTTTAGGGTTCCAAACCCTTTTTTACACCTAAAGATAAGTTTGTTAATCCATTATATCACCATGTTTATCCTATGTTCAATTGTTTGTGTGTGTGCATGCTTATCTATCATGAGTAGCTAAATTACTATTGTGTTTGCTTAGATCTGTGAAACCTAGTTGTTGATTATTGTTAGCTTGTATCTTGTTTTAATTGGTAGACGCTAGATTAAGAAAAACTGGATTCTTCTTTAAATGTTGCGAGCTTGAACGTCCTAAATAGCACAAAGCTTGAGAGTGCACTTGAGCAATCGTCGTGTTTATTCCGTGAGTTGTAGCTTTAGGATAAAAGTGTATTCGGGGGAGATACTACGGTACTTGACGATCTCGGATAGTTTAGAGGAGAGTTACGATTCATAGAACAAGGGAATTAGGCACCCCCTATGACTAACACGGAATAGAATGCACCAATTAAGATGAGGATGTGACAATTCAACCGACCAATAAGAGATAACTAGGGAATAAGACATCTAATTAAACACGCTTTTATTTATCATATGAACACACCAATCAATCCATAGCTTATCTTTTCCTTTTCAATAGTTTAATTAGTTTTTAATCTTTGTTAGTAATTTGTTAAAATTGGTAGAAGTACCCCCCCCCCCACTCTTATACCCCGAGATATTTACTTATTTTCTAAAAAAATATAAAAGCTAAGAAGAATCACCCTTAACCTCACCTTCTCGTCATACTCTACAAGCATCTCTATTCCCTTAGAGAACGATCAACCCCCTGGGCTTACCCATACTACACTGCAACAATAAGGTATACTGCCTAGTGGGTTGTAAAGCTTGCTCGCGGAAAAGGAAGTCTTTCGACCCCGAACCCACGCATCACAAAGGCAAAGGTGTGAGGCTTGGTCATACCGCCACACCACCTTATGCCAAGTCTTTTTTGTAAACTATATATATATATATATATATATATATATATATATATATATATATATATATATATATATATGATAAAAATCAAATAAAAAGACAAATATCCGTAAAAAGATAAAAAGATTTTTTTTTTCAAAAAGAGTTCTCGAAAAATTCCAAAAAAATTTCACAAGATCGGCTATGATGGTGATGAAAAAGTTGTGAAAAACTTTTTTCTAAAAGTGGATATTTTTTCCGAAAAAAAATTATGAAAAATACGTTTGCGTTTTAAATCGTTTTTTTGTGCATCAAAAATTGGTTTTTGCACCCAACTTCTTTTGACTTCTTTCATCAAAATAACATTGCGCATCTAAATAAAACAAGTTGAAAATTTTGTGCATCAATATTTTTTTGCGCATCAAAATTCGTTTTTTGTGCATTAAAAAAGGGAAAATTCTAAGAATGCATTTTTCGCTCAAGGTGTCATCACTTTTTAGGAAAAAAGTTTGGGTATTTCCAAAATAAACTTTGAGACTTGCGACTTTTCTACTTTTCATATAAGCTTGACAAGTGTCCTTCGAAGTTTGTGTACCCAATCATTTTTTCTGACTTTTACAGCTATGATTTTCCAGCGACCGAATCTAAGCGACCGTTTTTAGAATCTAGCGAAATTTGGTTTTGTCCTTTAGTTAAAAAAAGTCAAAGATACAAAAATATTTTTTTATACATATAGTTCTTTCCCGAGGTTGAGCGACTTAAGCGTAAAAACATAAGCGACTATTTTCTGTACATTAACAGTACCTAAAGTACTGTTTCAAAAGTAGTTTTACTACTTTTTTTTAAAATTTTTACCCTGTTTTCAAATTTTTAACCCAAATACAAACACACACAAGCAACACTGCTACCAGAAAAAACACAATTGAAAATTGTGAAATCCTAAATCAATCCCTAATTATTCAGTAAATTAAACTCGAAAATGGCTGACATTCCCCAATATTTTGATGCTAAGGTAACTATTCGTTCCAAGGTACACTTGTTTTCGGAAATTAAGTCTAAATTGTCAAGGAATCCAGATCGAATGAGGCTGTTCAGAGCAACTGTTTTTGGGCCATGGTTAGATATTCCTGACCTAGGTAAAGGCAATCATATTGTTAATTTCGTTTTACAACACCAGGTAATTATCGACAAACTTCTTGATTCTTGTCCCCCCATTTTATACAAAATTGGGAACAATGTATTGAAATTTGGTCGGGAAGAGTTTCTATTGATGACTGGATTTCGTTTTGGTCGTTTGCCTCCCCATGTACAAATTGATCGAAGTCCTTTTGCTTTGCGTGTCTTTCCTGAAAAACAATTAATAAGAAAGGTAACTGTAAAAGGCAATGAGCTTTTAAATTTGTTTGGGAATGACACGGAATTTTCAAAGTTATCAGCTGAGGATGCTGTAAGGGTATGTCTTTTGCTAGTCGCTGAGATCGTGTTCATAGGTCGTGGACCTTGGTACATTGTTGACAGTCATTTGTTGCAATTAGTTGAGGATTTTGGGGCATGGAATGCATATCCTTGGGGAGAGTTCTTGTGGACCCGTTTTTACAAAAATTTAGCCAATTTGGTACCCCGGCATTACAATGCTCACTGCAAAGAGAAATTGCAAGAAAACCCTTCTACAATTGCAACATATAATATTTCTGGCTTTTTCTTGGCTTTTAAGGTTAGATGTGTATACATTTATGAACATATCAGTTTTTGTTTACTAGCAGTTCATACAATGCATTTATAATTTTCGTTTATTTTAGATATGGATTCTTGAGAGTTATCCCACTAGCAGTTCATGGTGGAACAAAGACCCGTCAAAGATACCACGTTGTTTTTGTTGGTCAAAGGGTAAAACATTTGCCAAACGCCATTATGCCCAACTTTTTGGTCCTGTAAGCATTTCCATTTGTTTGTATTTGTCAAATAAGTTAGGACTTCGTTATATTTGTTTTTAACTTTATAATTGTTTGTTTACTAGGGTTCTAATCCAGTCTTGGATCTTCTTCCAACAAATGCGGAAATGTTACAACCATGGTTTGCACCAAGTAATGCATATTTGAGCCAGTTGGCTAGTCTACCTGCTGATGATCCCACTAATGAGGTAAGTTGGCCTGTTTGTGCAAACCATGGTTGTATTCACGTTGACAATTGACCATTGCACATTCTGTTTCGATCTTGCTTTGTAGGTGCACAAGGGGGTGGTGATAACTGATACAGATGTGGCGTTAGGTGATAAAGAAGTGGCTATAGTCAATAATGATGTGGCAGTAACTGATAAAGGTCAAAGTTCCAATCAGCTTGACGATATTAACAATAGACTTGCCGCTGTAGAGGAAGCTCTAAAGATACAACTCCGAGCCAATAAAGATACAACCCCGACCAAGCTAGACATTAATGTGGGAGTCCTTGATGAAATTGAAAATAGACTTGCCGTTGTTGAGGAAGTTCTAAAGATACAACGTCCAAAGGTGAACATGGTAATGTATATTACAACTTATATTACAATTTCTTTTAAAAACTTGTTGGAGTTGACCTGATAATGTATACTTTGGGGGGTTGTTTTATTAATTTGATCTATCCACTGCTAGCGTACATCAAACCCCTGCTAGTGGTTTTGAATCCACTGCTAGCAGGTTCCTGTTAATGTATCAGTTGGGGGGGGGGGGTGTTCTGTGAATTTGATGTATCCACTGCTAGCGTCTATCAAACCCCTGCTAGTGGTTTTCAATCCACTGCTAGCAGGTTCCTGTTAATCTATCAGTTGAGGTGCTGTTTTTGTAAATTTGATGTATCCACTGCTAGTGTCTATCAAACCACTGCTAGTGTCTATCAAACCACTGCTAGTGTCTATCAAACCACTGTGAATCCACTGCTAGCAGGTTTCTTTAGTAGTATAATTGATTGTATATTTTAAATATCAGACTTCAACTCATACGCACGGCAAATCGGATGAGGCTTGTTCTGGACAAAGTCCCGTTGATAATGAAAACTGGAATGGTAGTTCTAGTTTCTTTGATCTTCGTTGTCGTGATGTTCATTCGGCTGATTATAATAAGGTTATGTTCCTTTTAGTAGTACTTTTTTTTTTCGTTTTTTGGTTACATACCTAAATCAGTTTGGTTAACTACAGAATGGCGACAAATCGAGTTGTGTAAATGCTGAAAACGAACAAGCTGGTCTTACTTATATAGACCCTGCCACTTTTCCATCAACTATGTCGCAGCTCGTGGAATATTGTCTTCACGACGGACCATTGCCGTTAGATGATCACATTCCAGATCATGATCCCAGTCATTTGAATTTACCTAATTTGAATGAAACGTTTTCTCAATCGGCTGTTGAAGTACGTATATATAAATTCCACCTGCACTATCTATACATGTTTGATATAGTTGGTCATCCATATAGATGTGTTATTGTTGTATAATTACAGGGGAAACAGATGCAGCTAGATGAACAGGTGGATATGGAAGATGATTTCTCTGTTTATTGTCTTCACGACAAACAGGTTGGGATAGATGAAGAAAAACCTGCTGAAAACAATGAAGATGGTGAAACACCGAGTGAGGCGGTTCAAGCACATGAAATACAGGCTCATGAAGGTGTGTTGAATGTTGATGGTAAGTCTGTAAAGGTCGTTCACGGTAAGGAAGATGCCATTGTTCATTGCACTGCTGCTGATCAACACTCTCATGATCATGAAGTACTTTTAAATGCTGATGATAAAACTATAGAGGGTGTTCAAGTTAATGAAAATGTCATTGTTAATTGCAATGCTGTTGATGAACACTCTCATGATCGTGAGGCAGTGTCACAAATGGCAGGGATGGGGGACGAAGCATACAATGTTGATGCCCACGTTAAAGAGAAAGAAACCGGGGTTGAGTTACCGGTTGCAAATCAGTTGTCAACCAAGGCGGTAATAGACAAAATTGATAATGATGCTGTGAAGGCAAGACAGAAGATGATTCATACCTCTGACGGACAAGCCAGTAAGCCTTTTCCTACAGCTTCTGAGGTACAGCTACATTATTCATTAAAGTTACCACATGTACTTCAAAAGTTTGATGTTATTTCAATGATGAATTTTTTCTGTACAGTATGTTTTCATGCGGGGTAAAAGGAAGAGAAACGCAACTAAGTTCAGACAGTCACGTTATAATGCCCTACCAAAAAAGAAAACTAGAAAGGCCAAAGTTACCAAAGAGAGTGATGAGAAAGTTACCCAAGAGAGTACTCCTGTTTTCAAAGAAGATGATGACTCAAAAAGGACAAAGCAGGTGGGCAAGTGTTTGCAGGAACCATACGTGAATCTCCCTCCTACGACTCCACAGTTGCCGAAACGACGTTCCAAAAGACTGAGAAAAGATATTAATCCACCACCTGGTGAAGATAATCAGTTGGAATCATGGGTAGAGGTATAGAAGAACTACATTTACAAACAGACATCTTAAAGACATATACATTAATGTTGTTTTTAAAAAATTTCAGGATCTGTCACGTCCTGAAGGTTGCGATATCAACAAGATTACTAAACCAGCGTGTATGGATACCTTTTTAAAAAAAAATTTGAAGTCATCGCATAGCTTTCCTTGGGGTCTTGGCGACATTGTTGTTGATCGAAAATTTTGGTTGGCTTTGTTGGGTTATGGAAGAGGCAATAAAAAAGGATGGCTAGGAGATGAGGTAGCTAACATATTTTTTTTTGAATTAGTTTACCGGTATTTTGCTTATAAAATTTTTCTGCAACATCTGGATCTCTGGGTTCATCTAATGTGGCAGTTCAGGCCGGGCAATGCCGATTGGGCTATGGCTGGACCATTTTTCTCTTCCTCTATCCTTGAAGGGTCTATGCGTGCCTACTACGCCACTGGTCAACGCTATCCATTGCCATGGTCTAGTGTTGAGAAGGTTTGTATATAAAGACCATACTTTCTTCTATATATTTGGGTAAATATATGTACATGGTAAAAATGTGATGAATTATGACAAGGATTATTTGATCACATTTAGGTATACTTTCCTGTTAACGTACCCGAGTGCCACTGGTTTCTCGCCGAGTTGCAAATTCGTACCGGAGTTATAACAATTTATGACACACTAGGTACGCCAGAACCTGAGACGAGAGAAAAGAATTTAAAATGGAGGGTCACTTTTGAGAGAAAGCTACCACAGTATCTAAACTTGTATAAAGTTCTTCAAGCTAAATCAATATCTGTTTCTGATTATAAGATCACATTTCAAGTTGCGGATGATGTCCCTATACAAGCCAATGCATACGGTGATTGCGGAGTTTGGGTATGTATTTTTTTGCACAGGCTGGGTAACAAATTAAGTATGAAGGTTGATGACCCTCTTCAAGTTGCTTTGGCGTATCGAGAGCATATGGTGGAGTACTTTTGGAAGTATAAGATGTCTGTTCATACAAGTGATGAATAAAGATGCATTTCATCTATTTGGGTATGGCTTGTATGTGGTTTTATACTTTTGTTGTTCAACCAAATGTAACCGCAATCTGGATGTCTGTGAAGGGCATCAAAAGACAATTTCTTATGCATGTATGTGTAGCGCTACTTTGTATATTCCTAACACCCATGCATACCATCCAAATATACGTGTTGTGATACTGTTGATTTGCAACAAACATTTTGTGTTAATTGCTAAAACGTTTGTTTTTTACAAACATCCATTTGATTTGAAAAAACGACTACATACAATCTTATTGGTAAAAGACTATAACATACTTATTACATAACACTTATTGGTAAACAGATTACCATAACCAAACTACAGCACTGAAGAGAACAATCAAACTGAAAACCAACACAACTTTGTCATGAACTTGCACTCTTGACTTGATAAAAGTCAACTCATCCAACACTTTCATGATATCATTGTTTGAAACCTCAGTAACTTCATCCGAGACTGAACTCTTTCCCGTCTTCATTAAATGTTTCTTTTCCTCATGTTCCTTGTAAAACAAATCTTTGTAATACTGACTTGGTAGTTCCGGGTCTAGGAAACCATAGAAGTTACATTTGGTATTTTTGTCCTAAAATAAAAATTTGTTAAATTCACATATTCAACCTAACAAGTAAAATAAGTATAATGCATAATAATATTACATAAATTGGACAGGCCTTGAATCTTCTACCAGGATGAGTCCGTGTCCAAGAGGTTTGTACTTCCACCGGTAATGGTTTTGGACATTCGCAGTGTGTAGCATTGATGTAGTATTCCAATGGTTTTCGATTGGATCTGGAGGTAGAGGCAGAGGAGGGAGCCATGGTTTTATTTACCCAATGAGTAAACTTGACGCTTTTATAGTATAGTCACATCTTATTTGGCGGGAAATATACTTTGTGAATGAGCGGGTAATGAATATTGTGGAGGGAAAAGTTTAAGCGAATTTTATATTGAGCGACTTAAAGGTCCTATTTTCAGCGAAGTTTTTTTTTGTTTATTGTTTTGTACAATCCTAGAACAGTGAACACAAATCCCAGAACACAAAACCCAGAAAAATGACTTCGGCTAATTCCCAAAAATTCAAACTTTATTTGGATTTTGAGACATCAATTCGTGGAGTTTTACTTCCGGTTAACATCACCTACCTACAGCTGATTACCTATCTCACTAACAAATATCAGATTAAAGATAAGATCATCAGTTTATACTACATGTCCGCTTCAACCAAAATTCATGTGAGTGACGATGATGATGTTTCTTTCTTCGTTCATGAAATATGCTGTAAGCAGCACCTGATCCAGACGCTATACATCAAACTTATCGAGAAATCTTCCGAGGTAAAGCCGCCTACTTCTTCTAAGACTCTTGATATTGATCTTAATGTTCCTTTGTTGCCTCAAGAATATGATTTTCAAACACCAAAAGTTGAAGATCATAATAACGAGGGTGCAGGGGCAAACGTTAATGTAGATGTGCATCCTAGTTGGCAGAAAACAACATTTCTAAATATCCCTGATCCACCCAGTTCAGCTGATCCCATAATTAAAAAGGTAAGTAACCATAAACACCCTGTAGTATCTAAATTAAAGGTGGGTAGTCGGTTTGATGATAAGCAAGGATGCATTTATGCAATAGGAATAAAAGCGTTGGTTGATATGTTTGAGTACAAAGTTACAAACTCATGTAAGAAAAGTACAGTGTAGGTTGTTTTGTCGAAGGTTGCAACTGGTACATTAACGCACGAAAAAGTGTTGTTAGCCGATACTTCTATGTTACTTCCATTAACGACTCTCATACATGTTCCAGAACAAAAATTCATCCTAATCATCGAAATGCTACCCGAAAATTATTGGGTCACATACTTGTTGATAAATTGAGGAATTGCAAACGGGTATATACGGGTGCGGACATAAAAAACGATTTTAATGTTGATTGGAAAGTAGACATTTCCTACTACCGAGCTTGGGGTGGGAAAAACATTGCATTACAGTTGTTGAACGGTTGTCCTAGGGAGTCTTTTGAGCAGTTGCCGTATTACTGCTATAACTTAAAGTTGGAAAATGAGGGGACAGTAACTCACATTGAGACAGATGAGACAGATCGGTTTAAGATGGTATTCATTGGTTTCGGTGTTGCTGTAAGTTTTTCATAAATTCTATTATATTTTATTTATGATATCGAAATTTTATTAATTAAGCAAATTTCTGATTGTTTTAAAATAGATCCGGAGCTTCTTACGTTTTATGCGACCATTGCTAATCATTGATGCCGCACATCTTAAAGGGAGATACCTTGGTACGAATCTGGTTGTTGTTGGGATGGACGGCAACAACCAGATTATACCTATTGCAACTGGTGTCTCTCAAGGTGAGACCAATGAATCATGGACATGGTTTTTGACCAAACTTAAAGAATGCATTGGTGAAGTAAAAGATTTGGCCATCATCTCTGACAGACATCCGGCAATTGCACATGCATGTAGTACCGTTTTTCCCAGCGCGTTTCATGGTTTTTGCTGTCGGCATTTAATGATGAACTGCAATTTGAAAACTAGAAAGTGGAAGGCTATATATTGGAGGACATGCAAAGCTTACACAGAGCAGGAGTTTGATGCTTCAATTTCTGAGATTCGATCATTAAAACATGATGTGTATAAAAAACTAAAAGATGAAGCTGGATTTGATAAATGGTCGCGTGCTTACTGCCCTGCAAACAGGTACAATTATTTGACCTCAAATAGTGCTGAATCAGTAAACTCTTTAACGAAAGATGTTAGGAAGGTTCCAATAACCCAGCTAATGGAGTACTACCGAAGGCTTCTACAAAGATGGTATTTTGAACGTCGAGCAAAATACAAAGGTAACTTAAAAAAACTGTATATTATACTTGGTTTATTACATATTTGGCACGTCGCATGAAAATGTATTATTATTTTTTTGATTTCAGATGCTCCAACTGATGAACTTAGCGAATGGGCAAATGCAAAAGTAAACAATAGAATGGCAAAGAGTGCTAATTGGGGTGTTAACGGAATTGAGATGCACAAGATTTACCAAGTCACTGATCCGAAACATGTTCATATTGTTGACTTTGACAACAGAGAATGCACTTGCCGCAAATGGCAGCTATCTGGTCTACCTTGTGGTCATGTTTGTGCTGTGTCTAGAGTTGAAGGGATGACTGACACTAGCAGTTGGGCTATGGATTGGTTTAACAAAACGTCACTAAAAAATACATACGAAGCAAGGGTTTATCCTCTAAAAGATGTATTCTTGTGGCGTACTCCTGATGACTTGCAAACCGTAAAACCTCCTGCTATGGATAAGCGACAACCTGGAAGACCCAAAGAAAAGAAACGTATCCGATCACAGGGGGAAGAGCCAGGAAGCAAAACCTGTGGCAGGTGTGGAAAGGCAGGACACACAAGACAGTCATGTACTGAACCGTTGATGACAAGGAAGGCAAGTGTGTTTCTATATTTTATTTCAATGTGTATAATTTTTAATGTTATTACTGATATGGTTGTTTGAACTAATGCCACATGTCAGAAACGTAAAAGAAAGTCACAATCGTGCACCCCTACAACTAATGAAGAAGCAGTGGAACAAGAACGACACGGTGGACAGAGGACGCATGTAGAGGTCGAACAGGGAGAAGCAAGTGGTCAATCAAACAATGATTTCGTATGGAAATGTGAATCATCTACTCCTGAAAACATCGTTCGTAACAACATTCAGTCACAACCTGTGACTGAAAATGTTGTTCATTTGGACGATTTATAGTACTTCAATTTGAACTTTAACACAATGGAAGCACAACTTATCAGTCATTTAGAATTTTCAATGTTTGTTACTTGAATAATAATAGCTACAGGAGTGGCTTGCTTTTATTGTTCCCTTGTTTTTTTATGTTACTTTGTGAGAATGTTATACAATAAACTGTTGAACATGTGCACATTTTTTGTTCTTTTCTATAAAAACATAGAGGAGTCAGGCATATAGTGTAACGTCAATGTATGCATGTGACTGTTTATTTACCTTTCAATCTGTCTATTTAACAGCAAACTTGCAAGTATATTTTCACACAACATCATTCCATAAATAAGTAAGCAAAAACAATGTCAGGTCTGCCTAAATGTGATGAGATAAGAGCCGCTTCTAACACTAACAACTGGACAGACATGATGATTTACTACTGCCGTACCGCTGCAATCGAAGATGTTCAATTGGCAAGAAAGGTGAACATCCTAACTCAAGAATTGGCTAGACTTAATGGTCAAAGGGCTGCCGTTATTCAAGAGATGGCAACTGTGCGTAAGAAGGTGCCACAAAAAACTGTTGACTTTCTGAAGCAGGAGCAGGCCCTTAGTGAACACAAAGTGATGCAAATGAATATCTTGGCAGGAGAACTCGAGCTGAGTGCTCGAAACAAGAATTTCTTTATTCATAAGCTTGAGGGTACGTTGCCGCTATAAGCACTGTGCGATATGCGAAGTACTAACTGTTATGTCGTATGTGATATCCTAGTAACTAAGACTACTATATGCCCCAAGTAAGAATTTAGTGGTATAATGTATCTGATTTCCAAGTACTTAGTGTTATATCGTGCGTGCTTTCCTAGTAACATACTTTATTCAATAAAGTTTCCTAGTAAGTAGGAGTTTAACTCACATTTTATATTGTGTTCAATAGTTGGATGGTCTTGAATCTTCTGTCTTTTCATCATATCCAGCGTATACCTATGGAATATATGGGATTCTAATTTAAAATGAGGTTGCGAAAATAACAAAAATTGAACAATCGAAGACATTAAATTCACATTGTTAAAGTATCGTCTGACCTTTACTACTAGCCTCATTCTAACATCAGCAGTGGATTGAATCTTCTAGGATTGGTTTAATCACCACTGGCAGTAGGTTCCTTGTAGGTCTGCAATCTTCTCTATCTTTTTAAACAGTGGATCAATTATAGGATGTGTCTCCTTTGTTCCTCTTGAACTGAGTTTAGCTTCCAGCATTTGTCTTGCCACATTCTTTGATAAAGGATAATCCCTATCAACGAACATGAAAAACCTATCCTCTTTTTTTGTTTTTACACCATGAACCTTGCAGTATGAGTACAATATCCATTCAACCACCTCACAATCATACCAATATTCAGCCTCAAGATCAGGTTCAAACATGCTCTTTATAGCAGCCCACACAAACTTAGCTAACTCTCCATTTGGACCTAACTTCCCATATCTGAACTTCATTACTTTCCACAACTCGTCCAAATCACCCCTAGTCAAACAATCCAGTAACATCCCAAATGACCAATAAGTGGATTTGCATCCATCACCTCTTGTAATCTCAACTACTTCTCTACCGTCTATGTTTGACAATCTGCCAATCGATAATAGGATGAACTGCTTTTAAAGGAATAGGATTAATAGGTTCAGGATTAGGACTATTAGTCTCCTTAAAATACTGTTGAGTTCTTTCTTTCTTTTTCAAATCTTCGTCCACCTTTTGTCTTTTATATCTGGATTGCTTCTTTAACCATTCTGCTTCTTTCTCAGAATTCATAGGAATGTGATCTTCATTAACCCTCATACACTTCTGACTAAGCTCCTTCAGCCTCTCTGTTGAACATGTTCTTAGATCTACACCAAGATGTACGCCTGAATTCTTGATAATCTTCATGTATGTATTTCTCATATCGCTCTTTGTAGGAGGTTTCTTTCTTTTGACTTGCTTTTTATCTTTTTTGAACTTCGTGAACCATTCATCCAAGATTCTTGCTTTTTGATTATTAGAGAACATTTCCCACACTTCACGAGTGTACTCAATCCCAATATTATTAGAAGCTTCAAGATAGGCTTGTGAATCCTCCCATTCATCTATCCATCTCTGATTAGCTTCCTCCTCTTCTAGCCTTTTCCTTTTTATTTCTGCTTTTTCTGCAGCTTCCATTCTTACACCAAGGTCATAATCATAATCAATCTGCTCTTGTTTATTCTTAAACTTTATATCAGGTTCAACAATACCTTTTCCCTTTCCATTATCTGGTAGAGCCACCTTCTTGTTCAAAGGCTCACCAATAGTCAAACTTGTAGTCAAGGGTTTAGGTCCAGTTGGTTTAAGAAATATAGGAGCCGGTGCAATGGTAGGTGTAGGGTTTGATGAACTTTTGCTTAAATTTATCAGTGTACTGGCAGCCTCCTTCTCAACTTCTTTTGATTTAGGTGGTGAAACAGATGTAGTTGTGACAATTGTAGATGTGGTAGTAATAGCAGTGTGTGAGACTACTCTATTGTCTACTACACTTTTCAAACTAGCCGGTGGGGTTAAGGTTACGCTAGCCATGGATGTCTCATGCAGCCCCTCCTTCTCTTTAACTTCTACATCACTTGGTGTCGTTACCTCAGTTGAAGTTGTAGCTGTGGGTTCTGAGTATGTGTCCTGCACCACCTCATTCTCCTTAACTTGTACATCAGTTGTTGTCGTTACTTCAGATAGACAAGTTGTAGCAGTGGGTTCTGAGTATGTGTCCTGCACCGCCACCTTCTCTTTAACTTGTACATCAGCTGCTGGGGTTAAGGTTACAGAAACACTAGCAGTGGATGTGTCCTGCACCACCACCTCCTCTTTATCTTGTGCATCATTGGGAGCAGTGGATGTGTCCTTGACCACCTCCTTCTCTTTAACTTGTACATCAGCTGTTGGGGTTAATGTTACACAAACACTAACAGGGGATGTGTCCTGCACCACCACCTCCTCTTTATCTTGTGCATCATTGGGATCAGTGGATGTCTCCTGCACCACCTCCTTCTCTTTAACTTGTACATCAGCTGGTGGGGTTAAGGTTACAGAAACACTAGCAGTGGATGTGTCCTGCACCACCACCTCCTCTTTATCTTGTTCATCATTGGGAGCAGTGGATGTGTCCCGCACCACCTCCTCCTCTTTATCTTGTGCATCAGTTGGAGCAGTGGATGTGTCCTGCACCAATTCCTTCTCTTTAAGTTGTACATCAGTTGGTGGGGTTACCTCAGTTGAAGTTGTAGCGGTGGGTTCTGAAAGACTATCAGTGGATGTTTCCTGCACCAAATCCTTCTCTATATCATCTAATACATTCTTCACGATCTCGAGTACAGCTTCATTCCCATCTTTATCAGACACCACATACTCCCCTCCATGATCTACACTATCCACATCCTCATCCATACGCACAACTCTAGCGGTGGGTTCTGAAAGACTATCAGTGGATGTGTCCTGCACCAAATCCTTCTCTATATCATCTAATACATTCTTCACGATCTCGAGTACAGCTTCATTCCCATCTTTATCAGACACCACATACTCCCCTCCATGATCTACACTATCCACATCCTCATCCATACGCACAACTGCAGCGTCCCCTGAATCAAATCCTTCAGTCGTCCCCTGTGTTTTTTGGTCCTCCAAAACCACATCTTGAGAGGATGTCACTTTCTTAGTATGTTTCCTAACTCTTCTAACAACAATACGCCCATGTCTCCTAACTCCGCTAACAACACTACGCCCATGTCCCCTAACTTTTTCCATCACAAACATCCTGTGCTTCAATTCTCTGATCGTATTCTCCATTTTTGTACATTTAACCGTCAATTCATTTAATCGTTCACGATTTTCATCCCCAACTCGACCTGTGTTAACTGGTCGTTCATTCGAAAAGGCATCATGTTGATGTTCATCATTATACGTCCATTCATGTTGATGTTCCAAGATACCTTCCTGAGTTCGACCTGTGTTATCTGGTGCGCGTGGTGAACTTATCATAGCATCAAGGTTGGTTGCAGTGGTTACAGTCGGACTAATAGTGGGTGGAACTACGGTGTCAGTGGGTTCAGGTTCAGTCAATTGGGGTTCATTTACATCATCAAACTCACGAATGACAGGTAAATTAATCATATGCGGGAACAATGGAACATTTGGGATTGTTAAATTAGGATTTTGTTTCCTCATATGAGCAAAAACCTTATGATGCATATAATGCACCTCATACTTTGTATTATGTTCAACAGGTTCTGCTATTTGGCTACCCACAATAAGTTGAACAAACCTAGGATACAAGTAATATTTACCTTTCTTCCTAATATTCTGCAAAAACCCTTCAAAAATCATGCTAGACCAATTGAATTCCCTCCCTTCAGATAGACAAATTAAAGCAGTTGCAATTTTGGAGGGAAATTCATTAAACCCAGTGGTCTTACTACTCAGACACATCAGCAAGGTGTGAATTAAAAACTTCCATTCGGGAGAAAACATACATTTCAAAAATTTTACCCTGTCTCCCCTTCTTGTATAACCTAATCTTTCTAAACCTAAAAATATATCATTATCAGAAAGATTAACTACTCCATTAGCATCATTGAGTTTCAACGTACCTCTAATGACTTCCTCATCCACCAAAATCTCATTATCATCCACCACAGTCCTAAACACCTCAAATCCATCTCGCTCCTGTATCTCAGCTTTACCCCAAAAATCATGTATATAGTCTTTGAGAATTGTGGGTGCTACAGTTAATGCAAACTGAATTTTACTGTGGTTGATAAAATCAATCATCTCATGAAAACCATCTGATTGATTATTTTTTTTTAAGTAAGCAACTAGGTTATGGGTGTTGGAATACTGCGACGGCATTGTGAGTTGGTTTGGAAAAAGATGTGGGATTTTGAAATTACCAGTTTGGATTGGTTAGGGTTTATGTGGAGCGTCAATTGGAAGTGATTTGAAGATCAATTACTTCAACTGGCAGTGATTTGGGGGAAAAAATAAGTTTGCATCAAATTTACAAAACACACCCTTGAAGTATGCATTACCATGAAATTGCTAGCAGTAGATTTCAAACCACTAGAAGTGGTTTGATAAAGTATAGCAGTGGATACATCATATTTACAAAACAGCCCCCCAAGTATATATTATCAGAAAAACCACTGGCAGTGCATTGACAACCAAAGGCAGTGGTTTGATAGACAATAGCAGGGGTTTCATAGACGCTAGCAGTGGATACCTAAAATTTACAAAACAGCCCCCCAAGTGGTACATTAAGAGGAAGCTGCTAGCAGCGGGTTGAAAACAACTAGCAGGGGTTTCATAGACGCTAGCAGCGGATACATCAAATTTACAAAACAGCCCCCCAAGTATACATTATCAGGTCAAGTACAAGAAAGATGGAAAATCACGTGTTTGTATTTACGACTTACAATTTTTTAAAATAATTTGTAATATACGTGTCTCGTTTTGTGATTTTTTAAAATAATTTGTAATATACGATTTTTTAAAATAATTTGCAACGTGTCAAATAACCAAACACTTAATGAAACCAAAGTCAACCACTTAATTTACTCCTCAACAACTTATAACCAAACACTTAACTTCTATTTAAGAACCTATAACTCAGATACTACCCATATCACACATACCCCAATTATTAACCTCAACTGCTTTCACCTCAACTTCTTCATCTTCATCTTCATCACTGCACCACCACTACATCATAGCGCCGCCTCCACCACCACTACATCACCGAGCAGGTATCGTTTACTACTTTTTATAAATACTCTTGACTGACCGTAAAAAGCTTCATGGGTTTTTGTTAGATAGTTGTAATCTTAGCTGGGTATCTCTTGTTTATTAGGTATTGTTATATAGTATGTTATATGCAATTGATTAGTTGTAGGAATATATGATTTGCTTTTATACTTGCTTCAAATTGATTAGGTGTCACGGGTTCCAATCCGAGACCAAGCCGTGACAGCAGTCGATGCCAAAAGGTAAGATATGTCGTTGTGTATTTTAAATAGCTTAGGGTTTTAAGTAACGAGAACTATCCAAGCATCGTGTTTCAAAAAGACCCTTTAAACCACTAAGCTCGAGTGGGTCATTTTACAATTAGGGTCTGAGTGTAGGATGGTGGTTTTTTTGTGACATAAACCAAGTTATTGGCAGGGTGTTGGGGTCCAACCCCTTTCATGTGTAATAGAACTTTAACAAGGATATTGAGATCATGTTGTGTTCATATGCTTGTGATACAAAAGATTTGATCGTGTTTGCGGACGACTATTTGAACAGTGTGTATATGGTTGAGGGTTCTTGAAAACAAAAGAATGCTGTTAGTGGGTATGCTTACAGTGCTATTATACCATTGCCCAACACCATTTCATTCTCCTTTTTACAATGATCTTCCCAAAAACTCACCAACAATTCTCTCCTATATTATCAAACAACAATATTGAAGTCAAACAGCCATGACACGTGGCTTCTCTGATGGTATACGACGAGGAGGTACACGGTTTCTTGGTCCAGTAGATACCGGAAAGTGTAAAGCCATTTATTGTTACAGTATGTACAAGTTACCTGATGAAGAGGGTTGAATCATGAAGTGTAGAAAGGTGGTGCAAAAGGGTTTAGCTTGCTTTGAGATTGTTTAACTGAGTGTGTTTTTTTAGTGGTGTCTTTTTTGGTGACCAAGTCCATGTTTCCGTGTGGTATGAGATCATAGATGATAACAAGATAGATGAAATGGTTGGTAATGATATATAATGGTGGGGAGCGATATGAGTGTTTTTGAGGGTGCCTCATTAACTCCACTTCACTCGCCATCACTATCATTACAAAACCATGTCATCTATTTCTTATAATCTCTGACATCTCTTTGTTACACAGAAACATGGAGTTTCTCTACAAAAAACAGACACTAAAAACACACACAAGCACAGTTATGAACTCTATACGCATGGCTAAACCACTTTGCACTACCTTTCTACCCTTCAAGATTCAACTCTCATCATCAGGTAACCATTACAAACCGTAACAAGAAACGTGTTGTACACTTTCCCGTATCTACTGGACCAAGAAACCGTGTACCTCGTCGCCGTGAACCATCAAAGAAGCCACGTGTCATACACGCACACTACAATTTTGTTGGTTCATAATATAGTAGAGAATTGTTGGTTTCTTTTGGGGGTGATCATTGTAAAAAGGATAAGGAAATGGTGTCGGGCAATGGTATAATATAACTTTAAGCAGACACACTAACATCATTCCTTTGTTTTCAGGACCCTTCAACCATATACACACTGTTCAAATAGTCGTATGCAAACACGATAAAATTTCGTGTATCACAGGCATATGAACACAACATAATCTCATTATCCTTGTTAAAGTGCTATTACACATGAAAGGGGTTGGACCCCAACACCCTGCCAAGAACTTGGTTTATGTCTCAAAAAACCCACCATCCTACCCTCCTACCCTAATTGTTAAAATGACCCACTCGAGCTTAATGGTTTAAAGGGTCTTTTTGATACCCGATGGTTGGATAGTTCTCATTACTTAAAACCCTAAGCTATTTAAAATACGCAGGTTAAGCTTTGGTCAAACTCGAAGAAGCAGGAGATAGCGGAAGTCTACTGACAAAAGACCCTGGTTAACACGAGTTCGCGCCCTATGTGTTATTATATGTTTGTAGAGAATAACTTGGTTAGGATTACCGCTAAATGGATTATAGGTATAGTTTTTGAACATTTTGTTATATGTAGCTTATGTACAGTTTTTGGACCATTGGTGATTTTGGAAACACATTTTATGTTATCGATTTATGCTTATATAAGAAATTATGTTTAGCGAACTTGTGTTGTTGTGACAAAACAAAAACGTATATGATGATAACTTCTAAACTATATACAAATATCAATTAACAGTCAAAACATATATGATGATAACTTCTAAACAGTATACATTTTTTTCCTTGTAAATAATATACGGTTTACACTTCTATTTTAAAACTACTATAATTCCACTCTATTTAACAACTCCTATCACAACTAGCAACACATTTTGTGGTTATCACTCTATATTTCCACACTCTATTTTTAATCCTCTCTAAAAAAAAAAAAAAAAAACATCTCAACCAACAACAACAATGTCCAACCCCCCTCTTCCCCTCTTGGATCAACTATCCCGTACAGCAAACTCTCGATCTGTCAAGGCTATGATGATTGTGGAATATTGGGGAGAAGTTAGGGATACTGTTCGGGATGAATTAGATCTGCAAGAGAAGATTGACGAGCTAACCGCTCGTGTACAACGTAGGGATGTGCTTATTGGAGAGCTGTTGGTTGTGGGTCCAACTAACTCGTCTGTTGCGTCTGTTCGGCACATGAGAAGGATGCAAATTGAAGATAGGGCTGAGATTGTAAGGAAGCAGACCTCCATCTTAGAAAGGCGTGCTCGCGTTTCTTCTTTGTTATCCTTCATTGAACATCTTGAGTCAATGGTCCTTTGAATTTGTGAAGCCTTCATGTTAGGGTTTATGTTTTGTTTAGGTTAGTTATGGTGGGTTATGTGTGTACTAGTTAAGTGTAACTACTTTTGTTTATGACGTTGTCAATCTTAGTCTAATTTGTATTTGTGTTTTACAAAACAACCTACATTGACGTTGAATTAAAAAAGCAAAATTATATCGCATAATCGACATAATTAAAATAAAAACATAAAATAAAATATCAACCTCATAATTCCTTGTATCCAATTTTTGGTTACTAAAACAAAATATGTTTGTCTACTCGGTTTAAGTTGGTAAGATGAAAATGGCGCGTTAATAAGGTCGCTTGGAATTCATCGGTTTATGTGAAAGTACTTGACATGATGCATACATTGGTTTGTGTGACAATACTTTTTTACACTCCTCAAAGCGGAAAAGATTTGCATTTGACTTGTAAATAAATGTAGGGGCCCTAAATGTAGAGTTATTGTTGGGCTTCGATGTGATAGTGGGCAGTACTTTTTTACACTTATATTACAAATTATTTTAAAAAATAAGTCGTAAATATAAGCACGTGATTTTCCTTCTTTCTTGTACTTGACCTGATAATGTATACTTGGGGGGCTGTTTTGTAAATTTGATGTATCCGCTGCTAGCGTCTATGAAACCCCTGCTAGTTGTTTTCAACCCGCTGCTAGCAGCTTCCTCTTAATGTACCACATGGGGGGCTGTTTTGTAAATTTTAGATATCCACTGCTAGCGTCTATGAAACCACTGCCTTTGGTTGTCAATGCACTGCCAGTGGTTTTTCTGATAATATATACTTGGGGGGCTGTTTTGTAAATATGATGTATCCACTGCTATACTTTATCAAACCACTTCTAGTGGTTTGAAATCTACTGCTAGCAATTTCATGGTAATGCATACTTCAAGGGTGTGTTTTGTAAATTTGATGCAAACTTATTTTTTCCCCCAAATAACTGCCAGTTGAAGTAATTGATCTTCAAATCACTTCCAATTGACGCTCCACATAAACCCTAACCAATCCAAACTGGTAATTTCAAAATCCCACATCTTATTCCATAAAAACTCACAAAGCTAAAGTTCTAAAGAGAAGAGATTGAAGTAAAATTGTTCATTCATTCATTCATGAAACAGTTTACAGCTTACAACTTACAAAACCCAATCAACTTCAAATGCAACTACAAATCCAAAGTGCTATACATGATCTCCTACTAATATTTCTACTACTACTAAACCTAATCTAGTGCATATCATCTGTTCCAACATCTAAAGAGCAGTGAAGATGAGCATGACTGCTCACATCTATCACACTAAATGCTGGATTTGCGTTTGTGAAGTCCTGCATAACCACCCATTCGTTCTATCCCGATGGCTGGAGCTACAAGACTTCTATAACGAAGATGCTAAGGGTCAAAAGTATGAAGGATGGATTGATGAAAACGTTGATGATGGAGAAAAATAAAGGTCTCCTTTGTGCTTCCTCCATGTATTTCAACCAAAATGCAACCCATCCACCCTTCCCTAGCATTTCTTCTATGCGATGTGTGTTGATGCACCAAAACCAGGTGCAGGAAGACCAAGCACCACCTTTCCACCCATAGGAAGTGGCGGATTGCTTGCTCGAGGCCTGCATTGAGGCAGAGGTGCTGGAGGTTGGGAGTAAGATGTTCCCTCCTTATAGTAGTCATCAGAATCATCAGCAGATACACTTGGATTCTCTACACTATCATCTTCTGATGATGGGAGAAAAGGTGATTTTTTAGGTCGAGGATCATAAGGATATGGAAAGAACTGAAGGAAATCACTGGATGATGATGATGATGATGATGGAGAAGAGGTTCGATTTACAACCTCTGGTTTAGTATTCATGGTTTTTAGTGGTGAATTATGGTTTATGGCATTTTTGGGGTTTGTGGTAGAATTTAGGGTTTGTGAAGAAGATTTGGGGATATTGTGAAGAGATAAGTGTGCATTGGGGTCTGTTATATAGGCGGGTGCAAGGTTTAAGGCAACTTAATATGAGTTTGGTGGCACAGTAACACTCAATATATTTAGGGTGCGTTTAGTTGGAGAACAATTTCTCTTATTTTCTATCTCTAGTTTTGTAAAAATTTGGAAGGAGAATTAATCTCCACAAAACACTTGAAAATATAGAAAACGCGTTTAGTTGATGTTTCTATTTTCTGTTTTGAAGAAAGGGAGGGAGGGTTGAGGGTTACAAAGGAAAACAAGGAAAACAACTAAAATTTGTTTTGTAATTTTCCTTGTTAAGTTAGGAAATAGGGGATTTGTGTTTTGCAAAACATTTTGGTGGAAAACGTTAATTTGAACGCGATCTCTGTGTTCCTTGTTTTCCACAAAACATTTTGTGAAAAACAAGGGTGTTTTCCCTCAACTAAACGCAACCTTACCGTCGCAATCTCTTCTCTTTTGATTGGGTTTTGTGTTTTACAAAACAACCTACATTGACGTTGAATTAAAAAAGCAAAATTATATCGCATAATCGACATAATTAAAATAAAAACATAAAATAAAATATCAACCTCATAATTCCTTGTATCCAATTTTTGGTTACTAAAACAAAATATGTTTGTCTACTCGGTTTAAGTTGGTAAGATGAAAATGGCGCGTTAATAAGGTCGCTTGGAATTCATCGGTTTATGTGAAAGTACTTGACATGATGCATACATTGGTTTGTGTGACAATACTTTTTTACACTCCTCAAAGCGGAAAAGATTTGCATTTGATTTGTAAATAAATGTAGGGGCCCTAAATGTAGAGTTATTGTTGGGCTTCGATGGGATAGTGGGCAGTACTTTTTTACAGAGTTTTTTATTGGACCATTGTAATTTTAAAATCTATTTAACAAAATGAGTACTTTCAAATATATTTAAGGAAGTGTGGTATGCTTTAAAATTCTAACTTAAAACCATCTTTTAAAGAGCTACGTTTATACACAAACAATAATCAACAATAGTTTATCAAATTATGTAGGTTGTTCGGAGCAAATTTTGTACGCCATTAATATATAGAGAGAAAAATTTGTAAACGATTTGACCAACAAGCTATAGTTGTATATATAAAATGTGTTAACCGGTTAAAAAATGTATATACTTGTCATCGTTTGTACCTTGTGTGTATCATTGTTCGAATCCGATTATTTCGTCACCTTTTCAAATTTTGATTAAATAGTGTATCGATTTCTAAAAATACATGATTCGATTCCAAAAAATACGTTATTCGATACCAAAAAACTTGAATCGCTACACAAAATAACCAAAAATTTTGGGTATCGAATCACGTATTTTTGGAATCGAATCAAGTATTTTTAAGAATCGATACGCAAAATAATCAAAATTCAAAAAAATGTGTATGGAATAATCGGATTCGAATAATGATACACACAACTACAAATAATGATAAATATAATACACTTTTAAACAATTAGCTAATTTATAACTGTATATCTTTTTGGTTTGACGATAAAGTGATGCCTCAAAAAGGCAACCTAGCATCATTTGTTTGAAGCTTGTAAAATCGTTTACAAATTTTTTTCTCTATATATTAATGGTGTACAAAATTTGCTGTTAGCAACCTACATATTTTGATAAACTGGTGTTGATTATTGTTTGTGTATAAATGTAACTCTTAAAAAAATGGTTTCTGAGTTAGAATTTTAAAGCATGCCATACTTCCTTAATTATATTTGAAAGTACTCATTTTATTAAATAAATTTTAGAATTACGATGGTTCAATAAAAAACTCCTTTTTTACACTTATATTACAAATTATTTTAAAAAAATGTAAGTCGTAAATATAAGCACGTGATTTTCCTTCTTTCTTGTACTTGACCTGATAATGTACCACATGGGGGGCTGTTTTGTAAATTTTAGATATCCACTGCTAGCGTCTATGAAACCCCTGATAGTGGTCTTCAACCCGCTGCTAGCAGCTTCCTCTTAATGTACCACATGGGGGGCTGTTTTGTAAATTTTAGATATCCACTGCTAGCGTCTATGAAACCCCTGATAGTGGTCTTCAACCCGCTGCTAGCAGCTTCCTCTTAATGTACCACATGGGGGGCTGTTTTGTAAATTTTAGATATCCACTGCTAGCGTCTATGAAACCCCTGCTAGTGGTCTTCAACCCGCTGCTAGCAGCTTCCTCTTAATGTACCACATGGGGGGCTGTTTTGTAAATTTTATGTGAAAGTACTTGACATGATGCATACATTGGTTTGTGTGACAATACTTTTTTACACTTATGGTTGTTTGACCTCAAAGCGGAAAAGATTTGCATTTGACTTGTAAATAAATGTAGGGGCCCTAAATGTAGAGTTATTGTTGGGCTTCGATGTGATAGTGGGCAGTAATCGATAAGAAGAAAAAAGGCGCTTTAAAAAATGTCGCTCAGAATATATTGGATTACGTGATAGTACTATTAAACACATGTCTTATTGCATATATATTTTTGGGTACCAAAAATGTCTTTTTGCATATAAAGATCATACTTTCTTCTACATACTTGGGTGATATACATGCTTATAAAATATCGCTCAACAATTTAAAATAAAGGGAACTAAACTAAATAAAGACATATAAAAGTAGCCCACTTAAATACAATTGTCGAATATACAATTTAGCAATACAACTATTGTGAGTCCATGCACGTTTGCAATACGTTTAAACACGTCTCCTCAAGTAAACCTGTCAAATTAAAGAGAAACAAAGGTTCAACATTTCCTCAAGTAAACAAATTCATCAAGTAGTGTAGTATACTTATTTTGGTTCAAGTTGGCTATCAAATCAAATCAATATGGCTTATAAGTCAAAATGCCATAATAACTATGCGTGGCTATCATATCAAGACCTTATAACTAATATAAAAACACACATAAACCAAAGGGCTATCTTAACTGCTGTTTTGTTAAAAAAAAAAAAAAAAAAAAAAACAAAAAAGAAACCAAAAGAAGAAAATGACTACAAAAATGCCTTTCTGCCAGGAGTTAGCTGCTGCTGCTGGTTCTAGTCTCGTTAGAGACATGATGGTGGAGAAGTTTAGTAGGGAGGTTGCTGTCACTAGGGTGGACGAAGCAGAATTAACCAAAAAAGCCCAAGATATTAGGTCTCGTGTTACCGAGAGGGATTTCGTGATTGCAGAGTTGGAGCTTTTGTATCCCTTTGATTCATGTGTGCAAAGTATTTCACAGTTGAATATTTTGCAAAATGAAGATTTGGCAGACATTGCTAACATGTTGGTGAAGGTTGTGAACAAGCAGAAGCGAACAAGGGAGCTTATGTCATTCATTGAGAAGCTCAAGTGTATGGTGTACTGAACTGGTTTCTTCATATATGTTTTGAGTTTAGTATATGGTTAGGAATGTATGATGTTTATGTTTATGCTTATGGATGTTCTATAAACCAATTAAGGTTAATTTTGTTGGATATATATGCACTTACTTATTTATGTTTGTCTAAGTACTTTTGTGGGAACATACCTGTGTTATAACATGCTCCGTTGATATGCTGGCTTGTAACGTAGTGTTGAAAACATAACCTACACCATCAAAAAAAAGTATAATCGATATGGATACGTGTCGTGGTAAGTGTGATATGAATTAATTGGTAACTTTAACGCACCAGGTAAAATATAAGTGTCTGCTATAAACAAAAACCCCCAAAAAAAAAAAAAAAAAAAAAAAAAAAAAAACAGCGATATTCCTGGGCTGCTAAATGCTACTTTGTGACACATATATCGCCTGGTTTATTAGATGTATGTGTCACAAAGTAGAATCTAACAGCTCAGAAATAGCGTTGATTTGATTTTTTTTATTTATTTTTTTTTTTTTGCACCACCTTAATTTTTTTATCGATCGCCTGCAAAGGCTTTATCTTGCTCTTCAATGAAAACCAACTTACGCTTAACCTTAGGCTTAGCAACTACATCCCTATGGCTAACAGACATATCGACATCAACATCAATAAGGACGCTTGCTTCTTCTTCAGCCCAAGCAATAAGCTCATCATATGTCATATTGCTTGCATCTTTTAATCTTCTTCCATGTATAATCAATTTGGTTGTATAATCATCTTCAGAATCACAAAAGTTAAGATTTTGATAATAAAAATCAAATAAGTTTTGGGGATTATGTGCCATATACATCATCAACTTCCCATATCGATCAGCAAGGTCATACATGGCAGCCACATCCCTATCGCACTCTATTAGTTTCAATCCTACCTCTAATTGACATTGTGGTAAACAGAAAAACAACGAATGGAAATTTAGCTCAGTATGTTCTTTCAGAAACTGGCACATACTATTATAGTCCACCTTCCTATCCTTGGACAAACTCCAATAAAAAACACCCCCATTTTCATACCTCAACGGTTGGAAATAAAACTCCCCCAAAAGATGAACGTCAAACAGGTAACGAGGATCTGAACTCCAAATAGGTGCCATCCTGTTACAGGAACACGTAAAATACAATACTTTAAAAAGTAAAAATAATTTGAAATGTAAACCCTAATTAGGTTCGAATATTGAAACATTAAATATAGGCAAAATTGATATGGGGGACCATGACAATAAAGTATGACGAACCTTTCGCACAATTCAATTTTAATAATCGAACGAAAACGACAGTTGTATTAGATTATTAAGAAGATAGGGTTCTGGTCGGTAGGAAGTGAATGTGGGAACAAAAAGATAAAAGACAAACTATTAGCGTATCATAAATCGCTAAATTGAAAAAAGGCGCTTTTAAAAAGTTGCTCAGAATATTTTGGGATATGTGATAGTACATTACAGTTGTCGTATAAATGTATGCAATAAATATTTCCCCTAAAAGCAACAACCGTTTGGTCAATAAATATAAAAAAAAAAAAAAAAAACAAACAAACAAAAATAAACATTTTCAAAACAATTTTTACCGCTCTATAAATACCAACTTCACCTCAAACACATTTTTTAACACACAATTTCAAACACAATTGAAGATCAAAATACTTCCCACAAGATTTAATATGGCTTGCCGTCTCCCCCATTCTGTTGAAGATATGCAAGTGTACGTTCAAAATCAATGCAATATCGACGATGCGGCTCGAAAAAACGCTATTATAAGCGTCATCAAATTGTTTGACCAGGCAAAGGGGGAAAAGGAACAAATGAGACAAAACTACCAGATTTGCAACGACATTACCATTGAAAGAAAAGCTGTCATCGACAAATTTTTGAAAGATCAAGCACGCAAAGATCGCGAGGTTGCTGACAACTTGTGGCGGTGTGTTTCGAATATAACGAACAACGCCAGCACCAAAATAAGTTGGAGCTATCGGGAGAACAAAGACGATGGTGTAGACGATGCTGTAGACGAGGAAGATTTGGCTCGGTTGGAGGGATTTGCTCGTTCTCGTACTCCGTCGTATGACTCTGCATGCGGGGAGCATTCTGATTAGATTTATGATTTACGTATTTCGGATTGTTTTTATTTAGCATTGTAACATTTTAATTATTAATGAAATTTTAGTTTATGTTAAAAATGATTTTAAAATAAATGATTTTAAAACAAACAGTGGTTAAACAACAGTATTAGCAGTGGTTTAATTCTAGCAGTGGTTTAATCCAAGCATTGGATTCATTCTTCTGGCAGTGGTTTCATCAACTCTAGCAGTGTTTCATCAACTCTAGCAGTGGTTTAATTCAAGCATTGGTATCATTCTTCTGGCAGTGGTTTCATCAACTCTAGCAGTGGTTTGAAATGTCCTAGCAGTGGATACACCAACGACACTCCAATCTGTTGACCAAGATTACGTCTACCAAAAGTAGTGGAAAAATAGTGATATTATGAACTAATATGAAGGATTACAACATAATGGTTGTGTTGTGAAAGTCCTACTTACCATAAAGTGTTAAAATTTGTAACAGTCTAAACAGTCCAATCGAATACAAGTATATACACTCTTTAACCACTGAAAAGTTTGTTCATGTAACCCAACAAAATATATAGAGAAAATGTCATAACAATCTACATACATGAAATTAAACCTTATCTGATTTCCTAACAAATATGGAAAACAGGATACACCAAACCATCATAAGACTCTACATACATGAACTTAAACCTTATCATCTTTCCATGCTCAAACTCACAATCTTCAAAAAAGTAGGTCCAGTCACCTAATGCATTAACATGATTCACCCGGAATGGATTGTCTCTATGATACTCAATCTGAATTTGCATCATGTATTCGACTTCATCATTCCTAAAAAGTGCATTTTGATAAAAATGCATAGGATGATTCTGAAGAAAATGGTTTGGAATATCCTGGTGTGCAACAATTACAAAAATTATATATAATTACATAAATGCATAGACAACAAAGTGCACACAAAACACAAACTTACAAGTTTACATAACGGAAGAATTTCAGTAGACCTTCTGTAAAAGACATCAGTTCGCTCACCAAAATGATCAAGGTGACCAATCCATTGGCAAATGTGTTGCATTCGCTCATCACCTGTTTCAAAAATATCAAAATAAATCTTAAAGATAAATGCTATGATATTATTGAATATGATTATGAGATTTCAAGCCTACCTCCATCTTCGTTATCAAGATCATTTTGTGGAAAAAACAATTGCGTCACACCAAGAAACTGCCCCTGTATCTTTGCCCCACCTTCGAAACCAAACACGGTTATATTCAACCTATTCTTTGCCAATTTAGTAAAAACAATAACATCGCCAAATTCAATATCGGAATATTGAAGAGCAGTCGACCACATCTCATCATCCATAACATACAAAACACGAGGATCATGACCTCGTTCATAGCCCCAAGTAACATCCACATTAAACTCCATTCCTTCAACAACAACAACAACAGTACCACGCAACCCAATACCATCTAGAAAATTACCGGGCAATGTCTGAAACACCATCTGCTGATTAACAATTATAACATACACAGTAACAAAATACACGTATTCTTAAATAAACGTAAACAAAAAATGAGTTGTTATAAATAACCTGTGGAAATTGAGGGTATGGCAGCCGATAACTCTGAAACCTTATATGACGACTTTCTACACCAGCATAATCCTCAACTTCCAACCCTTTAGAATCATAGCCAGTAACGTAAAAAGAGTCATCACCTTCTTGAACAAAGTGTAACATGTGAACATCCGTATACATGTTTTCATGAACAAATTCTACCCATTTGTTACCTACAATCCTAATGGGACCTCCTAACTGACCAATAATCCTTACTTTCTTCCGTTGTCTTTGTATTCCAGTTAAATAGAAATGACGATTCCCATTGAAAGCACGGTCAGCAAATCGAGGAAGCTCAAGAAACCCAGGGTAAAAATTTCTGTTTGGTCGCACCACAAACTCGATGGCCATGATTACCTTATAAACAATTACAAGCATGTAAAGGTTAGTTAATGCTAAAATTTTGATGATGAATATTCAAACATAAAAGACAGTCAATATTGATATGGGGGACCATGACAATAAAGGATCACGAACCTTGACAGTTGCCCAAAATAGCTAAAAGATAAGGTTTTAGTGTTTCATAAATCGCTTTAAAAAAGTCGCTCATACTATATCGGTTAAAAATACGCTTATCTATTATCCCGCCAAAATAATTTTCCCGCCTAAACACAAGTCAACAAAATAAGCATAAATACAGTCAATTCTATAGTCCACATACAACAATTCACAATGGCTTTGAACTTATCTGGAAAAGGTAATTGTGAACAAGTGCCAAACAAGAAAGAGGATGCTGATGACAATTTGATGGCACACATACAACAATCCACAATGGCTTTGAACTTATCTGGAAAAGGTAATTGTGAACAAGTGCCAAACAGGAAAGAGGATGCTGATGACAATTTGATGGCACACATACAACAATCCACAATGGCTTTAGATTTTTCTGAGAAGAAAAAACTAGATGGTGATATTACGTGTAAGGAGAACCAAGATGGCATTACACCAGAAAAAGTTAGGGCAGTGGCAAAAAGGATTAAAGAACTGGAAGAGTACTTTGAAAAACTCAAGGAAAGGAAATCAACTGAAGAAGGATGTGGTTCTAGCAGTACTGTTTGAATGGATGTAATAGTTCAATAATAAATGTTATGAGTCTAAATTTTAACAATGTAATGGTTGTGTGGAAAATCTTATCTATGAAACAATTTATTGAGATGATTGTTGTAGTTTTGTTATCGAGATAGTTGTGCTGATAGACATCAGCATATTTAATCATAATAATTGCAATGTAACATACACATGGTAGTAGAAGCATCATCACATACTAGTTTGTAACATACACTAACAAGCCTTCACCACATACTGAAAATAAATTGTTTCATCATGATGACTAGTTAGTGTAGTTTGTAACATACACTAACTAGTCATCATGCAAGGAAAGGAACAAAAATACAAATTGTTTAACAGGGTACATACCACCCTGGAAGATCAAATAACTACCACATGGTAGCCTTCATAATACCTTCGAATTACTTGGATCAGAAGAGGCTGGGTATGACATGGAACCATCAGCTGTGGAATCTGCAACTATCACTTGATCATTAACCAAACTGATTGCCTCATCACCCTTCATATCATCAGATTGATTACTACCAACTTCTTCAAATTCATCAAATAATCTCCTAGATTTCAAGGTACCAGTTTCAAAACGACTTTTCTTGGACACATATTGAACTACAGTTGAGCTTCCAACTGTAGGAAGGCCATCAATGTCATTAAAAAACCTCTTACACTTTAAAGGGCTGTTTTGAATAGATGGGAGTAAACTAGTAGAATGTGGATCCTGAAGGTCATGATTATCAGCAGCCTCAAAGTCGTTCAAAAGGTTCTTACCTCTTAACGGACTAACCTCGAACCCACGTTCGTTTGACAAACACTCGGTAACAGTGGAGTTCTGTGTCCAAGAATCTTCAAAGTCATCCGACACATAAGGTCGGACTGTAGTCCTTAAACAAGGAGGAATGTATTCAAGGTCATTATTACCACCAAATTCAGACTTTCCTCTGAATAAACTAGCTTCAACAAAAGGCTTGATATAAGGTGTCCTAAGGTAGGCTGGTGAATTTTTTTCCTCTTCTTCCCATGCCATTAGTTCTTCAAACGACAGACAGTCGACATCTTTTTTTTTCTTTTCGTGACTTTTAATTTTAAACGTCAGATCATCGTCTGAGGAATCAAAAGACAAGTTCTTGTGATAGTAAGTAACTAAATGAACCTGTGGCTGATGACAAACATAGATCTCAACTAGACCATGGAGCTCAGCCATGTAATACAGTTTCTTGACATCATTATCATCTTCTACAAGGGTCAACCCTTGCTCCAGACTACTACTTGGAAGACAAAAATACCAAGCCCAAATATCCTCCTTAATTTCTTTCAACAGCATGTCACATATTTGAGAATACGATAACCTACTCAACCTAGGTAACCTCAAATGTAAAACATCTCCACCTAAATAACTTAAGGGGTAAAAAAAAAACTGACTGCCATGATAAACATCAAACCCAAGATCTTGACTGTTTTCAGACATTCTGTGTAACAATGGATATAATTCAGCAAAACAAAATCCTTGTTGAATAAAATTTAATAGAGAAAAAGTAAATGGACAAACTTACAGCCATTCTTGATACCATAATTCATAACAGCCCTTTGATTCTGTGTTTTCTGATGCCATATTTAGTAGAAGTCTGAAAAACAGAAAATATATGTAAGATAAAATATGGGGTAGTTTTGGTTAGTAGGTACAAAATATACAAAAGGTACAAAATAGTGAACAGTTAAAAAGTGTCTAAAAAGTACATTACAGCCATACTCAAATGATATATCTAAGATATAGTCAAACTCTCCCAAAAAAAGTCGCCTAGTGTGTAATGTTGAGTAATGCATACCGAATGGACAGTACTTGTAAACTAGCATGCATGGGTTTGGCCTACTTTGTATATATATAATTTGGTGTGTGTTTAATATAGTTTGATGCTTATTTTTATAGAAAAATATTACTAGTAAACAAATTTGCAACGTCACTACCTAAGCTTGAACACATGGTTATCAATTTGTTTCAAGTAATACATCAACAAAAATAGAACATAGCTAAACACAAACACGGTGTTTAAAAAAAAAACTAGCCATTTGTTCACGGTATGAAAGCGCAGCCTGAATACGATCCTTCACATCCAATGGTAGACCAAAAGCCAAGCGGTATAAAAAAATACATACCCAAATACCACAATCACCAAATATCCCGGCCTGCTTCGGTACTTGTTCAGCGATAGTAAATGTAATGAAATAACTAGCCGGATCAATGCCTTTCTTCTCAAATACTTGCGCTTGTGCTAGGACCTCAGGTAATTGTAGCTGTGGACAAAAGTAGCACTGTCTTAAAAAAACTAATGTTTTAAAAGCTGGTTAAACGGTTATGTATTAATTCTTATGACATATGAATAAATAGCCAAACCTGTAAACACTCCCTCAGTTTGATATAAAACTCTCGCCATTCCTCTTCAAAAGTTTGACCGCTATCATAAAAGGTAACAATGCCAGTGTCTATCTCCAAACGGGCAAGAAACCAATGAGCGTCAGTTTCATTAATCGGCATGAAAACCTACAACGTTTGGGTCACAAACATAATATCAATATATGGCAAAAGCTAATCAGCATTATTAATCGGCATGTATATATATATCGTTACTTACGTGCTTAACGTCAGACCATGGAATAGAGTATCTTTCACCATTAGCATACCACAACGGCAAAGAATTTTGTAACAGAAGCTGAACAAAATAGCTACTAACCATCGCCCAATTAGCCGTATCGGGCCTAACATGCCAAAGGTAATTAACCCACAACTCTATGTGCTGTAAATTTCGAAACATGAATGAGTGTGATAAACTTTATAAGAAATCATTTCTGTATGTACAGTTGTATGAGTACTTGCCTCATCCCTTAGCCAACCTTTCCTAGGCGGGTCTAAGCAAACCAAACTTTCCCAAAACCTTCTATCCACACACACATCGTCACACCAAGGAAACTTGCAGTTAAGTGGTCCTATTTGTCCAAGAAATTCATCAAATTCATTTGTAAAATGAACTCTGTTGACAGCATTGGTGCAGCGTGCAAGATCCTAGTATATGAAACAATTAAACTTATAATCATTTGTCATTAACAAGATATATTTTAAAAGGTTGTCAAGAAGTATTTTTCATACCTCAACCCAAGGCGTGACAAATTTAAGTTTTTCACTCATATCTGGATCAGGTAAGCTAGAGCATCGTCTTTTCTTTTCAGCATATGCATTGGTCCAATAATACGAATTAGCTTCACCCGAACGTTGTTCACTCCTCTTGGAAACTGCAAAACGCGCTCTACTGGCTTTCATATGATCTGAGTTCATGATTGCTTCTCCCCTTTTCTTTCGTTCATTTTCATACTGCAACCTCTTTTCCTCTTCCCTCATTATCAACTTGTCCTCTTCCATCCTCAACCTCTTCTCTTGTTGCATCAACTGCTGCTCTTTTAACCGGGCACTTTCTAATTCTTCATGTCGCAACATTAATTCTTCTTGGATAATAAATTCCTGTCAGCGTTTATAAATAACCTATCATTATGATATGTTATGCTACGGAAAGAGTTTTACACTTGTTTACTGATTTTGTACATTACCTTTGCAAGATCGTCATCAGAAAATTCATCTAGCCGCGCTGATGAACTAGTATCAATGCTTGACTGACTTGACTCAAACAAGTCAAGAAAATCATGATTAAGCTCATCACAAAACTGTGCACTAAGATGCCGTAGATCATTACTTAACTCCAATTTCTCCTAAGAATGAAAATAAGTATTTATAAAAAGGATATATACGAAAGATAATGGATAATTGAAGGGCTGTTTTTGTAAATTTAGTGTATCCACTGCTAGAGTATATGAAACCACTGCTAGAGGTTTTCAATCCACTGCTAGCAGGTTCCTGATAATACTTGAAGGGCTAGTTTTTGTAAATTTCGTGTATCCACTGCTAGAGTATATGAAACCACTGCTAGTGGTTTTCAATCCACTGCTAGCAGCTTCCTGATAATACTTGAAGGGCAGTTTTTGTAAATTTCGTGTATCCACTGCTAGAGTATATGAAACCACTGCTAGAGGTTTTCAATCCACTGCTAGCAGCTTCCTGATAATACTTGAACGGCTGTTTTTGTAAATTTCGTGTATCCACTGCTAGAGTATATGAAACCACTGCTAGTGGTTTTCAATCCACTGCTAGCAGCTTCCTGATAATGTCAAAGTATATATACGATAAAAAAAAGAAGAAGGATATATTACCCCATTTCTTTCTCGAGCAAGAACCTGAAAAAAGGGACGTATATTATTATCAGTATTCGTGTGATTATTGATGGGTATATGAGTTTGAACAAATGCTTAAATAACCTGAATAATTGTCTCAAGTTTGAACAAACGCTTATTTAACTCTGTAATAACACGATCCTGTGTTATGCTGATCTCTATTATACTGCTCTCACTCCTGCGTATAATAGGTAAATGTTTCCTTTCAGTCTTGCCACGTTTGCGTGCTGCGGCCATCTTCTTCAACCACTCGTCGTAGAGATGTGTTGTTTTCACTGGTGGAGTTCTAGGTATGTAATCATGGAAAAATGCCGTAAACTTTATATACCAATCAGATCTCCTCTCAGCTATTGTCGGTGTCAGTTCTTTAACAGGATTCGAATCCTTAAAAAACAAATAATAATGTTCAATAAAAATTTGCATTAATGTAGAAAAAAAGATTGCATTAATAAGAAAATTTTATATATTACTTTTACCTTTCCAAAAAGAAACTTATAATCAGATCTTTTGAAGGGTGTATTCTTTGACCACGCTACTCCTCTTGGCATAATATCAGGAACTTTATTCCACCATAGAATGCTTCTTTCAAAAGACTCCAGTATCCAAATCTATACGGATTTTGGAATTTCAATAAAAAATAATAGCATAAAATATTGATACACAAAATGAATCCAGTTTATATTGATATATAAAATATTAACCTTGAAAGCCCAAACGAATCCTGACAGTGTATAGGTTGGAACAAACTTGTGGTCTTTGTTAATACCTTGAAGGAAATCCCACTTGTGTTTATCTGCAACATCCAAAATTTCATCATACAAATGCCTCCAAATATGCTCTCCCCATGGAAAGGCATCCCAATCATCTAGGTTTTCAACTAATCGCATGAGAGAAACATCAACTTCCTGAACCAATAATCTGCCCATGAAGATAACCTCCAAAGCTAACAATAGACAAAGACGTACTGCATCTTCGTCGCATATGATACCAAATGCCTCTTCATCCTCAATTAGGCCAAGAATATCTAAGTTTGTAATTTTTGAACCTGAATGTTTTGGGAAAACCCTTGACATAAAATTGAGGTGTCCAGATCCATATTTTTCAAAACTTACTTTTCCAAAATTAAAACCAGTGATAAGCGAAAACTCTGGACGACCGAAATGAAGGGGACGGTCATCAATATAATATACAATCGGCATATCATAATGGTTTTCATTCGGATAACATTGTTTTTGTAAAACATAATCTATCATATGTGCTTCGTGGTCAAAATAAGAAAGGTCCAACCATTTACCGAAACAAGTTTCCCTAAACAACTTCCTTCGATTTTTATCCAACTTGGATTTTATTAAAGAAAAGTAGTTTGGTTTACTTCTGATGATGATTTTCGCCTCATATTCCTACAAATGAAAAATAAATAAATAAATAAATAAATAAATAAAAATAAAAAATACTCTACTTAATAACATGTAAGGGGAGTAACAAAACTGCATTCAATCATCCAAGCCTCACACTACAATTTTGTAACAAATGCCAAGTATACTTTCAAAAAGGTAGAACAACAAAGAATCACATCTCAGACACCAGATAAATTACAAACCCAAACACAATTTTGTAACCTTTTGCTAACTTAAATAAACAAAATTGTTGTTGCAAAACTACTATTAAACATGATTAATTTCAAATAAATAAGGGGAAAAACAAATATACGAACAATTTATATATATCAACATAAAAAAACATACCCGAATACGAAACATTTTTTTTGCAGGATTTCGAGAAGACGATGTTCTTGACTTGTAGGAGTAATTTTGTAATGGGGGTGTAATGTATGTGTTATTCTAATTCATTGGTTAGGAAAGATATGTGATAAGTAAAAAGTATTTTTACCGTGGTGTAAAAATTGGGAAAAAGTACAAAAATACTATTTGGCCAAAAACCGCTAAAATTAATTCGCTTAAGTCGCTCGACATTGGGAAGGAGCAAAAGGAATAAAATATTACTTTTTAAAGTTTGACTTTTTTCTCGAAAATATCAAAAAAAAAAATCGCGCGAATCTTAAAAAGTCGCCGGATATTAGTCGACTAAAATTCATAGGTACGAAAATGATTGGACTCTGAAAACTGTCAGGACACGTGTCACTATTACATTGGAAGGATAAAGTCGCAAGTCTCAAAGTTTATTTTGGAAATACCCAAACTTTTTTTCTAAAAAGTGATGACACCTTGAGCGAAAAATGCATTCTTAGAATTTTCCCATTAAAAAAAACGTATCAAAACTCAAAATTATAAAAAAAATGTTTTCACAAAAGTTTAATGCACCAACATACCCGATCTTGTGGAATTTTTTCAGAATTTTTGGAGAATTTAAAAAAAAAACAAATCTTCTTATTCTTTTTACGGATATTTGTCTTTTTATTTTAACTTTACCATATATATATATATATATATATATATATATATATATATATATATATATATATATATATATATATATATATATATATATATATATATATATATATATATATATATATATATATATATATATATATATATATATAGAATGAGGTTCATCTAAATTAGTGCTTAATGTAAAATAGTTTAAGAAGCCACTAATGTTGTGACATGTGGAATTTATGCACATATCTAAAATTAGGACAAGTAATTAAAATTAAAGGGCAATATAGGTATTTTACTAGTGTTTTACATCTTTCCTAACCTTTAGGGCTCGTTTGGTTCGGAGAATGTTTTTGACGGAATTGGAATCTGTTTAAGGAATTGGAATGTGAAGGAATGGAATGTTAGAAATTGAAATCCTTAGGATTTAAAATCTGACAGAATTGAAATTTGCAAATACTAACGCATTTTTGGTTGGAAGAATGAAATGAGAAAAAACAATTATATTAAAATATTTAAAATTGAATTTTAGTTTAAGATTAATAAACTAAATATTATTTAATAAATAAATTACTTATCAAATAATAATAATAATTTTTTAAATAATATTATATAAACTAATATATTAAATAAATAATTTTTTTATATAAAATACAATTGTATTTTTTAAGTATAAATTAAAAAAGTAAGCTATAAATAATTTATATTTAATTTTAAATAAATAATAATTTATATTAAATTTTAAATAAATAATAATTCTTAAATCTTAATAACGTGGTTGTTTATAAAAAATAATAATAATAACAATAATAATTAAATGATCGGTTATAATAAAAATAATAATAATAAAAATAAAATAATAATAATAATAATAATAATAATAATAATAATAATAATAATAATAATAATAATAATAATAATAATAATAATAGCAATGACAATGATAAAGATAATATGAATTCTATGTAATTGTAAACAATCCTTCTCATATTGCCATTGAATGTTGAATTCCATATATATAGGATTTTGAAGGAATTTCATTCCATTCCGATTGCCAACCAAACACAATAAGGAATGGAATTCAGATTCCAAATTCTTAAAATTTTTCAACCAAAAACGTTATGAAATGAAATTGGATTCCAATTCCATCAGAATCCTTAGGATTCCGCCGAACCAAACGGGCCCTTATTCTCCTCAATCTCTTTTCACAATCACCTCCCACATTTCTCCACTTTCTCAGCCACCAACCCCGCAAGGCCTCAACCATGGCCGTCATCAGTTCATCACTTCATCCATGACCGTCGTCAACCACCCTATCACCGGGTTTATCAGACACCGACCACAAAATCGTTTCCCTTTGTTTTAGTTTTTCTTTAACTAGGGAAACCCATAAAAATCCGTCGATCCATGGTTGTCTTCCAACGAAGTGGCTTTGTTTATCAATTGAAGTTTCCGATGTGTATCATTTGCTAACCGAGATGTTCTTTTTTTCAGTTTTGTTATGTATCGATGGCACTAATGTATCCATCGAATTTTTTTAACAAGGACAGTGAGAGTTTCTCTTATATTGGTTTGTTTTTGTATCATTTATTGTTTAATTGATCATAGACTTTTCTTACTGGGTATCCTTAAATTAGTTGGATACTTGGGGTGTATCAAAGTTGTAGCATCATGTATCAAGTATTCGAGCATTTGTATCACCGTCTTTAAAAAATGGAGTATTGCATTAACAACGTTTGTATACCACTTTTTTGTATAAATTTCAATTATAAATAATGAAAATTTAGTCATTAATCTGTCTAAAAATATTGTAGTTAAAAGGTACTAAAAATTATATTGAGTGAATTACATAAATCGTCCTTGTGGTTTGGTCAAAATAACGGATTTTGTCTCTATATTTTTTTTTCAGTGCGTTTCGTCCTTGTGGTTTACAAATCTTACGGATTTTGTCCCTATATTTTTTTTTTCGTTAGTGCAGTCCGTTAAGTGTTTTGCGCAGTTAGTTCTTCGTTAATAAATTTTGCACCGTTAGTCCTTATTTTTTAAAATATAGTTTTCCCCAATTAGTCCCTCCGTTAATAATAGTTTTCACCCGTTTTTGTCCGTTTTTATCCGTTTTCGTTCGTTTTTTATGCGTTTCCCCCCGTTTTTTTTCGTTTTTCGTCCGTTTTTTACGTTTTTATCTCTTTTCGTCTGTTTTTATATGCTTTCGTCTGTTTTTTACGCTTTTGTCCGGTTTTATCCGTTTTGTCTGTTTTTTATCCGTTTTCGACCGTTTTTTTACATTTTTATTCGTTTTCGCCAGTTTTTTTTACGTTTTTGTCCCTTTTTTTTTCGTTTTCGCCCGTTGTTTTACGTTTTTGTCTGTTTTTCTTACATTTTGTCCGTTTTGCTTACCTTTTGTCCGTTTTTCTTTCGTTTTTGTACTATTTCAACGTATTGAAAATTTTTTCCAAAAAAAAAAATTGAAAAAAAAATATCAAATTTAAAAAAAAAAAAAATTGAATAAAAAATTTCAAAAAAAAATTTGAACAAAAATATTTTTTTTCAAATATTTTTAAAAAAAAAACGGACATATTTAAAAAATATATATATATTTGAAATTTTTTTTTGAAAAAAAACGGACAAAACGAAAGAAAACAAACAAAACATAAGAAAAACGGACAAAAATGTAAGAAAAACGGACAAAAACGAATGAAAACCGATAAAAACGTAAGAAAAACGGACAAAACGTAAGAAAAATGGACAAAAACTTTAAAAAACGGATGCAAAAAGAAAAAAAACGGGGGGAAACGGATAAAAAAAACGAACGAAAACGGATAAAAACGAACAAAAACGGGTGAAAACTATTATTAACGGAGGGATTAATTGGGGAAAATTATATTTTAAAAAATAAAGACTAACGGTGCAAAATTTATTTACGAAGGACTAACTGCGCAAAACACTTAACGGACTGCACTAACGAAAAAAAACTATAGGGACAAAATCCGTAAGATTTGTAAACCACAGGAACGAAACGCACTAAAAAAAAGTATAAGGACAAAATCCGTTATTTTGACCAAACCACAAAGACGATTTATGTAATTCACTCAATTATATTTTTTACAACAAAAAGTGGTCAACGGTACTCCATCCAAAACGCAGAGAAGTAGCACTGGTAATTCGCAGTTCCAAAATGCCATCTATCTTCAGTTTTATTTACAATAATACCATTGATTAGATTTGATCCTTATAACTTGCAAAAAGGACACTTGACGCGACGAGAAACCTTCCTACACTAACCTTATTATAAAAACCGTCTTACGTTAACCTCACTCTCTATATATATATATATACTAGTGTCAAACCCCGTCCGATAGACGGGTATGACTTGTTGTTTTTATTTTTGGAATTTAGTAGAACAAATATATACTAAAAAGTAATTAAAAAGTTAAATGAAACGGTTAAGATCTATAATTAATGTTACCATAATCCATAAAACGACTTAAAGCAGGTAAGTACTTTGATTTGTGGTTTTTATTTTTAGGATTTAGTATAACAAATATATACTAAAAGGTTATTAAAAGTTAAATTAAATGGTTAAGAACTATAAATGATGTTACCATAATCAATAAAACGCCTAAAAGGAGGTAACTACTTTCTAACATTTTGTTTTAGAAGTTAGTACTTTAGCCGGTTTAAGGAAACACTGGAACACTATAGTTCCTTCATATCTTAAGGATAAGGCCGAAGAGGTGATTGCCGAGTCAACAAAGGATGGTGAAACCGCTAATCACAGTGACAAAAAGTGAGGATTAAAGAATAAATCGGTTGTAGCAGTTGGGGCAGGAGCACCAGCTGTAGTAGGAGCTTTGTTTCTTTCTAAAGTTGTTCCAACATCAACGCTATTAAAAGTTGTTACATTTAAGGTTCCATGGTCTTTAAACCTGATAATGACACATACCCAAAAGCTTATCTCTATATCAGTTAGCAAGTTTCTTGGTGCATCAAAAATTATAGTCCTGGGTATGTTCAAAACTGGAGTGAATACCTCGTCTTCGATGAAAGCAGCTGCTTCTGCTGAGAATATTAGAGTCGTAGTTCACAGTATCATAGCATCTGCTGAAAATACGAGTCTTTCAGCAATGAGATCAACCAAGAGATGATTATGAGGCCCCACAATATGCTCTTTCTGTTTACCCATTGCTTCAAGATTCGCATGGTATATTTGCTGAAATATCGTCAATGGGAAGAGCTTTAAGATAATGTAAAATAAATAAATATACCATGTTATTTATTGAATACATTAACAACTAAAAGAAATAAACGTTAACTTTTATTCATCTTCTATATACTTATAACTGTTAAATATTTCTTGCTATAACATCCATATAGAATGTTTGCCGTTTCAGCTATTATTTTGTGGAGTAACGCTTTCTTACAATATATTGGTGTACCATCAGTACAATATTCTATGTATATTCCACTTTTATATAAGAACACTTTTCACCGCTATATTCCTAATTCTATAAAGAAAACAAATGAAAAAAATTAAATTGTTGAGCTTGCTATATGTCTTCTTGTGTCATCACAGATGAGCTCTTCTGAACTGAAAAATAACATTTATACTTAACAAACCTAGATGGAAAATAAGGGGGTGTTTGGAACTGCTATTAAAAGTGTGGGAAAAATATGTACCTACCTTCATTTGGAACCTTTTTAGCAGTAGGATAATTTTTCAGAGTATCAGCATGAGCTGCATAAAAATTACAATCAGAGTTGAATTATGGTGTCGCCGATTATAGAGCAGTCACATTACTATCTAAGGTTTTGATACTCAAAGACAAAAGACCCATCTGAAAATAAGTAGCACGTATTTCATTTAAATCTTCTCCATATCAGACATTATTATATCAGAATGATATAACCACGTGAAAAATACTCAAACGTGTTACTCGTATCTAAATAGTTGCATAAACAGTCTAACCCAAATTATTAGGTGACTCATTCTCGTATTGACCCATTGATTTCTATTTAGCAATTACCTCATCATTTTTTTCAATCTCAATCGTATCATCTTCCTTATCAATTGCTAATGCTAGGAGCGCGTTAATATCAGTTGCATATAATTGTTCATTTTTTTTTTATTTAACAGATTGTTGGTATTATTATATTAATAATATTCATATTAATGTAAGTATTGTTTTGGTTATTATTTTTTTGTGTTTGATTGTATTACTTTACGAATTTGTATTTTTGTATTAACAATTGCATGTAATTGAGAATTTAGTTTGTTAAGATTGATTCTTGATTAAGTGTACGCATTGTGCAAGTTTGTTAAGAATGTGCGCGACACTTCCATGAAACGAAACATTTAATAAAAGTAATTAACATGTCTGTGCATCGATAGTACATGACAACCTTTGTATTTGTATTTTAAGTGTATTATACATTGTTTTTTTTTATTGTTTCAAACAATTGGTAGGCTTGTTGCCTTACATATATACCAGTCACAAATGCATTAGTTTCACGGAAACTCATGAACGTAAATTTTGATGCAGCATTTAATCTATATCTGAATATATATAGAGTGTTGCATATCAAATTATGTAATCATTACATCTATTTTACATTGTGTTTTAATTTACATTTATATAACACACTTTGTTTAATTTCATTTGAAACTTTTTTTTTTTTTTTTTTTTTTTTTTTTAAAGAAAAAAACAGTAATATGAATATTCAGTTCTTTTAATAATTTATTTTGGTTCTACTATTTTGTTGGATTTTTAGTTTTTACTCGTTATAATGTTCGAAGTTCATTAGAATAAGGATTTTTATTCGATCAGAGGTTGTTTATGATAATGCTATATGTTTAGTTTTAAGTCTTTTAGATTACATGTTTGTTACATTGTTTACATAAGAAAACCCCAATTCTCATAATCGGATCAAATTACTATGTCTTTATTGTTATTATATTAAATGAAGATGAAAGTGTTTGTTTTTAATATTGAGTTTGTTATAATATTTATTTTTAAATGGTTGATTGATGGTTGGGGTAGCTAGCCACCTTAAACTATTACAACATCTTGCTGATAATAGAATTTATATGCTTGAGAATTTATATTTATATGCTTGAGAATTCAGATAGCACAGATTCTTGTGAGCTATAAATATCGGAAGCCATGTATTTGTGAAAACATTAAGGTTAGTTAAGGAATATATTAATGAAAATGCAAGTCCCTAACTTCAATTGAATAACATAAAAGGTAATAGAACTCAACTCACCAATGCTGCACAGATAAAACCACAATGTAACTTTCATAAGATTTACTAAGTTTCTTTCTAGCCATGAATAAATTGATGGTGTACACATATATCATATACATATCTGTATACATTATAAATATGTCATAAATAAGATGTTCAATTATCAAAACCTAATAAAGCAGAAAAATGGGAACTGAAAATCATAAGATGATAAACGCCCCCAAATTGACTACTACAACATGCAGAATTAATCTCAAACTTATTACTTGAGTTATTTACATGTGTGTGATAGTGCCCACGATAAGCTACAAAAAAAAAAAAAGTTAAGGTCACACCTTCAACTGGTGAACTCGTATGAGCCGTACCGGGTTGAACTATAGGAATAGAGATTACCATAATGTTAACATTAGTTATTACAACAATAATGAGAATAAAAAACGTAGAGATAGATAAGTCAACTGTCGGGGTGGTTCTTGTGCATTTACTATTCAGGGCAACCTTTGGTATGTTCGTTTGGCCTTCAATGTGTGCGCCTGCATTGTTCAAAAGTAACCGGTATTAAAAATTAGTGACTCATGATAAAGTAATATGAGCATGGTAAGCAAAAATAAAAATAAGTCGTTCACTTTGAATTGCCTAGCTCTTGTCGAACATACCAGATTCAACTATAACTACTTAAGTATGTAAGATTTCCTCCTAAAATTTTGAAGTTTAGCTTCCATGAACCGGAAGAAGTATATAAGATGTTTCAAATATCCCACATTTTACGAACCTATGAAATCTAGTGAATCAACCTACAAACGGGTATACGGAAAACAAAACATACATGCCTAGATTAACTTTTCTTAGTGGTGATGAACATATATATGCTTTACACTATGTAGATTATCATGTCTAAAGCTATTCTCACATCGTGATAATTGGCCAACCAATAACCATCGATGATGTAATCAAGAAATTAAATGAAAAACAAAATCATACATGTAAAACAAAACATACACATAGATTAACTTTTCTTAGCAGTGATGAGCATATATACGCTTTATACTCTAGTAGATTATCATGTCTAAAGGTATTCTCATGTCGTGATAATTGGCCAACCAATAACCATTTATGATGTCATCAAGAAATAAAATGAAAATTAAAATCATTAGTCTAGCATTTACATTTATGTTACTTCCCGTTTCCACCATTCCACAAATATATCTTGGACGACTTTCACATGTTTAACCAATGAGACATGTTTCTTATTGAGAAAACTTTTTTTTGTAACGCTACCATAAGTTATGAAGTAAAAAGTGCTCATCAATTATGCAAGATCATCAATTTGTGGAAAATATATTCTGCTTGTAAGAACCGTAAATCCGTAACCTTTAAAACAACTTATGTGATAGCATAACGACTCCAATTTTTGTTCCACTAAGATCTAAATGCATTATAGTGACAAATAAATTCAAGTATCCTTTGTATAAAGATAGAGGAATCAATTTTTGTTCATAATAAAAAAAATTGGCTGATTTGGACCATTTTATTGAAGGCCTGGGGTAACTGGACGTGTCTAACTATCTTCTATGGGCTGAAAAGGGCTTTAAAAAAGGGGGAAGTTACTAAATCATGGCCACTGGAAGGAAGGAGAACAATATAACAAGTATTATTTGCCCATCTCGTACTCCACATTGTCCATATGATTATTATGTCCCTAAACAATCAGGCACCCTTTTTCATCCCTAATATTATAAAAGAGCAAAGTAAAGAATCAAAGAATACCATATGTGTGGTTGTCATTGGACTTGTATGATCCCTCCATTTTTTTCGTAAAATATAGTATGTAGTCTTTAACAGTTCGTTTCGTATCCAAGAGATGTTTGTGCCTGAATACATAGATGATGTTACCTACTCATTAGCTCTTTGAGAAGATATTTATAAAATGATCTCAAGTACTCATTTTTTTAGATCATATTACTTGCTTCTTTTTATTCTCTTTCACTTCTGAACACACCCAATGATCCAAAGAGATTATTTCACTTAAATTTTTACAGTTTTATGTAAGCTTTATAACAGCTTTTTGAAACTCATCCAACTAAATACAATAATAAGAAGATAAGAAGTAATATAAGAAAAACCAAAGGGCTCTCTAAAGCTGGATATCTGCCTATCACCTTCTAAAATAGGTTGGGTTGTTACAGGAAACAGTTTCAAGATTTTTCAGAAGTCAAAATAGCTTGTTTCACTTACAAATTTTCATATAAGCTAATAAGGAGTTTTAAGTGCTTGGCTGTTATCTGAAACGACTAATTTTATTACACAATAAGCAGATTTAATCCCAAACACCTCCATATATACCAGTTGCACTGTATACATACATCCCTTGGAATCATTTCATCCATTTTCCTATGACACGTAACAATTAAGTTCACCATTTATTTCTGTACATAATGAAAATAATCAAGTATCTTAAGAAGTCAATCTTTTGACTAACTTTTATGAGATAAGATGCATCACACGTATATACAATATAATAATTAAACAGGTTACCTCAAAAACAGATCATCTGCTATTTTATCTATGATCCATACAAAAGTTTAAAACTCATTTAAGATTTACATTACTTACAAGTTTTTATCCATTGCGTGACCTGCCCATATTAATGTATACAATTCTATTCATACATGTACCCGTTTTGTTTGACTGCGCATGTTTTAATTTTTGTTGCATCACCATCATCAAAGTTTGTTCCAATGACTCGTCGGACCCTCCGTCAGCAGATGGTACACTTGCACCTGGTACTGACTCGTTGTAGGCTGTGTTGGGGTTGGAGTTTGTAAATTTTCTTGTTTTTTTTGTTTATGCTATGAAGCTACTGAGTACCACCTGCTAAAAAAACTAACGGTTAAAACATTTTACCCCTTGCACTGACCAAAAATTCTAAAAACCGTTACATATGGACAAACCCGTATAGGAATTGCAACGACTAACAACCCAGAAACTCCCCACCAAAAACTCGACCGTCTGAACCTGCAAAGGATGTACTCAATTTGCCTAAGTTGTTGCTGTGGTTACCATTACTGTCTGTGAGCAGGAAGGATCGCAATAAAGAAACTATTTCAAACCGGCCCAGAAAGTGACATATAAGGGGCTTACACTTTATGCGGGAGTCGACTGTCATTGTTTTACTACTTTGCAGATGAAAATTTGCAGTTAATGGTCTCATCTTGCAATATATTTTTGACCAAGCCCGTGTTGTTTTACCAAAAGAAAGTAGGGAAAAATATCTTGAATCAATGTATTCATGTATCTTGTTAAGAATTTTAGTATTAATAATGGAGATTCCTTAGGTGCATTTTAATCCTAACCAATTTAAGGGATATGCTTACATCATATCCATCCTCTTCTTCATCAACATCAGCTCTAAGACTCCCTAATTTCTAAAAATTATCAATTAAGCTTTCCACAGGTGAACCTGTGACCTGTGCCAACTAAAGAGTCAATGAGTCGCATATGGAAGTCCCTCGTTGATGGTCGCACAATAAATTTTACCCCCTACCTTAAGAAATCTCCCAAACAGTGTTGCTTGGTCCATAACATCCTATATCAGACAACACTCAAATGATTCGTAACCGTGCTCCAACTGTAATTCATAGTGTCAAAAACTTACAAATCTAAAACTATACAATGCATTTGCCAAACCTTTGTTACAAGTACAGAGATATTCGCAAAAATACACGAAAAACTATAGAAACTGGGCGGGTTAGTTCTATGAATATTGATTGCAATCACTCGTATATAAATAGGTTTATTGCCAACTTTATTAAAAAGCAAAACACTTACAATGGCATTCACTTTCTGAACCACATAATTTTCTTATTTACCTTCATGGCATCCCTTCCCCTCACTACTTTCGGAGCTCTCATCATATAATTTAGGATTTGAAGCCCCATTTGGTGTCTTAGCTCACTTTCGTAGTTTAACTGAGCGATCCACATAAGCATTTTCTTTGTTAGTTCCTTAACTGCATTCATTTCCCCCACTATTTTCAACCTCTAGCTAATCTAATCAGGACTCGAAACACCATTTGGTGGCTTAGTTGGTTTTCAGGGTCTAACCATGCGATCTCCGTGTAAACGTCTTTATTTTATTCACTCCATCCATTTCCATCACTACTTTCAGAGCCCTGTTATTTTAATTCAAGATTTGACACCTCATTTGGCGGCTTAGTTAGTTTTTGGAATCTAACCACACAATCCACATAATCTTCTTTTTTAACTTTCTTTTCCACTACTACTTTCAAGGCTTTCATTAGGACTGATATGCTTGCTCTGCAACAATTGACACAGATTAAGAAAGTGAGTGAGGATATACAAAACGCTATGAAGAGTTAGTTTCGATTACTAAATCATGCGTTTATGGTCTTCAGAAGCTGCTGTTGTGAAGACCTTTGTTATAAGTATCAAAACTCTCTTATATGGAAACTGATATAGTACCTTGTAAGTTCATTCTTTTTCAAATCATGAATAAAGTTTAGCGATTTTGTTATTATTGCAGATTTAAGAGAAGACAATAAATTTAAGAGAAGACATAAATTATTAATGGACTATCCAGGGGCTTGTACTATATCGATGTCATAGGTACGACAGCTTATGTAGATCCTGTAAATGTAAAACAAAAGAGGCTGTGATTGCTAAACCGAAAAGTAAAAGGACCAGTACTACAATTAAAGACTGAGTTGCTTAAGATGACTTGTGCATGTTTTGAACAATTGAACCCTGTTAATTAAGCTCTTATTAGCCCGTAAGAATTAAAAACTTCCTAAACCTCTGAATATATATTTGCTTTAAATTCCAGGGCGAAGAACTAAAGAAGCAAATAGGGGCAGTGGGTTATGTTGAATGTAGATATAAGAAACAACAGGTAGCATACACTCACTTTATATCATAAATCCTTTTATTGTTGCATGCAAGCCATTAATGAATTATAATGCTCGTATGTGATTACACGAGCATATAAAAGATGGACTTAATGAATTAATAACTATATAAGAATGGGAATCATTTGGACCTGATTGATAGCCCTATCAAAGTTTCCAATGTGATGTCTAAAGTGGGTCATGCAATTCATAAATTTATCCTATGTGAGCAAAAGTATCCTGAAGACTCTGTGGTGGTTCTTATGCTAGGTAGCGATTTTTTTTCCTAAACCTATCAACCTGGTTTCTCCAATCACTTAAGTGAACCTTACATATCTGCAACCGAGACAGAAAATTCCCTTGTTTCTATTCACCTACATATTGTATAATATGAGATATATAGTTTTAGTTAATTAGTAATTTTCCAAAAACAAAGAATACTGGAAAGCTAATTTGGGCTAATTCATACACCATTTATGATAAAGCCCGGTTATACCTTGTTATGATTCTACTATACCATATATCTTAAAACTTGTTTGCACTCTACAAAGATACATAATGGTAACTCTTTGCATTTATGTGGGCATGCCATAATAAATATTTTAAAACTCACTTACATCCTAAAAATAGCTTGTTAATGATAATTTTGAGCGTTTATGTGACTGTTAGTCAAAGTATGCCACTTTTTAAGCAAGGTGTTGAGGTGTTCTTGGAGCTATAATATTGTTGTGTCCTGACTTAGTAGGATCGACCTGTTGTAGCTATTACTTTCAGCAAAATACCCGATTTAAGTTAAAATCAACTGAAGTTTATTTTAATTAAAACGTTTTTACGCATTTCATCGAAAACTTTGGTTAGTACCTCAAAATCATGATAAAAATGACTAAACAAAATTAATAATCAATCGTTTGTCTAAATACAAAGCTCTGAGGAACAGGGAATGAATTAAAACATGATGTTTTGATTTGAAGTGACAGAATTGGTTGTTTTCTGTGTTTGGCTTTACTGATGAACGATGTTTGACCCTAAATACATCTGAGTCAGATTTGTCGCTATTTGTACTTTTAACTCCACATGGATATTGGATTGAGGAGCTTTATCAATCAATGAAGAAGCTTTATCCATTTCCTTAGCTATGTCTTTAGCAAACTAATATCATTATATGACAGTAACAAACAAAGTATGGTTAGGTTACATCTTGATCCAAGTGTGTCGTGTCTTTTAACCATTGAATATAGAATAATGAGTTTAAACTTACATGGGTACCGGGATCTCAGGAACAGATTGCTTCAAACTGCAGCCCTCCTTAAAATTAATGTCAAATTGTATCCATCTTCTTTAGCTAGTGAGTACAATGTAGAAAATTGAGCCATGTCACTTCCGTTTTAATTTTATGTTGAACCTCGTTGACAATATCTATACCCTCCTCAAATATCCTGGAAACCGCCTCCATGTCAAAGCGTCCATCCCTTACAGAGTGTAAATTTGCTTCCTCGGGGCAATTTAAGAGGCTTGAATTATGAAGCAATCTAAAATATAACATGTTAATAGTTAACAGAAAAACTTAAAAAAAATTGAATACATTAAATGCCAGAAAGTAATGCTCTAATATACCATGGCGAAGGCAAACGGGATGCAAATAGCAGTTGCAGTTAATATACGCTACATATAAGTTGCGTTTGCAAATACTGGACAGAATAGTATGTATCAAGTGAATCTACATGCTCTTCATGCTTCGCAATCTCCTTTTTCAGAGTATTTATTTCCTCTTCATTCAATTCCCATGTATCTCTATTTTAGCATTTTTAATACTCTTGGTGGTGGCAATTTCAGATTCGGAGTACTTCAACTGCAATCATCTAGATTACCAATTGATTACTAAAAAAATCATCTATGCATTCACCACATTTTCATTAAAATGATTCAGACTTATGACGTAAGAGTTCTTGGTACTGATGAAGGATATTGCTGAGTGTACTATATCCTGGATTTTGATCTTTTGCTGAATCAGTGTATGTTGGTGGTTCAAGAATGTTTGGTTAGTAGTCACTATTCAGTTCTGTGAGTATGTTTGCATGAAGGGAATGCACGGTCTGCTGTTTATGGATGTTGCTTAGATTGGTATGCTTCTTATTGATTTCAAATATTGTTTGGTTATTGTTTTGCTAGAGGATGCTAGTCAATCGAAGCAACCACTAAATTAGCTAATTTCTAGATAAATGAAATTAAAGTAGCATCTTTAGTGAAAACGCGTACGAAGGATGGCGAAAGGTTTACCTACGAACGTAATTTTATTCGTTTTCTTTTCGCCACTTTTCCACTTCCGTGCAGGAACTATTTACTAAAGCTCCGTCACAGCCTGCAAATTTAATCGGGGTCAGCGTTTTTCTCTGTATCTAAACCAATAATCAAGTGTTACTGTGCAAAAGAAATACTAAATACTAATATTCAACAACAAAGTAAGAAGTGCTTTTGTTATGAGCAAATTGACAATCTTTATTCCAATCATTATTTTAATTTTATCATAAAAACTTGAAGAAATTGTGATTGGCTTGTATATAACTGTGGTGCAAACTAATCCTCCGACAGTATTGTTGTGACTTGTGTATACGTATGTAGATACACATGGTTGAATCCATATAAAAAATATAAAGTAGAAAAGAATAAAAAAAACTAAGAGACAATGGATGCAAGAACTTGCTAAAATTTTACTGGGAGTATGGTAACGGATATCCACTTTTGATTTAGTCCCTATGTACTCTACATCACATTATATCGTTAGAACACGTACACGCATAAACTAATACAATGGCGATAAAATAATCAAAACACCCCTCAAGTATCAACCATTAATACTACTTACTTTAACTCAAAAAGTACCTAGAAGAGCTCGACACAACCATGAAATGCTAAAGCATAAACTCAACAGCATGTATAAAGACTACAGGGAATATGTGACTTTTCAGGAGATGTAAATTGCTTGTGAACCTCAATATTGATTTCAAAACTTATTAATATGAACGTATTTGTTGTATTTAGTATAAAGTTGAATATGAACGTATTTGTTCAACATCAAGCACTGAGTCATATTACACTAAACAGTAAGATAATGGTCCAATAATCACATGATCTGCCAGGTGCCAAAAAATAATCTGGATACTAAAGTAATAAAACTTAGGTTCTAAATAATCAGATTGAAGAAGCATGTAAAATTGCTGTTAAAGTGAATAGTAGAATTACCTAATTATCCCTGTATTTAAGCATCAAGTTATTTGTTTAGCTAATTATTTCATTTGAATTCTTGATGCCACAATAATCTCTATATTAATTAATACTACAGAAAGTGACCGAACTCGGCTCTATGTAGCCCCATGCAAGATGTTGTCTACAGTTTTTCCATCTTAAGAAAAAATGCTTATAACAGATGCTTCATTAATTTCGTAGAAATCTATTTGAGATGCATCCAATCCGGCTCTTGAAATAGCCTTTGGAATGGCAAGGGTTGGGGTAGTTGTAAATAACTCAAGTGCTTGCAATGTAACAAACTCATAAGTTTTCAGTCAACCAAACATGGAATATGATAAAATCTAATTAAGCATATTGATTTTGCATTTTATATCATTTTAGATGCATCATTTAATTACCTGTTCAGCATCAGCGTATCCAGAGACCTTTGCAATCACATGTAACCCAAGCTTAAGCGCCTTATCTTCCCTAAGCTCTGACTTTCAGCATTGTTGCCATCCCCAATGTTGGTTGTTTGCTCCTCTAACAAAATCTCGCTCGTTATGCTGTGCATAATGAGGGTCCCCGTTAGCGAGTAAGTTGCGTCCATTTTCAGTTAATTTCACTGAAGAAACAGAAGTTGAATGATCATCAGTACTCGCAATCAGATCAAAATACCTGAAACAGCAAAGTGCATATAAGGATTCAAAGACGCACACTCGACCTTCAAATTGTCTATTAAGGGGTAAAAGTAATACCTGTTTACATGAAAAAGATGTAGCATTATATCACGTCCACTTGAAACTAGATAGTAGTAGCTTTATAAATCCTTAACATGATCAATTCCCTTCTCAACTGGAAAGCTGAAATTCAAGGAAATGATTTCTGCTTCATGGGCATACTACAAGTATAGCCAATCTGTGTGGTTAGTTTCAGAAAAATGCATAGAAGATATTATGAATTATAAAAGTATTGTTTATGATTTCAAACCTGTATGCAAGTATAGTCAGATGTGTGTAAGTTAAAAATATGCAGGTTTCCATCAGAATCACCAGCAGCAAGATGTTTTCCATCTGAACTAACAGCCATAGATCGATACCCTTTTGTGATAACACCTGAAACTACCGATTCATGTTCAAAAGTTCCAGCAGTAACTGCAGAAATAATCAATGAATAATTTAGTGCTTAAACAACATAATATTCAGATACTCTAAAGTAAATTGAGGTGGTAATTTCAACCGATTTACTTATGAAGTTATGGTTAGGTCGATCGGTAATATTCTATCTTACGGGGTCAAAAGGGAAAACTTGTTAGATTCAACTCACAAGGAAATGGGTCAAATGAATATAAGGGTCAAACGGATCAAAAGTCACTGAAAGTGTACTTATAATGCATAGAACCTCCTAAATAATTCTATTCGAATTACTATCTTATTGTAAAAATAATCGTATGGTTATAACCATATTTGAGATGCTAACCTTTATTGAAAGAATATGTGTTTTCGGGTTGAGCTGTTTCCACCAGCACCAAAAGTATCCCTTTCGACCTGTTACCCAACACGCCTGACCATCTTGTAACCTCTAGTAAATGACCAAGATAGCAAGATGTTTACCTAGACACAAAGTGCCAACTGATTCAGTAACTACATGATGTTGACTTGGAACAAGAGTGAACCTACTTTCTATTGATACAGATTGCAAAGCAAGATCCCATAACCTAATAGTACCATCTGCCGAAAGATAAGGATCATGCATGTTTTCACATGAAAGATTCTTGAAACCCCAAATGCAGCCACTATGTGAAAACTAACACATAACACTTGGTAGCCTGAACAAACACAAAAATTGTTTATTGTAGCAACAAAATTCTCAAAGGAATTAAATTTATTGTTTCTGAAACTATAAAACCAAATATTGGGAATCACATGCAATTTTCCATGAATGTTGAAACATAGAAGAGACTGTGATCTCTGTAAACTACCACTGCAAGATCAATTGGGCTGTTAAACAATGCAAGGATTCAGCTCCAGCCTCCAACCTGTACAACCACCGTAAATCAAAAAACAACATTGACTAATTTCAGTTTCTCTTCAGTAACATCGAAATATCACCCAAAAAAAACAATACCATGGCAGCAAAGCAGCCTTCTTGCACCAAAGTTACTGTTTATTGTATGTTACTCGGTGTGTGGAAGCTAAATACTTCGGGCCTTCTCCCTACCCATGCATCCGATTGGGTTTCGTCTTTAGCACCTGCCTATGAGGCATGGTATCGCTTTGTAGTAAGATCCATTCATTAGCTTCTGACTCATGTATAAGGTTTTAATGTTTATGAGGTGCTTCAAGGGTGCATCATGTTTTCTGAACTTGGCTGCAATAATTGGGCTTATATAGATGTAAGATTCATTACGACATCTTAAACACACCGATAGCATGTATTAAGTCCACGTATGCCACAACTTTGAAACTTGGCTAATTTTGGCATAGATAAGTCAAAATTGACCTTGTATACTCGTCTAAATCTCTCTTTGTATGTTAACAGAACGTCCATTCTTCTTTTGCTGATGTTTATCGTGATCATATATCCACTTTCAGTTAGTCCCAACTGGACTTGTTAAGTTACAATTACAATTTTACGCCACATAGAGCCAAACCTTGAAAATAAATGTAAACACACCAACTGAAAATTGAAACTTTTTCAAGGATAAGAAAGTACCTTTTCAAGGGATGCCCCCGTTATCACGCTTGTTGGTGTCAGCATTTCAATCGTACCGAGTCACCCTTTAGGCCCTTACCCTCTAATTACTTTCCCCTGAAACATGTCTTTAAAGCAAGAACCTCGTACACCTCTGTGAAATTTACCATTAAAGTGCCTAGAAACTCCTGTATCATTTTTATACTAATACTAATGATTTGACCATGAAAGAATTTTACTACATAAACATCAGTGAACTAAGAATTTTAATATATAGGTAATTGCTTATATATGATGTCCAACAGAAACTTGGCTACCTAAGAAGGTCTTACTAAACATTTGGTTATATGCCCAAATGTTTGCATAAAATGTTTGTTCGAAAATAAGTGCTTCACGTATTCTGGAAATCCTAATTGTACGGGTAAGACCACACGACCTCCTAAGCAACAACATTGATGGTACTGTGGTCCTGCTTCTCTAGAATATTCCTTTTCCCTCTCTTATATACCAAAAAAGAGCCTGACAATGACGATTAGCGAACTGGAGCCTTTCGTGATGCAGTGAACTGTTGATTAGCGAGATGAGTTCAGTGCCTTTACCCTCGCTGACGACCTCATATCTTCTTGCATCCAATTCAGCTATCACACCAGCCCTTAAGAATACATTTCTTTTACCAAGCTGTATATAAAATGTATGGAGCTAACCATTGTACAATTAGTTGACGTGTCAGCCTAACAATTCACACATATAAAGATAATCTTGGTAATTACCTGAAAGCCACTTTCATTTTTTCCAAGATCGTTGCACATACCATCTCTTCATCATAATTACTGCAGACACAGTAAATTAATGTCGAAACAATAGACTCTCTCAATATAGCAAGTGAATGAAGGGTCCAATAACTTAACCACGACCAGCTATAAATCATCAAAAACAACCATTAAAAACGAATATATCCTAATTCCTTTCCAGTAAAACGAACGCAGGACCAAGATTCCTTAAACCTTTCATCAGATACTCGATATGATTATCTCGTTGTACCTCTAACCTTAAAAACATCAAATAAATCAATTAACTCAAACACCATTATTAAAAATTATCATTAAACCAAGAGCACTGCCATCATCAAGTTTATAAGAAAACAAACCTTCCACCATAGGGCTGATTTCTTTGACAGGCTTAATCTTTTGATGCATCTTGAGTCCTGACAATAGCAAAAGAACATACTGGTTTATACACAACATAAAATTAATAGAGACTAAAAGAGCAGTGAATGTGGTGATTTCTTGACATTGTTAAACTCTTGCTGTGACCTAGTAACCTTTTAATACTGGATATTGAATTTCATGTTTTTGTGTGAGATGGGAGAACGTTCTAGGGTTTATTGTTTTTGTGTGAGGTGGGATAACGTTTTAGGGTCGTAAAACATCATAAGTGTGCACACAGATAAACCTGCACACAAAAAAAAAGATGACAGTAGAATAAGAAAAATTAAAAATAACTCATGAGCAAACTTACCATGCTACTTCCAAAGAACACCATGTATTCTCAAACTTGCATACACAAAAATAAGATCAGCGTGAGAGAATTGAGGGAAAAAACAGGCCGAGGAAAAGATAAAATTAGGGTTTGAAGAAAAAGTATATTATGAACGAATTTGAGATTAGGTTTTTACGTTCTAAAGATATATGCTATACAATTTACAGGTTTATAAATATCTATTAGGGAATGCAGTAGTTATTGCAGCATAACATAATTGTTTTCAATTATCAAATCACATTAACTCACATGCTTCAATGGTTGACACGCTTGTGTGTAGATGCCAAGACCTAGGTTCGAATCCTGCAAGTGTAATTTTTTTTAAAAATAAATCCGAAATTTTAATACATGGTTGCTTAGGTTTAGGTGGCATGTGTTGCTTAGGTGGATTAATTTATGACATAGAAATATGACATGGCATTATGGGATGTCAAGTGGCATTTTATGTGGCATGCCTCCTCTTATATATAATGTATATATATATATATATATATATATATATATATATATATATATATATATATATATATATATATATATATATATATATATATATATATATATTTTGTCGCCTTATGCCACGCCTTATAAACGCAAAAGCTTCGCCTTGGCCGCAAGAGCGTTAGGCTTAGCCATGCCGCCACGCCATGCCTCACACTATTTATAACCCTGATTTAAATTGATTCTTCTGCATCTCCATCTTCCCCAATTGTTTTTATATCTGAACTGTTAATTGCCTTCTCAATTTCCCGCCAGTGTACTATTATCATCCGTTTCTATTTATATTATGGGGGTAATAAATTTGAAAACTATCATACTTATAAAACGTACAAAAACATATAAAAACGTAAAAAGCGGATAAAAATATATGAAACCAGATAACAATGGACGAAAATGTATAAAAGCGGATAAAAACGGACGAAAACAAAAAATACGTAACAAAAATGAACGAAAACGTATTAAAACGGATGAATATGTAAAAAAACGAAACAAAGCGTATAAAAACGGGTGGAAGCGTATGAAAACGTAAGAAAATGGGTGAAAACGTATAAAACGGAGGAAGACGTATAAAAACGTATAAAACAGACGAGAACGTATAAACACGGACGATCGCATAAAAAATAGTTGAAAACGTATAAAAACAGACGAAAACATATTAAAACGAAAATATATAAAACGGACGAAAAGATATAAAAATGCATGAAAACGTATAAATACAGATGGAAACGTATAAAAACGGATGACAGCGTATATAATAACAGATGAAAATGTATAAAGACATAATAAAACGTATAATAACGGACGAAAACGTAACGGGTCAAAACCATAAGGAGTGGATCCAAAAGAAAAAAATTTAGGGACGGTGGATGCAATTTTCGCTAAATCACAGAGACCATTTATGGAATTTACCCCAGGAACGGTGGATGTAATTTTCAAAAATTCATAGGGTAAAATAGTCATCACAAGTTTTTATACACACATAAAGATAAAAGTGTCAACATCAGTATTCAAAAAAGTTTTGTTCGCTGCTTATAAAAGTATTTTTGGACAAGTATGATGTTTTTCAAAGTTATTATCCCTTATATTATTTACATACTAGCCGAGTACCCGCGCGTTGCGGCGGCGGGTACCCTGCAATATAATTTATATGGGTTTACATGTTATTCAAAAATAGTTACGACAGTCAACATAAAGGCATCTTCAATAAAACAAGATTATGATATTATTAACTCGTTTTTCAACATAACTAGGTACCCGCACATGCAGCAACAAGTAACACATTTCCACATTAGTTAGTTTAAACCAGTGTATTTATTAGTTTTGACGAGGGTATATATTCAATATTCATTGATCAAAGTATTTATTCAATATTGTATTTATTAGTTTTTGTGGATTTATTTCATAGAAAGAGTAACACATTTTGACATTAAATTAAGTGTCTTGTCTTGAATTTTTAAGCCTTTAGTAAATTTCGATCCCATAACTACTTTTTTTGTTCCGAAAAATTGTATTTGTAATGTTAGGGAATCCTTTTTCGAAGAACTACTTTTTCTGACGATATGGTTGCATTGTTTTTCCGATAGCGTCGATGCGTGTGTGAAATGTGTTTTTCAATAGCATTTTTTTAAGTTGTAGTAGTCGATTAAAAGATCGGGAATAACAATATATTCAAGTGTTGTATTCTCATCGTCCTAAAATAAGTGGTAACTTTGAACACATTCTAGACACTTCGAGATTTAGAAATTATGTGACAAAAAGATATCTAAAACTCCGATAGATTCACTAACCTGATACTCTTTCGGTCTCAAAATTATAGTCCTTATTTTTACCAAGCAAACGAAGTTTCGAGGGTAAAAATAATATTTGAAAATTGAAGAGCGTAATGATCCACTCATTTTTATTTTTGAAATATTTTTGTCTCAACTAAGCGAACAAATTTTAGTGAGTAATAATAATATTTGATAATTGAAGTGTGTCACTATCATGGTCGTCTCATTTTCATTTTGAAATACTTTAAAATAATATTCTTTCTTATTGTCTTAACCTTGATATTAGATTTACTTTTATTGTATCTTTTTTCAAAACTTAAATTCAAAAACGTTTTAAAATTTATCATCCAGTGAAATATTTAGCTATTAGTCATACAACTTTGTCAAAGTCTCGACAATCCCAAAAGTTGGTCAAATATCATGAATAAACACACATTGGCTTGGGAATTCCAACTCGTCAAATCAACTCATCATTTCCCAATGTGTTATGTCAATCTCGATGATTTAATAATCTATATGTTTCGAAGTTGGAAATCTATCAATAGGTAAGTATCACAAAAAGTTTTAAATTCAAAAATATCAAAGTTTTTTTGAACTTATAAGATTTTCAACTCTATGAATTTTCAAAATTGGCTACCCCAAGATCTGGTTCTACCACAAACATGAACAACATAATTACAAGTATAAAAACCGCGTTCTACCACAAGAACCACAAACCGGTGGAAACACGAAAAACAAAACAAGCAGAAACAACCAAATCTTTTACCAAAACCACATATCTGGTTCTACCACAAACGTGCATCATTGGCATTAGATCTCACATTTCCCAACAAAATCCTCAAATCAAAACTACAAATCCCCTAACTAGCGATAAGATCTCGGTTTAACAACCAAGAAACACAAACACAAACCACCAGATACACAGATCCAATCCCGATAGTGTCAGAGATGGTTCATTCAAATGATTGAGATGGCGGCGTATTAACGTAGTTATAGTGGCGACAATTTTTAAGAGATGTTGGTGTTTGTTTTACATGGTTTATAGAGAGAGAGATAGCACAAAGAAGATATGTGTGTGTTGTTAATACAAATAAACCGTAAAAACGGTTATTCATATTTAGCGATCTCGTTGTATTTTGTTGATAACAAATTTAAAGTTATCATAAGTAAAATTATAAGAATACATGTTATTTTTGTAAAGTATATACATTTGGTCATTCACATAAAATGTTGTAATAATTCATTTGTTGTAATAGTTTATGTAATAGGATGGGTAATATCCAAGACCCATGACCCATACCCATGGAGCTAATCTATAACCCATGACCCATTGCATGACATCATGCATGAAATCATGTTGGGTATTATCCATGACCCATGACCCAATATCCATAACCCATGACGCAAGACCCATGACCCATTGTCTAGATACATTGTATCTTGTTGGGTACCCATGGCTCATACCCATAACCCATAACCCGGTTTTCAACCCAAAATCCGGACTGGTACAACCCAGTTTTCCGGATCCGTAGGATTGCACTGGACGGATCCCCCAAGTGAGGGATCCGCCAGAACCGGGCTATAGTAAGCTTTTGTACCTATAAATAGTGAGCCATTTCTTCATTATTACTCAGCCTTTCTTCTTACAACTCTCTCATATATTATCTCACTCTTCTAATCTCTGATCACTTGATCAATCTAGTAGTTCTTCTTTCTTTTGTTGTGATTCTCATATAGGTCATTCTCAAAGGCGAGATCACGATACACTACAAGTCATCCAAGCAAAGGGTCGTTGATTGATTTGTTCATCCACAAGATTTCTGTAGCAAGATCTTGTATTTCATATTTCACATAGTTGTTCTGTAATAGTTGTGTTGGTTTGGTCCGCCGTGCTAAGGACTCGATATTTAGCTTTATACTGGAAAAAGTGTAAGCGACGTTGTGAGGCTTCTTCGCCGTGTTGAAGGAGCTTGTTGACATAGTGCTTGAACTATCGAGTAGGAAACTCGGGGAGTGGATTAGGGCAAGGAAGGTGTCCTTGTAGCCGAACCACTATAAATAACTTGTGTCGCTACTCTCTATCCTTTACTTTTTCTTGCTTTCATTATTTACTTTACTTATTGCTTTTTACTATCTATCCATCCATACGAATTCACATAAGATAGAATCTAAATCTTTGAAACTTAAATTAAAATCGATAAAACTATTCAACCCCCTTCTAGTTTTCCACAATTGGCATCAAGAGCAAGGTTTCCAAAAGTTTTAAAGTAAATTCTATTTTAAAAACTTTTCGATCACAATGAGTTTTGAAAATTATAAAGAAGGGAAATCTATGCAACGACCTCTACTACTTGAAACTAATGGTTTTATTTATTGGAAAAATAGATTTGAAACTTATGTGAAATCAAAAGATATTGATCTTTGGTATATTATTGTTGATGGTGATTTTCAAGCTACTTCAAAAGATGATAAAACCGGCAACGAAGTAAACATCTCTCATGATCGTCTCACCAACGATCAAAAGAAAAAGCTTTCCAAAAATAGTGAGGCAAAAATGTTTTATACAATGCCTTACCTAAAAAGGAATTTGAAAGAATTACTATGCTTAAAACCTCTAAAGAAATTTGGAATTCTTTAGTTGTAGCACACCAAGGAAATCAACAAGTTAAAAATAACAAAATTGATTTATTTGTTCAACAATATGAATAATTTCCATATCGGATGAGGATAGTATTGATAATTCTTTTGCTAACTTTAATACTATTATTACCTTTTTACAGGCACTTGATGAGTGTTTTTCTAGTCGTAATCATGTCAGGAGATTTCTAAGGGCGCTTCCATCAAAGTGGAGACCGAAGGTGACGGCCATCGAAGAATCCAAAGACTTGTCAATCCTCACTCTCGATGAACTCATATGAAACCTAAAAGTCTATGAGCTCATCCTCGCTAAAGACTCTAAAGCCTTAAAAGAAAATAAAGAGAAGCACAAATCTCTTGCCTTAAAAGCCAAGAAAGTCTCAAGCGATGAAGAAACCTCATCTTCGGAAAGTGATGATGAAGAGTATGCAATGGCGGTACGGGATTTCAAGAAGTTCTTTTGGAGAAAAGGAAGATATGTCAAGCAACCATATGACGACAAGAAGAGGTTTCGGAAAGGCAAAGACGGCAAAAAAGTAAAGGACAAATGTACATGTTTTAAATGCGGGGATCCTAATCACTTCATTAGTGAGTGTCCCAAATGTGACGAACAAAAGGCGTTCGTAAGTGGCTCGTGGGGAATGAGTGAGGAGGGGAACGAAGAAAATTGTCTCATGGCAAAAGACTCAAACGAGGTGTACCTAATGGTTGACTTAGATCCGGACGAGTGGATCAAGGATAGCGGGTGCACGAGGTATATGACCGGTAATAAAGATTTTTTCTCCATGTACGAACTCTTCAATGGAGGAAATGTGGTGTTTGGAAATAGCAAGAGCAAAATCATCGGTAAAGGTACAATCTCTCACAAATCCTTAACCATTAACGATGTATGTCACGTAGAAAACCAAACTTCAATCTTCTAAGTATAGGACAAATATGTGATAAAAAGTGCAACGTACTTTTTAGTGAAACCGGTAGAAAAATATTGAAAAATGGTATTACTATAGGAAGAGGGATCAGAAAACATGGAGTCTATGTCATTAAAATCGGAAATGAACCAAAATACAAACATTGTCTTACCTCTATGGATGATACTTCGACCCTATGGCATCGAAGATTGGGTCACGCTAATATGCGACTTCTTCAATCGCTATCATCTAAAGAACTAGCAAGTGACCTACCCAAATGAAAGTACGAACATCATTTTTGTGATGTTTGTAACATAGGAAAACAAGTCCATGCTAGTCATAAAGCTAAAAACATGGTTTCTACAACTAAGTGTTTAAAATTACTAATATGGATTTATTTGGTCTATCCGCTATTCAAAGTTTTGGAGGTAACTTCTATACTTTGGTTATAGTGGATGATTACTCTAGGTATACATGGACTAAATTTTAAAAGAATAAAACTGAAACATTCAATTACTTTGAAATATTAAGTAATAAAATTCAAAGACAACTAGGAAGTCCTATTGTGTCAATTAGAACGGATCATGGTAGGGAATTTGATAATGAATTGCAATTTGGAGCTTTTTGTGATGCTAATGGTATTACTCACAATTTCTTAGCTCCTCGCACTCCACAATCAAATGGGGTAGTTGAAAGGAAAAATAGAACCCTCAAAGAAATGAATCGCACCATGATTAATGAACAATCAATTCCTCAAATATTTTGGTGCAATGCCGTCGACACGTCAACCTATATACTAAACCGAGTCCTAATTAGACCATTATTAGAAAAAACTCCATACGAGTTACTACGAGGCAAAAAGCCTACGTTAGAACACTTTAGAGTATTTGGTAGTAAATGTTTTTTACTTAATACTAAAGACTATTTAACTAAATTTGATCCTAAATCAACCAAAGGTATCTTCTTAGGATATTCTCCTAATAGTAAAGCATACGTAATAATAAATAAAGAAACCATAAAATTTGAAGAATCTTTAAACGCAAAATTTGATGAGAGTCCACCTAAATCTACCCTACCTCTTGTCGATGACGCGTTAATCGAAAGTGAAGCCATAGAAATCAAAGAAAATATAAAGAAAGAAGATGAACCATTAAACAATGAAATCATCAATATTAAAGAGTCTAAAGATCATCCTGTAGAAAAGGTTATAGAAAAGTTAAATGAAAGAACCTTAAGATCTCAAGTTCAAAACCAAAGTAGTTTATTTTGTTTTGTCTCAATCATAGAACCTAAAAACACTTAAGAAGCTATAAAAGATGAAAGTTAGGTAATGGCTATGCAAGAAGATTTAAATCAATTTGTTTCTAACAATGTTTGGACACTTGTCCCTCAACGTAAAAACCAAACCATAATCGGAACAAAATGGGTATATAAAAACAAGTTAGATGCAAACGGTGTCGTGTCTAGAAATAAAGCTAGACTTGTTACCCAAGGGTATAACCAACAAGAAGGCATAGACTTTGATGAGACCTATGCTCCTGTAGCTAGATTAGAGTCTATAAGAATACTTTTTGCTTATGCTTGTGCTCAGGATCTTAAGCTTTTTCAAATGGATGTTAAAAGTGCTTTTCTAAATTGTTTTATTAATGAAGAAGTTTATGTAGCTCAACCTCTGGGCTTTATGGATTTCGAAAAACCTAATCACGTGTACAAACTAAAGAAAGCTCTCTACGGTCTTAAACAAGCCCCAAAAGCTTGGTATGATAGACTCAAATCATTTTTAATCAAAACGACTATACCATGGGATTAGTTGACAATACACTTTTCACAAAGAAAAATGACTGACATATAATTATTGTTCAAATATACGTGGACGATATTATATTCGGATCGACTTGTCAAGACATTTGTGGTGATTTCTCAAAAATCATGCATGATGAGTTTGAAATGAGTATGATGGGAGAATTAAGTTTCTTTCTTGGTCTACAAATCAAACAACTAGAATATGGTATCTTCTTTAATCAATCTAAATACATAAAAGAAATGCTTAAGAAATTCGGATTAGAAGAGTCTAAACCTATAAGAACACCAATGTCATCCGATACCAAACTCACCAAAGATGAAGACGGTGAATCCATTGATAACACCAAATACCGTGGCATGATTGGTAGCCTTCTCTACCTTACGGCTAGTCAGCCGGATATCATGTTTAGTGTATGTCTATGTGCTAGGTTTCAAGAAGAACCTAAAACTTCACACCTAGAAGCCGTCAAAAGAATATTTAGATATATTACGGGTACTACTCAATTGGGATTATGGTATCCTAAGGGGACGGGGTAGAAACTATTGTATATGCGAATTTTTACCATGCAGGTGATTATGTTGACCGGAAAAGTACAAGTGGTGTATGTACTTTTATGGGGTGTTGTTTAACATCTTGGTTCTCGAAGAAGCAAACAGCATTGGCCATATCAACAACTGAAGAAGAATATGTCTCCGCCAACAAGCACTATGGATGAAATAAGTGTTAGTTGACTACGACATCCATCTAGTGACATAGACATTTTATGCGACAACAAAGGTGCTATTGACTTAAGCAAAAATCCGGTGTTGCGCTCTCGTACCAAGCATATAGAGATCCGTCATCACTTTTTAAGAGAAAATGTTCAAAAGGGGAACATTTTTTATTGAGAAAGTATCATCCGAAGACAACATAGCCGACGTCCTCACAAAACCGTTGAAGCGGGAACAACTCAACTTGCTTCGTCTTGGTATTATGGAACAATCGTCATGAATTTTTTTTATTCTACAAGGTACGTAAACGTTTGCCTTACCTTCTTTTCTGAGTTTAGGATCTCTGTTTCACACACAACTCACAAACAATATGGGGATTTATTTTCAAAATTCAAGATATTTATTTTTTCCTTTTTTCTATACAAGAAATTCTTTGAAATTCTTTCTAAAAGATACTTCTCCCCGTATCATTTTTCTCAAATCACTCTCACGTCTAGGACAATTTTTTTTTCATTTTTAGTACAAAGTAAAAACCTTTTCATTGCATCTCATGTCTTTTGAATACTAAAGAGAATACATTACTAATATGTGTTTTCGGGTACATTCATTTATGCTTTTTCACTTCTTTGTTTATTTTTCTTCTTTTAAAAAGGAGTCGAGATAACCGCAACTCCAAATGCTTTGCATATAGGCACACACTAGGCACTATTGTTCCCAAAAGGAAAAATTTGAGCTGCCTGAGAACACCAGTTCCACGGATCCCAGTTTCACGGATCCTAGTTTTTACGCTAGACGGATCCCTAAAGGGTCAGATATGTGGGAACCGTGCAATAGAAGCAACGTTTTTCTCTTATTTTTCTCACTTTGGCTAGAAACTTTCATACTCTCAACATTTTAGCTTTATCACTAATGAATATGTTTCTTAATGCTTGTGTTCTCATGATCACATGCCTTAAATTGATATCTAATCATTAGATTATAGTCCACATTTTGGTTTTAGCATTCATCGCAATGCATTATTTGCTTTATAAATAAGGTTCCAAAATGCTTGCATATCCATCACTATAAACCTCACCAATAAATCATCATAATGTCATCCAAAGATCCTCAATCATTGATGATCCATCTAGTGAAAACAATCCTTTTCAAGAAATCCAAAACTTCATCCTACCACCTTCCGTAGTACCACCATCAACCAAATCTAGGAGAACCGGCCTTGTTGCTTAGCTAAACATTTGTCAAAAAGCCCATCACCAACTACTGACTCTCTACCAAATGACTACATTATAGCACCTCCCTCATCTCCCACAAGCTCATCACCACATTCACCTAACGAGTCTTAACTTGACACCCAAATCACCCTAGCAGAATTCCTTAAGACTCCAAAAACAATTCCACCACCCGTGTCTAGTCCACCACCCGCTCTATTTCAACCATCAAAAACTACCCAACTAGCCTCCAACTCAAACCCAAAAGAACTAGTCTTTTTAACGCCTCCAACATCTCCAAACACATTCTTTAAAGAACTTGAAACATCACCACCCTTACATCCCATCATCTTACAAGAACATCTAGGTTCTTATCAACCACCACTCACCAACATCATGGACTTTGATCCATATTTTCCAACATTTCTACCACCTATTCCGCACTCCAAAAATCAAACCTACCCGGAAACCATCCACCAACACTATCTCACCATCTCCATTGCGAACATTGTCAATCAACTAAGGAACTTGCAATGGAAATAAGGGACGAGATGCAATTCATACTCAACCATATCCTTGATCGAATCTGTGAAAGATCGTTTAAGCCCATCTAGGATATATTTTACGAATAACATAAATATGCAGCGGAATGTAAAGAACAATATGTTACTCAACAAGGTTTTCTTATTCATCTCCTTGTGAATACTATGTAAACGTATATGCACCTATACGTTTTTATCGACGACTCTCATGGGAGCTCTAGTATTCTATATATCTAAACCTATGACTATGATCTCTTTATATAAGGAGAGATCAAGACTTACATAAGAAGATAAGTATAAAACAAATAAATATTTTTAAACATTAAACTTTATCTTCTGATATCTTCTATCTTCATAAAAAGATTTTGTAGAATCTTCAATATCTTCCATCTTTTTGAAGTCTTCCTTTTAGTCACAATTAGTCCCTCATGTTTCATGTTTTGTCTTATCAACTCAAATTATAATTCTCAACAACCTTCCCCTAGTTGATAACTTGATATGACAAAACCAATTAAGCACGAACTTCCCCTGAAGTTATGAAACATGTGACTTCGCTTTAAGCTATGTACCACCAACGATCTAACTATTTACTTCTTCCCCTTTTTTGTCTTATCCACTAGGGAACTCGAAGTAAATGATGCATATAGGCTCGATGTAATGATTACTGATGAAGAAAACTGAGTATAACGAATTTGATGAAGAAGTAGAATTTCCCAAACTTGTGTCGTATGTCTTGTACTAACCATGTGACTATGAACTCATACCTGATGATATATGAGTAGACCTCATCCTCTTGATAAAATCCTAATGAGACACTGAGCACTACAACGTAATTCCTTTAAGTGATAGCAAACACTACTTACTAGATTTACCAAGTCTTAGCCACAACATGAACGTACGAACAAGTTACCTTCTGATAAAAGGTATGATAAGACACGCACCTGTGAAACTCAACTACAACATCAAATAAGAAATATTCAACCTTCTTCGTAATCACATCTTCAAATAATCAATGAAAAATATCTAAGTGCAATAACATCATCCTCTCTTATGTAACTGTTGCCTCATCCGACAATCTACACGTATTCCTTATATGTATCATTGCCTCGCAACGAACACCAAGGGTACTCTTGTCACACAATTGATTAAAAAGCCATTGCACCAAATACATTTCATAAATAGCCATCATCGTTCGGGATCCAAACATGTGTGTCGTCAAGTCGAAAACATGATAATTACTAGGGTTCATCATTGAATAAAAATTCAACTCACCAAGACTAGTAATCAACTAACAATATTAACCTTCAAACGACCAGAATTACCTCCCAAGCTTCCAGTATTAACTGAAACGCCTACCGGTATTAACTTCTTGATGCACCAATATTAACCATGAAACCAAGTAGTACTAACTGTGATCAAGTACCAGTATTAAAATTTTGATGACCAGTATTTTCGTTGACCAGTACAAACTCCTTGACCACCAGTATTAACCTGCGAGCCGTATTAATTCACCAATGTCGACCAATTAAATATATCGTCCAATTTATTCACAATACCACGTGATCTCCATATTCCTCAATTTACCGTTCGATTATCCAATTCATTTACATAGCCACCGTCCACATAGCCAATCAAAACTCTGAACACAAAACGTGTACTAGTAGCTGATCATAACTCGTAGGTCCCATCAAACTCATGCCCACGTGATCACTTTATTTCTTGGATTGAATTTTCATGATAATAGCCAAACAGATAATAGCCATCATGAAACTTGATACTAACTCGTGGGTCCCAGCAGATACTAACTGTCATTATCATTGACCATTTGTTAAGACAAAATAGTCACCATCACCGACCCTATGTGAACATGTATTTGGGACCAGTGCATAAAATGAGTACATGTGATGAGTAGTAGGGACCAATATTAATATAAAGCAACCAGTATTAATACACGAACTTAATTAACCCAATAAAATAACCTTGATAGTCCCACGAGAAATCAGGTGTGAAATTAAATCGTAACCCATATGTGTATGAAATAACTAGTACCACGTGACGACAATCATGAGAAAATGACAGCACACCATAAGAAAACTATAGCCAATCAGATCTTGAATCTCAAACGCTTCTTCAAATATGCTATTCAGCACCAGATATCACGAGCCACCCACTCTGATACCAATTGTGAAAGATCGTTTAAGCCCATTTAGGATATGTTTTACGAATAACATAAATATGTAGCAGAATGTAAAGAACAATATGTTACTCTACAAGGTTTTCTTATTCATCTCCTTGTGAATACTATGTAAACGTGTATGCACCCATACGTTTTTCTAGACGACTCTCATGGGAGCTCTAGTATTCTATATATCTAAACCTATGACTATGATCTCTTTATATAAGGAGAGATCAAGACTTACATAAGAAGATAAGTATAAAACAAATAAATCTTTTTAAACATTAAACTTTATCTTCTGATATCTTCTATTTTCATAAAAAGATCTAGTAGAATCTTCAATATCTTTCATCTTTTTGAAGTCTTCCTCTTAGTCACAATTAGTCCCTCATGTTTCATGTTTTGTCTTATCAACTTAAATTATACTCTAATTCCCAACAGTATCAACATTATCATTCACCAAAACTTCCATAATTAACCATATGCAAGCATGGAAGGAATGATAATATTATTTTCTCTATTTTTTGAGTCAATTTAAAGAACAATCCGTGTTTTTAGTTTACATTTTGTATGTGGCATATATACCACTACACTTTGATATTTTACTACAAGGCTTTGTTTACGTACCTTGGCTCTCCATCTTGTTTCTCGTCCTATACAAGATTATATTACATGTTACTACTAACATTTTTTTGTAGGTATTATATTTCCTCACTTGACGCCCAATTCTAGAGGGAGCTATCGTCAAGAGAGAGCTAGTGCTTTGTGGATTATATTTTTTATTCCACAATTTATTTCTTCGTTAGGATCGCTTTTTGTTTCGACAAAAAGGGGAAGAAAGTAAAACTTATATATGCTTTCAAAACATACATCAAATCTTGAGTTTTACTCATCATACCATTATATTTTGTCATCAACAAAAAGTGGGAGATTGTTAATACAAATAAACTGTAAAAACATTTATTCATATTTAGCGATCTCGTTGTGTTTTGTTGATAACAAATGTAAAGTTATCATAAGTAAAATTATAAGAATACATATTATTTTTGTAAAGTATATACATTTGATCATTCACATAAAATGTTGTAATAATTCATTTGTTGTAATAGTTTATGTAATAGGATGGGTTATATCCAAGACCCATGACCCATACCCATGGAGCTAATCCATAACCCATGACCCATTGCATGACATCATGCATGAAATCATGTTGGGTATTATCCATGACCCATGACCCAATGTCCATAACCCATGACGCAAGACCCATGACCTATTGTCTAGATACATTGTATCTTGTTGGGTACCCATGGCTCATACCCATAACCCATAACCTGGTTTTCAACCCAAAATCCGGACTGGTACAACCCAGTTTGTCGGATCCCTAGGATTGCACTGGACGGATCCCCCAAGTGAGGGATCCGTCGGAACCGGGTTACATTAAGCTTTTGTGCCTATAAATAGTGAGCAATTTCTTCATTGTTACTCACCCTTTCTTCTTACAACTCTCTCATATATTATCTCACTCTTCTAATCTCTGATCACTTGATCAATCTAGTAGTTCTTCTTTCTTTTGTTGTGATTCTCATATAGGTCCTTATCAAAGGCGAGATCACGATACCCTACAAGTCATCCAAGCAAAGGGTCCTTGATTGATTTGTTCATCCATAAGATTTCTGTAGCAAGATCTTGTATTTCATATTTCACATAGTTGTTGTGTAATAGTTGTGTTGGTTTGGTTCGTTGTGCTAAGGACTCGGTATTTAGCTTTATACCGGAAAAGTTTAAGCGACGTTGTGAGGCTTCTCCGCCGTGTTGAAGGAGCTTGTTGACATAGTGCTTGAACTCTCGAGTAGGGAACTTGGGGAGTGGAGTAGGGCAAGGAAGGTGTCCTTGTAGCCGAACCACTATAAATCACTTGTGTCGCTACTCTCTATCCTTTACTTTACTTTCTTTCATTATTTACTTTACTTATTGCTTTATACTATCTATCCATCCATACGAATTCACATAAGATCAAATCTAAATCTTTGAAATTTAAATTAAAATCGGTAAAACTATTCAACCCCCTCTTCTAGTTTTCCACATGTGTGTTTTAGATTATAGAGACAGAGGGAGAAGAGTAAATAAGAAATGTATGGGTATGTTATGATGTGTGTAGGGGTGAGAACGGTTTCGAAACCGCAAAGAACCAAACCGGAACAGAGAGAATCGATAACCGAAAAATACATGTATTAGGAACCGAGAACCGGACCGAAGAGCATGTTTCGGTTCCGGTTCAGGTATTTCTGTTCTACCCAATTGGAACCGATTTTTTTAAGTCTCTTTTATCCAAGATGGACGAAATAAAGCACAAGATATTTCATTGTTAACTGAGAGTGTAAGGAAAACAACTTGTTAGACCCTAAAAAGCCCTTAACATACAATATTGCCATTGTCAAAACTGCTTCTTTAAACTGAAACAGAGTTGTAGATACTTCACTTAATGTTATTGTTAGGAATTAGAAATTCCTGGTATTAAAGAGTCGGTCACCTCAAGTATATGTAAACGTTAGAAAGCTCATAGTTGTAGTTATTTTAAGTTAAGTAGTATTTAGTTAAGTAACACCGTGGAGGACGGACGGGTCTTTACCCACTGTATGCCTGATCCACAGCCCGTTGTGTGCCGTTTTATTGTAAGACTATAAATACTCTCTACCTTCCAAGGTAGAGAGTTGGAGCTCATAATAAGATTTTTCTTTCTCTCACTAAAATTCCCTAAACCTCTAACTTTCTCTCTCTAAAAACTCTTGTACGCCTACTTTGTGTTATGGTTTGATGTGTATGTGAAATCCAATATCTTACAATTGGTATCAAGAGCCATGGTTAGATCATCTCTTACATATCTTTGGATTTCTAGTGGTTTTTAGGTGGTTTTTGAGTTTGAAAAAGTTTAGTGGTTTTTGCATCATTTGGGTGATTTCTTGTGTTAAAGTTTGGATTTTGTTAGTAATTTTGTGTTTAGAATCATCACAAGTGTTTAGGTTTTGATTTGGTAAGCTTGAATCATCGTGGTTGGATTGTTTTTGGATTGAAAAGTGGTGTTTATGTGTTTTTCATGCTAGCGACTTGAGTCACGGAAAAGTTTTCTTGGTAGCGACTTGCTTTGCAATTTGGTAGCGAGTTGTTGTTAAAGGAATTAGCGAGTTAGGTTAGCGACTTGTCTATTGAGACAAGCCGACAAAAAGTACACGTTGTGGATTCTCCACTACACGTAGCAACTTGGTATAAGTTAGCGACTTGTACTTTATATTGTTGGCGACTTGGTGTTAGCGAGTTGGTACCTAGCAAGTTGCTATTTAGCAACTTGTCAAATTAGCGACTTGGTGCTTAGCGAATTGCTGTCAAAATTTTGCTAGCGACTTGGATTGTAGCGAGTTGTTATATAGCGACTTGGGACATTAGCGACTTGACTGTGTAGCGACTTGGTGCTTAGCGATTTGGTGATTTAGCGAGTTGCTACTCAGCGACTTGGTACTTAGCGACTTGGTTCAAGGGTTTAGCGACTTGGTTGATTTTTTTTTGAAGAAGAGGTTTGACCAAAGTTGACTTTTTACGTCAAAACTTCAAACGGCCATAACTTTTGATCCGTAACTTCGTTTTCAGCGAAATACCTGTCAAAACGACCGGAACAGGCTGAATATTGTGAGGTTTCACGACAAAGTCGTGAAACGAATTTTTTCGAGGCCCAAATCCCCTCCAAAAGGAAGTTATTGATGTTTTAAGTTTTTAGACCTAAAAATTCTCCGTAAAAACGTGCATCAACCAATCCAAATCTCAACCAATCAACATTTAAGCTTTTCCTACGAACAATCTAAAGTCCTACCACACAATCGTCTTTCATTGTATCGATCCATCAGTCATCTTAACACATCATGTCTTACTCTACTGACCCAGTGATTTCAGAAGTGCTTAAATTGTATGATGCTGTGGATAATAATGATAATGGATGCTACACTGAACGATTAAAGATGTTTGAATTAAACAACGAGGATGTGAGATCTTCATGTTCTGAGTACAATGAGAATGAATTGCACCTGCTACAGAATGCCATGCAAATGGAATGCAGCATTGAGCCCTATCAACTACTTCATCTGCACCTCATACAGCTGTTATCCATAGCTGGGGATCGAACATGTAGTGCTCTTTTCCGCCAGGACTTACCTACATTGACAAGAAGCTTGCTATTGAACTTAGAACATTTAAAGCTGCAACTTACCAATGAAGAGGTTCAAAAGGATGGTTCCAGTGCAGCTCTTCAAGTAATCTACAAACAATTTCAGCCATTCATCAGTGGGGAATATTCAGCAGATTACGATCAACACTTGACTGGAATTTCCTTCAAAAAACATACTGGAATGGAAATTCAGGAATTCATTGAGACATTTATCCAACTCATGGATAATGTGAAAAAGTACATTGAAGATTCTGCACAAAAGAATGAAAACGTGAATGAGTGTCAGGTGCAGTTGAAAGATTGTTGTGATAAGTTGGGTAATGTATCTGTTGAAGAATCGGGTGTTGCTGAATGCAGAATGTCAGTGACAACAAATAATGATGAGTCGGATAATGCAAAAATGGAATCTTCGTGCTCAAATTCACAAGAGCGAGAGGTGCACCAGACACAACCTGTGCAAGTTAATGCAAAGGAATGCTCCATGGAAGCTTCGGATGTACCCAAGATAGAGATGCACCAGTCACAGCCTGTGTATGTCAATGCTGAGGTAAGTTGCATGGAAGTTTCTGCTGTACCTAGTTGTGCATCTTCTACTCAAAATGATGATTATGAACTGCATGAGTACACTGCATTTGTACCTGATGATTCCCTTACCACTGAGCTTAAAATATATAAGGATCAAGTTGCTGTTTATGAACAGCGTGCTAAGTTTGAGTTGACCACCCATGAGCAGGAAATGGATGTCCAAATACGTACAATCATTAGAAAAAGTAATTTTAGAGAAGAAGTATTAAAACAAGAGTTAAACTCCTTACAAGAAAAGCTTTCTAAAACTACTAAGCAAAAACAAGAACTTTAAGAAAATGTGAAAATGCTTAAGCAAGAATTCAATGCTAAGGAATCAAAACTTTTGAATGATTTTTCTAATCTGAAAACTTTGAAAAACAAGCTTGAAAATAAGTTGTATGTACAAGGGAATACCATTCAGACTGCTCACTTGATCACTAAGCATAGAGTCTTAAGCGATAAGCATAGCATTCCCATTGTTGAGGAACCTAATCCCGAGGTTGTTAAAAAGGCTAGAGCTGCTCATAAGGTACTTTATGATGGTAATGAAATCCTTAAGCCTAGGAAGAAACCTAGTTGCGTTGAGTGCACTGAGGAAGATAAGAAATCAGATGAAGTTACTAGAGAGAAAATGAACAAGAAGTTAAAAGATCCTGAGTGTAAAAAGAATAACATAACGATCAAAACCCATAATTACACTAAAGAAAATTGGATCTCCTTGAACAAGTTTAAGCCTCAGACTCTATTAACCCCTGAACAAGTGTTCTGGAAAAAGGATATGGAAATGCAAAAAGCTGAAAATCTTGTTGAAAAGAATCCCCCTTGTAGAAAACTGCCTAAAGCAACTGTGTATCCTCCTAATACACCAATGCACTTAGTTCCTAGATTTATTGCCACTAAAAGCAAGACCTTAATCAGTCAATATGTTATCTTTCAACTATTTGTTGATTTTGAGAAAACTTGTAAGAAAAGGATCACACCCACTGGTATAACTGAAGGGGAAAGGGGTTTTGAGCAAACTAAAGAATGCTATTTAACTGAGGTCATGCCTTTCTTTAAACAACTAAAAGATCAATTTGAGAGTCTTAAAAAAGGGATGCATTCTGATATTAAAGAAATGGAAAAGGAATTTGATGCAATGATTGTTGAGGTTAGTGACTATGAGAGAGAATTAAAATATAGTGAGATTGAAAGGAAGAACTTGAATACACTGAATGAGAATCTGATTTCTGAATGTATTGCTCAAGATGTGTTTTTCACTGCTACAAATTGTTCCATTAATGCTTCTCAATTTCATGAATTATCTGTTGCTTTGAAAGTCTCCCATGATCGTGTCATTGAGCTTGAGAAAACTAACTCTAAATTGCATGAGAAAGTTGAACAAGATGATCATGATAACCTGGTGAAACAGTTTTCTAAATTGGAAGTTGAGCATCTTGCTTTGCAATTAAAATATCAACATCTAAAAGAAAATGTTAAAACTTCAAATATCAAGACATCTTCTGATGCTCCTGAGTTTGATGCAATTTTTTAAATCAACAAACGTGATGAACAGATCCGAGCTCATTGCCACACGATCAAAAGATTGAAAGCCCAAATTTCACAACTGAAAGGTGAAAAGAAGGATGTGACTGGTTCCCATATGCCTCCACCTTTAGATTCTCAGAATTTCCAACTTCAAAACATAATTGATAACTTGCAAAAGGAAAATGATTGTTTTAAAGTTGAAATTTCAAAGGTTAATGATCAAAACAAAGAGTTATGTGATTCATTTAAAGTTAATCATGATAAAAAAATTGAAAAGATAACTTCTTTACTTAACGATATTGAGAATCTGAAGCGTGAGGTGAAAGGAAAGTTGCCAATCCCCAATTGCAAATACTCTGTTCCTAAGGTTTCTGCTTGTGATAAGTATGCTATCGATATGTTATATATTCCCCCGCCCATTAGGAATAATGAACTTGCACATAAAGCATATCTCTCATACCTTAAGAAAAGTTTGAAGGGTCTTTGTGAGATTGTTGAAGATGAAAGATTAGAAAAACCTTTTGATAGTACTATAGCATATGCCTGCATGGATGCCAAACGATCTCAGGAACTCTTAGAGTATGTAATTGTCACAAGTCCGAAATCTAGCAATAGGTGAGATAGAATAGTTGTGCCTTGTTCTATGCCTAAAGCCAAGCATGTGACCCTTGATATGCCTTGTTCCATGTCGAAATTCAAGCAAGCAACCTTTGATGTGCCTCCTAGAATTTCAGATCCCAGCACTTCTAGACCAGGAATGCAGAAAGTAGTGAAGCCATGTAATGTTCCCATCGTTACTTCTACAGATGTTAAGATTGACACTAAAGTTAGCGGGTCAAAACCTAGAAGCAATGCAAAGAAGGATTGGATTACGCAAACTAAAAGTGTTCATGATAAGGAAGTGAAAGAACACCATAGGGACAAGAAGTTTGATTTGAACATAAAGAATCGTGTTAGTTCTAGTATTAGCTCTAAGCTTACTGAAATTAATTCGAGGCCTCATGCTGTCTGCAAAACATGTAAAAAATGTTTATTTTCTGGTAATCATGATAAATGTGATGTGTTATTTCTGAGATCTAAGATTCATAGCCCAGTTAAGAAAGTTTGGAGAGCAAAACAGATTAAGCAATCCTGGAAACCTACAGGGAATGTGTTTACAAATGTAGGATTTCAGTGGAAGCCCACATGTCGAATATTAACGAATGGCAAACCTTACCCCTCAGCTAGATCCACTATGCCTAGAATAGTGCATGTTAAGGTTTGGAAGCCAACTGGTAGAATAATCCCATTAAGCACAAAATGTCATTTGACTAAGTCTGATGCTTCTACTAGTTCAGCTTCTAGGGATAATGCCATTGCATCTAGGGTTTCTGCTGATTCAAAGATTGTTTGTGCTAACCAAAAAGAACCCATCAGCACGTGGGGATCCAATGTTTCCAATTCTCTGTCTTCGTCTGTTGTCCAAAATAGGTCGTACAAATTGTCCTTTGGTATTTGGATTCGGGCGACTCTAAACATATGACTGGGCTCTTAACAATGACGTCTGTTCTCTTCAGTTCAGGCCTCGCACTTCATCATAATGGCGTCTGCAGATAACACTTCAGGCCCCGTTCCTCAAAGAAAAGAAAGGTGTACGCTTCAGTGCGCTTTATCTTCAAAAGAAGAGAAATCTTCATGTTTATGACCACTCTCATCTGCATTCTCCATCAACAAGCTTCATGTTTTTTAAATGCTCATTCATTCATCAAGTGGGTCTACGTTCATTGGTTCATATTCTTATTCACTTGCTCAATCAAAAATGGCAACTTAGGATGCAATTTTTGAGGGGGAGAAGAGTATATATACTACATGTTGATGGATGCTTGATTTATGGTCATATGACTCTCCTTCAACGCCTAATGCTTCACTTACTATGGATAACTGGGATTCATTGCTTGGGATTCATTGGTTCAAGATATGTTTGATGAGTACTTCCAACCTCTAACGAATGTTGATCATCTAGTTTCTGAAGCTCATGCTCTGGTTCCTACTGACTCAACTGGTTCACCATCTAAGAAGTACTTATTGGAATTCTCAAGAAACCTTATCTCCAGTTACTCCTCAAGGCGTTGTTAATGACTATCATTGTAGTTGCACTCATGAATAGTGATCCGCTCTTTGGTATTCCTTTGCCAAATCTTCACGGATCATTGGTTCATTGTTCTTTCCTAAATGTGCACTATGTAAATCAACCACATGAACATTAAGGAAAATGACTTCCTCATCCGCTCAAGGATATTATTGGTGAGTCTTCCAGATCAGTCTCTACATGAATACTTTTAGGAAGAAGGCATTGATGTTGAGGAATCATCTGTTCCGGTTCATTCAGTGGGTCAATGTACATCCGATTGTATGTTTATTCACGTGTTGGACACTTGACACAAGTTGATTACTTCGGAGTTGATTATTTATCACTTATTTGAGGTTGAAGCTGACGTTCACAAAGGCGTGTTCTTATTTGTTAACTTGCTCGGGCTTAAGAATTTGAGTTGAAGACTTGGGTTATCTAGTTACCAGCAGTCGGGATGGATGGTTGAAGACCTGGTTAACTATCACTATTAGGAGTTACGTTGTTTTACTCAGTGTCACACGCATATGATGGTGTGGATAATCTTAAGATGTGGTATTGTCTCATACTTTGTTTAAGTTGTGAGTACTTTGAGATTTGCTTGAAGCATACATTCTCGACACCGTTCTTCCAACATTAGTGCAAGCATAAGATACAAATGCCGGGAATTCAACTTCAGCTTCAAGTTTGGTATATCGGGTTTGCTTCATCAGTGGTCACTTCAAATTGTCTTCATCCCGGTTGGTTAAGATAGTCAGAGAGAGTTTCCGTTGCAGTAGATTCTCACAAGATACATTTGTGCTATATTTAGTTCTTCTCTATTCTCAAGAATATTGGGTATGTATAATGTGTTGCTGATTTTGAGGTATCAAAACCAGCAAGGGGGAAGGAGACATACATCTAAAAGCACAACGAGTACACATGATGAACTTAACACTTCTACTTGATTGAAGTTATCCCGGGAATACAAAGGTCATAACCGTAGAGAAACTCAGTGTTTAAACTCGTGGCTTCTGGTGTATTATTCCAACTATTTGGGGGAAGGATATATTATTCCAACTATTTGGGGGAAGGAGGTATTATTCCAACCATTTGGGGGAAGTGGTCTCTGGAGACTTTTGGTATGTGTTACTTCAGTGTTCAGTTGGAAGAAATATGAGAAGAATATTTGGAGCGTGAGATGATATTGCTTATCGACATCTTCGATATGGTTATGATAAAGTGCTTCTGATTATTGCTTCGTGTACACTATGTAATGATGATTTTGATGAGATCGAAACCATCAGGGGAGAGATTTGTGTACATCAGGGACTCACAACATGATCACTTGATCGAGCTTATTCAGTTATTCCTAAGTTGATATCCATAGAGATAATCAGTGATTCAACATGTTACTTGGATGTCATAGTCTCCACTCTGGTTGGGTACATGTGTACATTATGGGCTGATTGGTTATATGTAAGATAACTAGAATGCATTTGGTGAATTGAAGATGTTGATATATTGTTCTCCCGTACAGTCGACTGCACAAATCTGCAGAATGATGTTAACATCGGGGATGCACAACAGGTTCATGTGATCGGGCTTAATCATGTATCTCGAGTTTGATAACCGCAGAAAGGATCACTGGTTCAACTTGTTACTTCGGTGTTTTCATGTTTCTTTGGGTTGTTGAGCTTCATTCAATGAGACTGTTTTTCTTCACATTCTACTTCTTGGGGGAAATGGTCTTAATTCGAAGATTGTCGGTTTTGGGGGAAGCTACCAAAGATTCTCATTTAGAAGGCTCATGTTCAGACGACGTTTTTCTTAGAATCCTCGAATGCTTTGGTGGTTAAAGTTTAAGAGATGTTGATTTCTTTCTTCTACAACGTGCTGAATGATATCCTTATCTCGGTACTCATTTCATCATCCTCTTAAACTAATTTATCTTCTTGTATATATTTATTTCGAAAAGCATAATACAAAATTATAAAACCTTCAAAAAATCAAATAGAAAAATATAAAACTTTCAAAATCCATAAAAATTTGAAAAATTCGAAAAATCTTAAAAAAAAATATTGTCATTTTGTCTTGTTTCTCTCGATTCGATAATATCTACGGTCTTGATGTTGTCATTCAAAGAATGACACGGGACTTTAGATGTTGTTCGAATTTTTATATATATATATAAAATAAAAAATAAAAAATAAATCAAAAAATATTTTTGGGAGAAAGAGAAAAAATGGTTTATTGTCATTTCAGGCAGTAACCCGCTTTTCAAAGTAAGAACAGAGCCATACTTTATCATGCTTTCAAATTTCCATGCTCTGATTCTTTAAACATTTATCTGCTGAAAACTAACTGTTTTTTGAAAAATAACTCGGAATCTATTTTTGATAATCATCTGGACTTATTTGTCAAAATATCTATCTCTCAAACAACAACCTATGTCATTGTTTGAGGGGGAGAATGATTTCAATTAAATTAAAAAGTTATTTGTCATTCAATTGTTTTCAAAAGATATTCATGCATATTTAATCAATGGAGTTTTAAAGTCTTAATATCCGATCCTTATCAGTTAAAACGCTTTCATAATCAAGTCACAATTCTCCTTAAAAGCTTTCAAAATCAATTTAAATCTACAAGAGATCACAAATCTCAAATGATTTGATAATTGTGATCGGGGGAGAATTTGTGATTTAAATTGGATTTAAACTGATAATTCGGCAAATGGTTTTATAAGAATGTACATGCTCTCCTTCCCACATGTGCCAAACGATTTCAAATTTTCAAATTTTCCATGCACATGTTGAGGGGGAGCTTTTATCTTAAACCACAAAGATCCTAAACGTGATCAATTTATATCAATGTGCATATTCCCTCTAGTATGTGCAAAAATATTTTCAAACCTTGATGCACATATTGAGGGGGAGCAAAATTATGAAAACCTCATCCTTCCCGAAAATGCTTTATCTACTTGTTTTGATTAGGGAAGTGATGATTGATATCTTTTAGAAAATAGAATTCAAAGAAGTTAACTCTTTCTCTTGCCTCCGTGTGCAAAACGATTTCAATCACTTGATGCACATGTTGAGGGGGAGCTCTTGTTCTAAAATTATCAAAAACAATTCAGGTACAAAATACTTTGATAATATATCACAAGTATCTGGATTGTTTTTCAAATGGTTTTCAATTGGTTCCAATGGCAGATGAACAATACCAAATAGACCGACCAACTTTACTTTATGTATGGTGATATAAGGATGATAAGGTTAGGTATTTGTTCCCATGATCCCCCAGAACCGGAGGGATCTACCCAGGGACTATCCACTAGTTAGTGTAGAGTTCTTAGGTATGATGATAAAAGGAGAAAAATGAGATATGGGAAGAGTGCGGACTGAGACTGAGCTAGTACTGGAACAAACCCAACAAGGTTCTTGCAGTGAAGTCTCGGTAAGTACTGAAGGGGTTGAAGAATGAAAAAGAATTGAATGAGAAAAGGGTGAAAACAAATAGCCCTCCATACATTCAACCTTAGGGCAGAAACCGGGTTCAATTCATATGCTACTGATGGTAACATCGGTATTGAAGAGAAGACGTCATGGACCCAGTGACGCACTGCACTTCAACTTTCCAAACCACTCAAGTTCCTCTTAAAAGGACTTGTTTCATTCTCACGGGGAACCGACATTATCTATTGACTTTCTCTTAGAGATTGTTGATATTGAAGTAGGAGACCCTCTCCCTAGTCTCCGATATAGGATCCAAAAATGCACAAATTGAGTCTAGAGCCACGAGATCATCAATAAATCTCATTAGGACACTTTCAATGAAGACTCTCTGTTTCACACAATGTGGAAAGAGAGATTATATCTTGAGTCCTACGCATTATCCTTGTGGTATTGCCAGAACATCCGAGTGATATGTGAACATATTCGCAATGAAGATGGAAAGCCTTCTGGAGCCAACATCAAACAAGCTCCTGGTAGGTGGCATGTGAGATCTATTATATAGATCAACCATGTGACAACTGAACATAAACAATGGGGTGATTCAATCTCTTGAATCAATCCTGGTTCAGGTTATGGATTGACGGATACCTTTGAAAAGCCGATCTTTGTGCTTATAAATTCTTTTCTTTAGCACATCGACCGTGTACTAATTTTTCAAATCAAAAGGTGTTTTTATGATTGATAATTGATTTTCAATAAAACCTTCGTTGTATTGCAAAAACAATTTCTATTGAGCAATACACGATTGTTTTTCAAATCTCTTTTCATCAATCAGTGGACTTAAATTCGCTGGTTCACCCACTCCGTGTTGTCTTCTTTGAGACATTCCGGTTTGAGAACAGCTAGAGCAGCTGCGAAACCCTGTCAAGGAAATTCTTCGGAATTTTACCTGATCACAGGCAGTACATGTACTGATCAACGGGGAACCATGGGCCGTGTACCTTAATTCAACGAAAGTGGTCAAAGACACTTTCGTACGCTTTATTGCTAACTATTGTATGCAGGTACACCCGACGTTTGTAGCTGATCAGAATGAAGCGGTCAATCCATAGCCGCATGCTCATACAATACATTCATTTCTCAAGAAATCATGATAAGTGCATCAATGAATCTGATATTTTCATTCCATGCTTCTGCTACGCTGCTACCAATATCATGAATCAACGAAAGCTTCCGCTACTCTGTTGAGAAGATATCATGATCCAGAATGTGAGCATGTCGGTCCGAAAGTCACAACATCATATAATACCAACACCACAATGGATGTCTCAGAGATTTTTGTTAGCTGATGATCTCAAAAGCTGGCTCAAAAGTATCATCACGTGGATCAGTAAAAGACCTCCACTTGGACTAACCAAACATGCAATGAGAATAATCAATGACTATGAGCTTCGGAGAAAAGTACTACATCATGAATGCAAGAACAATCTTTAATGTAATATCGGTTTGTATTCTATGTAATTTTAGTACTTGATTGAGGTGACCTCCCTTAGGGGGAGATTGTTAGGAATTAGAAATTCCAGGTATTAAAGAGTCGGTCACCTCAAGTATATGTAAACGTTAGAAAGCTCGTAGTCGTAGTTATTTTAAGTTAAGTAGTATTTAGTTAAGTAACACCGTGGAGGACGGACGGGTCTTTACCCACTGTATGCCTGATCCACAGCCCGTTGTGTGACGTTTTATTGTAAGACTATAAATACTCTCTACCTTCCAAGGTAGAGAGTTTGAGCTTATAATAAGATTTTTCTTTCTCTCACTAAAATTCCCTAAACCTCTAACTTTCTCTCTCTAAAAACTTTTGTACGCCTACTTTGTGTTATGGTTTGATGTGTATGTGAAATCCAATATCTTACAGTTATAAACAAGTAGAGCCACATCTAATGTAAGAAGAGACTTGAAAGGTTCTACATAAGTATAGGCAAATGAGCAATGAGCATAGGATATAATACAAAATTCGTGATAAAGTAGAGTTGTAAAGCTGTTGGTATTATTTCGTTTTTGCTTTGGCATCAAACTCAAGATCAACAAATAGATGTTCGTTAACTACATATTAGTTTATTTCATCTCAATACTAATTAAGATATAACAACCCCACTACATCTCTATACAAATACAAAATGCAATGATTAGTTAAAGAACTGAAAGTAGATATTAGTTATGAATCGGGCGGTTCTTCGGTTTCGGAATCGATACCCGCGGTTCCGGACCGAACCGAACCGAGAACCAAAATTTGAAATATCTAAGAATCGAGAACCGGACCGTGGTTCTAAAATTCGGTTTGGGTTAGGTCGGTTCCGGTTCGGCTCTCGATTCCGGTTCGGTTATTGGTCTATTTTCTCATCCCTAGATATGTGCGCCTTTTTTATTTGTGTTTTTTGGACTATTACAAAATGGGTGTTATGGTGCGCATTTTTTTATTTGTGTTTATTGGACTATTACAAAATGGGCTTACGAAATGGACTTTACATGTGTGCGCGTTTTATATTTTTAACTTTAATTATATATATGATACAAGTTTTGTAAAACACTTCTTTCCGTTATAAGTAATTTTTTGAATCTGAACTTTTAACACTTCTATGAATAGCATGTCCTAAATGTTTTATATAGTAGTATAGATATAGATAGTTTGAGTGTTAGAGCATACGGTATGATCACTTGGGTAGGTGGGTGAAAGCTTAACGCATCGCGTTAAAGCCTGCTAACATTACAATATCTCGCATTAAAGGCTAAGCTCCACATCCACATTAAGGAGCTAACGTACGTTAAGGCGTATTTCAAATAAATAAATAAAAAAAGTTACACCTTTGCCCCTTTTAACGTATATAATATTTGAATTCAATTTGTTTTTTCAAAATAACCCCTTGGTTCTTAAATGGCTAGTTTAGGCTTAAAACCTTTCAAAATACCCCTTAACTGCTACTTTGAATTAGAATTCAAAAGCCTCTATAAATACCAATGTTTACAAGCCAGTTTCACACACTTTTCATACACTATGGATAAAAAAATGCACAAACTTTATGGCGTGTCGTCTGCCACATTCCGTCAAAGAAATGCAAGTGTTTATTCAAAAACAATGCGATAAAGAAGATGTTGATCATCAAAGGGGCTATTATTAACGTCATCAATCAATTTCAGCTTGCAAAAGCAAAAAAAGAGCGTATAAGACAACGATATGCGAAGTGCACAGACATTTCTGCAGAAAAAAAATTGTGATTGACCAATTTTTGAACGAGGAAGCAAAGAAACACGAGGCCATTAGTGACACGTTGTAGGATTGTGTTACACAGATACAAACCAACATCAGCAACAAAATTAGGTGGAGCTATAAAGAAAACAAAGTTATTCGTTCGGTATCACAACAATTGACTCAACTTGATCTAGGTGCATCAAGTTCATCTAATGCACCTACATTTACTGAGCAACAATAGTCTCCCTCATTTACTGGTTATGAAGGCGAGGCAGTTGATGAGCATGGCTTAAACTGCGAGCCAGCGTTATCAAATGATGTGTGATGAACTGGCATTCAGACATTTTGAAGCAGAGCAAGCAAGGCTTCAACAAGAGTGAGATGAGAAACTCAAGAAGGAAGAAGTAGAACGTAACTCGTTCATTCAGGAATTTCTTGGGTATAGGTCTCATTCGTATGATTTTGGATGCAGGGAATACTCAGATTAAGTTAGATTTATATATTTCGTATCGTAGTGTATTTTAGTTCATATGTTTTTATTTCTGTATCATAGTTCGTAGTGTATTATAGTCTATTTTATTTCGTATGTTTTTATTTCCGTATCGTAGTTCGTAGCGTATCGTAGTGTATTTTACGTAACGTTTATTTTTGTATTTCAATGAATTCGTATTGTAAAATGTCTAAGTTTTAATTTTATGTTATTTATTAAATGAAGTATTAGTTTTAGTTTAGGGGTTGAATTTATAAATATTTGAGTTAAGGTTGAGTTATGATAAGGGTGTTTTTTTTAGTTGAGGTTAAAAAGTTAAAGCTGATGTGGCGCTGACGTGGCACTGAGTGAAAGTTTAACCCTGAGTGATCATACCCTATTGTCACGGGACTAATTCACAATGTCCTTGTGGCACTTAGCGACTCGATTCCAACATCTAAGTAAGCCAAAAAGTATGGAAGAGATAAGCGGTGAACACTTGCAGATTTACAAAAGAAAACTTGATTTATGTTGCACTTGAAAACTTGGTTACAAAATGGATGCTTACAAATGAGGAGAATTAGCCATATTTATACTAGGAGGCTAATCCATTCTAGAAGCTTCTTCTAAGTTCTAATGATACTTTCTAGATAATTTATAGATTAATCTAACTAACTATACTTTCTAGATAATCTCTAGATTATTCTAACTAAGTATCTTAGATATTTTAAGCATAATATCTAAGATATTTACAAGGCTTCATATTCTAGAGTAATCTAGTCTTGTTGTTGTAGGTTTTTTCTTGAAATGGTGTTGTTAGGATTTGGTTCGTAACACCCTCCCCCACTAAATTTCACGACGTCCTCGTCGTGTTTTCCTCCTTGTAGCAACGAATTTGATCCTCGAAATGCCACAATAAGTCTTCTCGTTCCCAACTTGATTCCTCCTCTGGTAGTCCTTTCCATTTGATCAGGTACTCTTTGTAACACGAGACTCCCCTTCTTCGTACGTCGCGGTCTGCCATAATTGTTTCAATTTCTTTGTCGAATGCGGTAGCCACGGCCGGTGGTGCTCTTTTGGAGATGTTTCGTTGTTCATCTTCCTTGTCTTCATTGTACTCTTTCAGAAGACTTATGTGTACTACCGGGTGAATCTTTAACAGTGAAGGCAACTCAAGTTGGTATGCGGACTTGCCTACGCGTTTTATTATTTCAAACGGCCCTTCGTACTTCCTTATTAGTCCTTTATGCATTGACCGCATTGATTTGAACTGATTGGGAAGTAATTTCAGCATGACTTTGTCTCCAACTTGAAATTGAACGTCCCTTCGCTTTATATCTGCCCATTTCTTCATCCGTTTTGCAGCTTTGTCCAAGCACGCTCTTGTCTCATCCGCTTCTTCGTGCCATTCTTTTGCAAATTTAAACGCCGAAGGATTGTTACCCGTATAAGGCGTGACTAGGGAGCTTGGAGTCTGCAGTTGTTTCCCCATAATAATTTCAAAAGGGCTTTTGCGTGTCGACTCATTTCGTTGGAGGTTGAATGAAAATTGAGTGACGTCTAGTAGTTTTGCCCAATCCCGTTGATGGGCACTAACATAGTGTCTAAGGTATATTTCTAATAGGCCATTGACACGTCCCGTTTGCCCATCAGTTTGCGGGTGAAAGCTTGTTGAAAAATTTAGCTCGGTCCCCATCAACTTGAACAGCTCTCGCAAGAATTTGCCCCGTGAACCGGGGGTCCTTATCACTGATGATGCTTTTTGGTATGCCCTTGAACTTAACTACGTTTTTAAAGAAAGCTCGTGCGGCTTCATCAACTTTACATTCAGTCGATTCGGGGATGAAGGTGGCATATTTGCTGAATCGATCAACTACTACCATAATAGTTTCATAACCTTCTGATTTAGGTAGAGTTACAATAAAGTCCATAGATACGCTTTCCCATGGTCTTTTGGGCGTGGGAAGAGGTTCTAACAGTCCCGCAGGATGTTTTTGTGTTACTTTATCTTGTTGGCAAACCAAACAAGTCCTTACGTAGACTTCCACATCATCCTGCATGTTAGGCCCATAATAATATCGTTGAAGTAAGGCAAGAGTGCAAGTTATACCGGGGTGTCCTGCCCATAGAGGATCATGACATTCATTAAGAAATTCTTTTCAAAGATTTTTCCATCTTGGGACGTAGACTCGGTTTATCCCAGTGTATAACAACCTATCTTTTAGCCAAAATCGCCGAGTATTGCCTTCCTTTGCCAATTGCACCAAATTCGTTATCGTTCGGTTTTTCCCCAACCCTTCTTTTATTTGCTAGAGCAAGTTGGTTCGGGGCTGACTGATAGTAGTAAGTTTTGCTTTACGACTAAGTGCATCAGCAACTACATTCATCTTTCCCGGCTTGTATACTAACTTGTAATTAAACTCTGCAAGAAAATCTTGCCACTTGGCTTGTTTGGGGCTTAGTTTCTTTTGTGTCTGAAAATAACTAGTAGCGACATTGTCAGTCAAAATGGTGAAATGATTCCCTAGAAGATAGTGCCTCCAAACCTTTAAGCAGTGGATAATGGCCGTCATTTCCTTTTCTTGTACCATGTATTTTTGCTCGGTATCGTTCAGCTTTTGGCTTTCAAAAGCAATTGGATGTCGTTCTTGCATCAAAACTCCACCAATCGCAAAATCAGAAGAGTCTGTATGTAGCTCATAAGGCTTCGAGTGATCCGGTAGAGCCATGATTGGTTCCTTGGGATACGATCTCTTTCAGCTTTTGAAAGGCGTCTTCGCATTCTTGACTCCATTCCCACGTCTTGTTCTTTTTTAGTAACTCGGTCAATGGAGTAGCAACAGCTGAATAACTTTTTATAAATCTCTGAATCCAAGGAATGATCTTAGCTTGGGAACTTTGGTTGGAGTTCGCCAAGTTTGAATGGCTTCGACCTTGGAGGGATCCATCATGAGCCGTCCTTCCTTTACTCGATAGCCAAGGAATTCAATTTCCTGTTTCGCAAAGTCACATTTCTTGAGCTTGGCAAATAATTGGTATTCTCGAAGGACCTTGAATACCTGCCTTAGGTGCTATATATGTTCTTCGAGCGTCAATCTATAAACAATGTGTAGGACCTTAAATATCTCAACCTTATCACGTTATATCAAGCTTTACCACACAAGCTTACACGTAAAAACACAAACACAAACACTCACGTTATGCGTATTAGAAACAAGAAACAAAGATGGAAAGATGGTGACTTGGTGTTATAAAACCGTGTATGTGTAGAGAGAGATGAAAACAATAAGATGTTTATTTCAAAGGAAACACACACAAAACACACTCAAGCACACCCCTCAAATGAGACTTTGAGGGGTTTTTATAGTATAAGACAAAACGCCCTAATGGGCTTGGCCATGGGCTTCGTGGATATGGGTTGGACATGGATTGGATTACAAATGATAAAAGGCTAGCTTAACTTAACTAATAGCCATTTAGCTTAGCCCAATCCACGAGCCCGTTGACTATTCTAGTACGATATCTAACACACGTTACAAAGTTCCTAAATTTGAATGACCATCACTTCTAATAAAAATGTTATGGCTAACAATCTCCCCCTAAGGGGTGGTCATTCAAAAGATGCTCCACTTGATTAGGTCTTTACTTTCCTTGAGCTTGAACTTTGCGTGTAGATATAGAATAGTCTTGATTCTTTGTTCCTTCATGCTTTGTGATCAGTTAATGTGGTTGTCTGCTTCGTTGGTTAGGTGTCTCCACGTCTTTCTCCACCATGCTCACACTTCTATTTGACTTTTAATTACCAATGATGTAGTTCTCGAGTCTTTATACTTTGTAGATTCTTTGACATTGACGAAGAATCATCTTTAACTTTGTGTTTCCTTTAATTTTGATGAGAACTTTCATGTGTTGTTGGTATGAGCATGTGGAGAATCTGCACGATCTCTTCCTCCCGCGAGCATCCATAAGAAAAAAAACATAAAACATGTGTTAGAAATAATCCAACGCTTACAAGTTTGAGATTCGAGTGTGTTAACAGCATAGTGTGAAAACACGTCTCTAATTCTCACAAAGGCCGTTCCTAAACTGGAGTCCCACAAGTGAGATAACGCGATGTACCGAAGTACACCTACAGTTCAGATGAGTCACTGAAGTACACCGAAACATCACTCCATGATTTTAGACCGTTTGAGACACACTAAGCGTAATCCACGGGTAGTTACCGAAATGACCTGCTGTCAAGCTGTTTGAGGTTGACCCTGGCAGGAGTTTCCATTCAATCATTGAAGATCATGGTTTTGAAACTTCTCATAAATGTTTTGGTAGATTGCTAAGATCTACATACGACTCTAGAATATATCACTTTTGTCCTTATTGATGAACAACAAGCGATGTCATGTCAAGTGTTCCTATGAGATCTTTTGATGAATCTCGTGGCTCTATACTCAATTAGTGCATTTTGGTTTTCCTGAGAGGAGACTAGGGAGAGGGTCTCCTTCTTCAATATCAACGATCTCTAAGAGAAAGTCGATAGATTATGTAGGGTTCCCAGTGAGAATGAAACAAATCCTTTTAAGAGGAATTGAGTGGCTAGAAGGTTTAGTGCAGTGCGTCACTGGGTCCATGACGTCTTTGTCTTCAATACCAGTGTCATCTAGTGACAACCAGTAGCAGATGAATTGAACCCGGTTTCTGCCCTAAGATTGAATATGGAGGGCTATTTCTTTTCACCCTTTCTTTTACTTTTCTTTTTAATTCTTCGCACTTTTTGAATTGAACGGCTCATGATAGACAATTCCCCACGAGACACGGTTACGTTGCATAATTAAAGAGTTCCATTGTCATTTTTTAGGTGACAACTAGTTCTAATAACTACCTTGAAGTTGTAAACTCTTCTTGAAAAGAAGGTTAGACCCATGTAAGTTCATGTCTATCACAAGTTTCTCGAGGTGGTACATTACTGACTTTGATTTCCCGTTAATTCATTGGTTTCTACTGAGTCGAGCTCATTTTGAGATTCAAACAATGATCATTAAACTTTTTGATCACATTTTAATCACGTCTTATCCCCCTCAAAAATAGCATATTCGTGATATTTTTTATATCAGCAGATTAAACAACATTTATAAAATCTTTTGGGGAGACAAACGGATTTGATTTAAGCATGAATTTGGAACATTTTGGTTTTATACTCCCCCTTTAATAATGCATAATCAATTAAAGGTTTTAGAATGATTTATCTTGAGCACAAAATATTTTGAAAGAATTTGAAAATCTTTTTGAACAATCTTGAAAAAGGTGCTCAAGATGATGATGATTTCTCACCAGTTTTAGATGTAGTGCACTGAAGCGTACACTTGATTTTTTCTTTAAAAACACGAGTTTTGATCTGAAAATAATCAAAAATCATCATTTTAGTCCGGGTTTCGTAATGAAGTATACGAAAGCCATTTTTAAGAAATTTTTGAGAAACGACATGTTTTAGAAAACATTTAAAGAACTCTCGCTCAAGCATCTGTACATGTCCGTATCATTGTTGAATGACATTTCTAGAAACATACAGAATATCGATTATACGAGAGACATGTCGTGAGAAGAATATTTTTGGATTTTTGATTTTCTATTGTTTTTGTATTTTTTGAAAGTTTTATATTTTTATATTTTGCTTTTGTTGGTTTTTCAAATTTTGTATTTTGTTTTTCAAAAATATTTCCAGCGAAGCTTTTTGGAAAATCATTTTCAAGAAGATTCGAGAAGACATTCTAACTCCTCAGGGGTTAGGCTTCGCATTCCAATTCGTCAAACTAAATCGTCAAACCTTTCTTTTGGAAGGGCTTTAGTAAATAGATCGGCGAGTTGGTAATCAGTCTTCAGGAAAAATAATTCAACAGTACCTTCTTCCACATGTTCTTTTATGAAGTGATAGCGGACTCTGATATGCTTAGTCTTTGAGTGATGAACAGGATTGCATGATATGGCTATGGCACTTTTCGAGTCACAATACATAGGTATTTTATCGAAAGTAAAGCCATAATCTGTGAGTTGTGTTCTCATCCATAGAACTTGAGCACAACACGCAGATAGAGACACATACTCAGCTTCAGCGGTTGACAGTGCAGTGTAATCTTGTTTCTTTGAAGACCAACTTACTAACTTTTCACCCAAAATATATGCTCCTCCGGATGTACTTTTTGCTGTAACTTGGTCACCTGCGTGGTCCGCATCTGAAAAGGCAATTAGATCAAATCCGGATTCCTTCAGATACCAAAGACCCTTGTGAATGGATGTCTTCAGGTACCGAAAGATCCTTTTAACCTCTTTGAGGTGCAGCTCGGTAGGCTTTTCCTGAAACCGTGCTAATAAGCAAACAGCAAAATGAATATCTGGTCGACTAGCAGTGAGGTACATGAGAGAACCAATCATGCTCTGATATTTCTTCGGATCGATAGGTTTTCCAAACAAATCGGCTCCAATTTTTGGTGATGTTACCATAGGTGTGCCAACAGAGTCACAATTATCCATACCATGATTTTTCAAAATCTCAGTTGTATATTTAGCTTGATTTATAAAAATTCCACGTGGGGATTGATGTATTTGTAAACCAAGAAAAAATTTTAGTTCCCCCATCATGGACATTTCAAATTTGCTTTTCATGAGATTTTCAAAATGTTTTAAAAGATTCGAATTAGTGGACCCAAAGATGATGTCGTCCACGTAAATCTGAACAATCAAAATGTCATTTTTGCATTTTTGTGTAAACAAGGTAGGATCAATTGTTCCTTTGGTGAAATTGTTTAGGATAAGGAAAGAAGACAGTTCGTCATACCACGCTCTCGGAGCTTGCTTTAATCCATAGATTGCCTTTTTGAGTTTGTAGACGTAGTCTGGATGTTCCATGTCTACGAAGCCTTCTGGCTGACTCACGTACACTTCTTCTTTCAGAGTTCCATTCAAGAACGCAATCTTAATGTCCATCTCATAAACCGTGATGTTTTTTTGAGCGGCATAGGCTAAGAATATCCTGACTGCTTCTAGTCTGGCTACCGGCGCGAATGACTCCTCGAAATCTATCCCTTCCTCTTGTCTGTATCCTTTGGCCATAAGACGAGCTTTGTTGCGAATTACAGTCATCTCTTCATCCCTTTTGTTCTTCCATAACCATTTGAGATCAATGACACGAATTTCAATTGGTCTTGGAACCATATCCCAAGAGTCATGTAGACGGTATTGGAGAAGTTCCTCATGCATTGCTTCTATCCATGCGGGTTCTGCCATTGCCTCGCGAATGTTCTTTGGCTCTATATTGCTAATTGAGCAAAGGTCAATGCATAAGTCACAATCGGTGGCAAGTTGGCATCTCGTCTGAATTGGCCTTGAAGGTTCACCAATAACTTGTTCAATTGGGTGGTCTTTTGTCCACTTCAGAGTAGAAGGATACCGTATGTTATACGTATGTGAGTTAGATGGTTCTCGTAAGCTTGACGATGATTCAGCTGATTCCATAGCAAACGGGTTTTCAAATAAGTCTTCATCTAACATTGCATCGTTCTGGTTTTGAGTAGGTTCTTCTTGAAATGATATGTTTTGGTTTTGCTCATTAACTGCTGGTAAAACTATTTGAAGAATTGGAGTTACTGGAGTAGATGTAGATGACGTTGATGGAGTTGGTGCATTGGTTTCGACCATTGTAGATGCATCTTCTGTTGGTGGTGGTAGATGATTTTGAGCGGGTGCAGCGGAATGATGGTTTAATGCATTTGTCGAAGTTCCACCATAGTATTCATCGAACATTAACTCAAAGAAATTATCCCATTCTTGTTCATGAGGTGTGTCAGCAAAAGTTGATGGAGCTCTTTGTTGTACGAGTCCTGAACTAATGTGTCCAGAAGTCTGCGGGTTTAGTGCGGGTTCTAGAGCGAGTCTCTCAGAAGCCATTTGTGAAATTTCATCAAAATTCACATTCATCGTCTCCATGATCCTCCTAGTTCTTCTGTTATACACCCTGAATACCCTCGAGTTATCTGAATATCCAATGAAGATTCCAATATCAACTTTTGCTTTTAGTTTTCCAAGATCTTCTCTGTCATGCATAGGATAGCACAAAGCGCCAAACACGTGAAAGTAAGAGATATCAGGTTTTCTATTGTTCACTAGTTCATATGGGATTTTATTGAATCTTGGATGGATTAGGGATCGGTTCTGAGTGAAACAAGCAGTGGCAACAGCATCAGCCCATAGAAATAACGGTGCACTAGAATAAATTAGCATTGTGCGAGCAACTTCCACAAGAGTACGATTTCTTCTTTCAACTACCCCATTCTGCTGTGGAGTTCTAACAACTAATGTCTGATGAGTTATTCCAACATCTTCAAAATAAGCTCTTAAATCCTGATTTGTGAATTTTGTGCCATTGTCTGTTCTTACAACCCTTACTGGAGTTTGAAGAAGTACTTGAATACGTTTCAGAAAGGTGATGATGATGCTTGGTGCTTCGTCCTTTGATCTCAGAAACCTAACCCATGTATATCGCGAATAATCATCGATGATAACAAGAATATACTTTTTCCCATTAATGCTTTCCACTCTCATTGGGCCACATAAGTCCATGTGCAACATATGTAACTTTGCTTCCGAACTAGGTACGGTTTTAGGTTTATATGACGCTCTTTTGCTTTTTCCTTGTTCGCATGATGGACATAAGTGATCCTTGGTGTATTTGAACTTTGGAAGTCCGTTGACGATGTTTTCTTTGGCAAGTTTGTTGATGGTGTCGAAATTGAGATGGGATAATCTTCTATGCCACAACAAGGACTTTGTTCCAGATGCTCGTGTCAAAAGACATATTGGTGATGAAGAGGCCATTTGGTTTATGTCGATAGCATACAAGTCTGTATCACGATTTCCAGTTAAGAGATCAGTGCCATCCAAGTTTCTAACGAAGCAAGCATTTTTCCTAAAAGCAACATCTAAATCTGCATCACAGAACTGCCCGACTAAAAACAAATTGTGTCCCAACCCTTCAACATAGTAAACCCGAGTGATCAAATAATTTCCAAAAGGTAGATCTCCATAACCCATGATAGCTGCTACATGATCATTTCCAAAACGTACGGTTCCCATGAATTTCCAGATGAAATTGATCAACAGCTTTAGATTCCCAGTCATGTGCTTGGAGCAACCCGAGTCGATGATCCAAAGACATATTTCGATAACCTGCCAATAACAGAAGAAGAAGATTTTGGAAACCGTTTTGATTTTGGTTCCTTTCGGTTAGAGGTAAAATCCTGATCACACTCAAAGAAGTTTTCTACAGGGTATTCTGGTTGATCACTCATTGTACCATTCTGGAGTGTGAACATTCTACCCGTGGGTTTCCAAATGTCATCCCTAAAGTAAACACTAAGCTTTCTAGCAGTAGTGTAAAGCCTAAGTCTTGACTCTAGTCTTCTTATTCGTTTAACATAAGTTCTTTTTGGAACGTTCTTCTTAACAGGCTTATCATTCACATTCTTAGAAACACAATCATCTTGAACATTAATTAAAGATTTCTTGCAAGTTAAACAAAGAGATTCAACACATTCATTAGACTTAGCAAGTTTAATAGGTTTAGTACATTCAGATGAAATGTCTTTCTTATTACAAAGCGGTAAATTCCTAGGGTGTTCTTTTACTTTCTTCTCTTTATTCAAGCTACTACTCTTAGAGGCATGCGAGACTCTATTGTTCCTTGTATTGCTCTTAGGATTTAGTCTGCTGCTCCTAGAGGTGCTTTCTAGTCCTGTAGAAGGTAAGGCACACTCATTAGGATTCACATTTTTATCAAGAGAAGTGGTTTCGGCTATCCTAGTCTCTTGAGAGTGCTTGTTTAAACTTATGTCGTTTGTTCCATATGGTTTAGATGTGGAGGCAGACGCATTAGTGGTACTCATCTTAAAAATGCCAGGTGCTAAAACTTTTGGTTTCTCGATAACCGCTTTTCCTTTTTCAACATTTTGTTTAGGCAAGGCAGGTGGAGTGACTGGTTTTGATAAATCATTTTTCTCATTGACTTTTGGAGGAGGCATAGAAACAGACATTTTTGGTTTGAAAACCGGTTTGGGAACATTTGCTTTCTCCTCATTCAATGGTTTTGTAATCTTAGTATCCACTGCCTTTCCTTTTTGACATTCCAGCTGAGCCCTCAAAAGATCATTTTTTGCTTTCATATCATTGTAGGCACGCTCATACGACAATTTGTCATACTTGCATTCCTCAGTTTTTCGATCAAGTTGTTTAAAATATGATAAATTTTCTTTTTCAAGTTTTTCAAGAGCTTTTTCATATTTTGAAACAATTTCGGAGGTCTCAGACTGGAGTCTTTCATGATCTTCAACAGAATATGTTTGTAAAATAATGGACATAATATCAGTAGTCAGAACATCTTCGAAGAGAGAATCATTTAAAATTTCCAAAACTTTGATGTGTTCAACACTTTCATTAGCTTGCTTTACCAGGGATTTATGGTCCTTGACAAAGTCAGCTATTTCTTTCAAAAATGCTTGTTCAAAATGAATTACCCTTGAGTTGATTTTATTCAGCTGAGGGGCAATTTGAGTTTCAAAAAACTTTTTCATTTCATCATCAAAACTAGAAAACCATATATTAGTTGTAATATTGGTTTTAGATTTAACAGTCTCTTGAAGATCCCCAATTCTAGTTTTAACGTCATCTAAAATGCATCTAGCATCACTTGTGTTAAAAGGATTGTTTGAAGACATTTGTTCGATTTTCGAAAGAGATTTTGAGACAACTACAGGAGTTGAAACAGGTTTTGAAACTAGTTTTGAGACTTGTGTAGACACACTGTTTGAAACACTGGGTGTTATGGAAAACTTTGAATTTTCTTTTTGAGACACAAAAGTAATTCCATTAAGTTTATTCCATTTGTTATAATCGATTGGTTTTATTTCTGAATTCTTTTGTTTCATTTTTGATCTACTCTCATCAGATAGTTCTACCGTTTCAAGAGAATCATGAACAATTATGGGTTCATGCAAAGGTTTTTCATTGTTCAACACATTCCATTCTTTCTGAGCTTTCTTGAGGAAACAAGGAGGTGTGTTACCAAGAGCCATTTTTTGAGTTGTATGAAAATACGGATTTGTTTGATTAACACAAGAGCCATCACTTGTGTTAAAAGGATTTCAAATTGGTTGATTTGGTTGAATGACCCGTTGTAACAAGCAAATTTTCCAAATTTTTTATCTTTTCATTCTTATCAAGAATTTCATCAAGAAGAGAATCTTCTCATTTTGAAAAATCAGCAATCAACCGTTTTTTTTTCTTTTTCAAGATCAGAATAAGTTGCTTTTTGTTTAGAATGTTGGTTTTTAAGATCAGAAATTTCCTCGTTTAAAGATTTTATTTTTAAGTTCAAATTAACATCAAGTGTGTTATATTTGATTTGCAATTGTTGTTCTCTTAAAACAGAATCTCGATAACCAATTTCTAATTCTGACTATTTGTTTTTGTGAAATTCAAAAGCTTTTGCGTTCTCCTTGTAACTCTCAAGCTCAGCGGTCAATTTAGCATTCGCGGCCTTAACATCGCGATTGACCTTTTTAACTTTCTCGATTTCAATGCCACAATTATTGATTAATGTTTCAAAATAAGCACGTGTTTCCTCATCAGTCTCAGTATTTTGTGCCACACAGCCTCTACTAGGATCCACATCTGGAGTTTCAGAGTTAGTATTGCTACAACTCGGATTGTCCAGGTATGTATCATAAGTAGGTGCGGATGTCACAGAATGATGTTCGTCATGAGTAAAGACATCAAATATGACATTGTTATAGCATGGATCAATGATTGGTACCTCAGATACTGCATTGGCGTCATAAACAGGAGGTGCGTCAGAGTCAGTGTCGTACTTAGCTTCCTGAAGATTTGCCATGAAGATGCAGTTCACATTGATTTCCTCTAGGTCTTCCAAATCATCCATAATAGCCATAAAGTCATGTTCCTCAGCACTCAACTGAAGTCATGCGTTTTCCTTTTGTACCAACATGATAGCTTTCTGAAGATACGCAAGATCCTTCTTTTTCAGCTTTGTAGGACAATTCCTTGCCATGTGACCCACTCCTTGACAGTTGTAACACTTAACCTGATTACCCTGATTCATATTTCCATAATTCCCAACGACTGGAGCTGCAACATTCCCATTCTGATTACCCACTACTCTATTCCCAACAATCTATCCCATCTGATTTCCAACATTCTGACCCAACTGATTCCCCTGATACGGAACCGCCTGATTACCCATGCGAAATCCAGTAGCATATCCCTGCTGATTCCCAATAACTCCAACCATTTGTCCTTGATGACCCATATTCACACCCGGCTGTGCAAGTTGCCTGTTGCAAGTGTTTGATGAAATCCTTTGGTTGTTGTTAGTTGGTGTGGAATAACGACTTCTAAATGCTTTACCCAAGAATGCAAATGCATGTGACAAAGCCTCTTCTTGTTCAGTTTCAGGATCAGTGATTCCTTGTTCCTGGTATTGTGGATACTGTTGTTGTTGAATGACTTGTTGTTCTGGTGGATAGACATGTTGTTGAGGGATAACAGCTTGTGATTGTGTAATGTATTGTTGCAAGTTGTTGTTAGTGGAAGATGATGATGCTTGTTGTTGTGAGTTCACTGGAGTTGGAGTCTTTGCCATTAGTGCCAAGGGATCATGATTCTTTGCCAATCTTTCTTTCCTAACTTCATTGACTTCAACTTGGTTTTGTTTCAGAAAATAGTTTAGTTGATCAAAATTCACCTGATGTAAGTCCTTTGTTTGGTTGACAATAGTGACATACCGTCCCCATTCTTCTGGAAGATTGTTGAGAAATTTGATGTTTTGCACGATAGTTCTAGGTGCCAACTTGTTTCTGATTAGCTCATTCATCAAAGTGCAAAACCTTCCATAGTAGGATTCAATGGATTCTCCTGGAGTTGATGTGAACTTCTCCCATTCAGTTAGCAGCTTGTTCTCCATGTCTTGTTTACCAATTTATGTTCCATAACATAGCCTTCTAACACGTTCCCACATATCGAAAGCAGTTTCACAGCTGTCAACAGCAGCAAAGATGTCTCTTGGCAATCCTAGTTGGACAATGTGAATTGCCATGTCATCTGCATCGACTTGCATATTATCATCTTCAGTGTATTCTGATTCATATTGAACACGAAATAATGGTGGGACGGGAGGTGTTGCATCAGGATTTCCAGGGATTTGGACTTTTCGAGGCTTGAAGGGTCCATTTGTAATGGATTGAATCATGAGTTTTCCATTAGGTTTGGTCTTGATGTAGCGGAGCATACGACTTGTCCATTGAAGATAACCACCTTTTTCCAACATAGGAGGACGGTTTTCGGCACCGGCTGCATGAATGTCTTGTTGAGTTTCCATTGATGAAGGTATTTGATGATAAAGTTGATGTAGCATCGATTCAACGATAAAGGAGTTGTGTTTGAAGAAGATTAAGCTCGGTTGTTGTAGTGAAAATTTGGCCTAAAAACTTAAAAACCTCAATAACTTCTGTTCGGAGCGTTTTTAGGACTTGAAGGTTGACCCAAATGAATTCAGCGTGTCGTTCTCCTCGTTCTCACGGTCGTTTTGATGGGTAGAACGCTGAAAACGGAGTTACGGTTCAAAAGTTATAGCCGTTTGAAGTTTTGCTCAAAATTTTACTCGTAAACCTTGTTCTTAAGCGTAGAAATTGGTGCTTATGCGTAAAAAGCTTAGGCATAGGATTCCTTATGCGTAAAACTCAACTTACGCGTAAACTTAAGGTTAAACGTAAGTCTTATGCGTAAACTTTATACTTAGAAGTAGAGTACCTTACGCGTAAGATTTAACTTATGCGTAGAGTGCTTACTCGTAAGCTTTCTGCTTATGCGTAAGATTAGGTTTAAAACCAAAAAATCCTTTACACTATCACAGTGTAAAAGATATCCAAAGTCAAAGTGTTCCACAAACTTATCTAAGTGAGGGAAGCACTGAGTAACCGTTGTTGCACGAAGATGGTTCACCAAAAGCTTATGCGTAAAATTCAAATCTTACGCGTAATACCTTACGCGTAGAAAACTAGGGTTTTGACTTTTCTTACACGTAAAAAGACGGTTTTGACTAAAATTTGCTTACGCGTAAAAACTGCCCAGTTTTGCAAAAACACGATTTTTTCACCCAAAAACACTTTTCCAATCGATTTTTTTTGCACAAACTTCTTCCAAAACACTTAAAGATCAATAAAGTCTACAACTTTAACCTTAACACCACGTAAAAGTCAAAACTTTATGCAAAAAGCCCACGTTTTATAGGAAAAAAAGCAACTTTTCTTGTAAAGCTTTAACAAAAAACGAACACACACACTCCTAAACCATTGTTAGGCGATTGATACCAATTGTAGGACCTTAAATATCTCAACCTTATCACGTTATATCAAGCTTTACCACACAAGCTTACATGTAAAAACACAAACACAAACACTCACGTTATGCGTATTAGAAACAAGAAACAAAGATGGAAAGATGGTGACTTGGTGTTATAAAACCGTGTATGTGTAGAGAGAGAGATGAAAACAATAAGATGTTTATTTCAAAGGAAACACACACAAAACACACTCAAGCACACCCCTCAAATGAGACTTTGAGGGGTTTCTATAGTACAAGACAAAACGCCCTAATAGGCTTGGCCATGGGCTTCGTGGATATGGGTTGGACATGGATTAGATTACAAATGATAAAAGGCTAGCTTAACTTAACTAATAGCCATTTAGCTTAGCCCAATCCACGAGCCCGTTGACTATTCTAGTACGATATCTAACACACGTTACAAAGTTCCTAAATGTGAATGACCATCACTTCTAATAAAAATGTTACGGCTAACACAATGATATCATCCAAATAGACAACTACAAACTGGTCTAAAAAGGGGATGAAAAGTCGGTTCATTAGTGTACAGAAGGTGGCAGGTGCATTTGTTAGACCAAACGGCATGACAAGAAATTCAAAAGCACCGTAGCGAGTCACGCAAGTTTTCTTAGGTTCATCACCTTCTGCAATACGTACCTAGTAATATCCTGAACGTAGATCAAGTTTAGAGAAGTACCTAGAATTTCCCAATTGGTCGAAAAGGTCTCCGATAAGCGGGATTGGGTACTTGTTCTTTACGGTGACTTTGTTGAGAGCCCGATAATCTATGCACATTCGAAGCGAGCCATCCTTCTTCTTTTGGAACAGTACCGGTGCTCCATAAGGGGCCTTTGATGGTTGGATGTATCCCGAGTCAAGTAGATCTTTTAGTTGTCTTTTTAACTCTGCAAGTTCAGGTGGGGCCATTCTATAAGGAGTCATGGCAGGGGGCTTAGCTCCTGGGACAAGCTCGATCTGATGGTCGACTTCCCTTCGAGGCGGTAATTTATTTGGTAGTTCTGCTGGCATCACATCTTGGAATTCTTCTAGAACTCCTTTGACTGCCTCGGGGACTTGGGGTGTTGCAGTTTCATCATCTAGGAATTCCCTCACGGCTGCCAAATAACATTCTCCTTCCTTGGCGTTCTTTTTAAATTGGGCTGCCGATAATAGGGGTTGTATTTCGCCCCGCTTCTTTATTTTTGTAACCTGGGACACTTCGTTATCGAGGATGACCAGCGTTTTGGTGGTGGGTATAGGAAAAGCTCGGGCTATTTCAAAGTAATCCAGGCCAAGTACAACCCTGTAGTCATCCATCGACACTACTGAAAATGTTAGCTCGTTAGTCCACTTATCGATACAAACTTTTACCTTAGCTGTCCCGGCGATCTGCTTTGGTTCTGCGTTAACAGTCTTGATCGTCCCTTTTTCAGAGGTGTATGTTATCCCTAATCGTTCGGCCTCCTTAATGCCCAAGAAGTTATGGGTAGCACCAGTGTCGATGAGTCCCAACGTCTTCTTGTCATTCATCATTAGCTCCATAAAGAGTAACCCTTGATCTTTAGTTTCGGCTCCAACAAGCATTTCTCTTAGGGTGCTAATGAGGTGCATCGCAAATAAAACATGTCTTCAGTGGGGGGTTTGGACATGTCTTTTTTCTGAAATGACCTTTCAAACTTTGAGCCCCCATATTTTCAGTCGTCCAATCTCTTAGTTGGTCCTCTGATAACACTACACGCGTCGTTCGGGGTCAAAGGAACTTCCTTTTCTTCGAGCAAGTTTTATAACACCCTAGGCAGTGAACCTAATCGTTGTAGTGTAGTAATTAGGGTAAGCCACGGGTATTGATATCGTTCTCTAGGGGAATAGGAATGCTAGTAAGGAGTTACTACGCTAAGGTTAAGGTTGAGGAAGATTATTTTTTATCTTTTTATATTTTATTAAGTTAATACAGAAACTAATAAACACACATACGAACGTACAAGAGGTACAGGCCGATTAAATAAACACACAAACGAATCCTTCATACTTTGAATTAATAACTTATAACTAACCAACAAAGAATAGAATCAACTAATTACTAGATCATTACGCTATCCAGTAAGCAACACATGAATTACGAACTAAGTAGAAACACTTGGAATCTTATATTAATGGACTCATCAACATCCGATTTGGTAGGTTCCTCGCGGAATCTCATCCTCAAATATTAGGGATCACCCAAACATCTGTTCTGGGAAACCATTCAAGTTTCTCAATCCCTCTTTGCGTATGGGATGTTGAAATCTGTGTGTTGCGTTGATCCTTATTCTGCACTGTGAGTTGGTAGTTATCCTCTATTAATTCCTCATTATGTTTGATTCATTTGTGTAGAAATTTGATAGTATGCTCGTGTGTAATTAATCTGTATCTGAGGGTGTTGGAATCAAATCTATTAATCTATTATCATCTCATTAGCCATCTTTATGGTTTGGGGGTTTAGGTTATGGGCTCTAAGCATGGAAAGGTAAAAGTATTTTATATTTTTCTATTTTTTATTAGAAGGAGTTGGAATTGGAATCGCATCATTGAGGAATGATCGTAAGGATAAGGGGATCTCTTGCTATAGTTATGGGCACCGAATGGGATTAATGATGTGATGTTGCTAATCCAAGTGACGGATCCCACAATATTTTGAACGAGCTTCTTTTCCTTCAAGGAAACTGGGGCTTGCTGCGCACATCACAATAGTCTCCTGGTTGATTCTCTAACCTGCTGACTTTTATACCCCCGAGTTTCAAACTTTCCAGTAAAGTCTTTTTTCTGTACAGGTTTGGGGGGTGACTTCTGTACAAAATAAACGCTACGTGGAGTAATCGTGGGATTCTCTTTACGAACAACCTCGGCTTTGATTTCTAGTTCCCAATGAGAAATACCTCGATTACTACTTACTGTTCTTCTGCAACCCTGAGTAGCTGTGACCACGATGGGTATTGAAGAACCCGTAATTCCTCCGGCTTGCTAATCCCTATTGTATGTGGAGACTTTTTCCCTGCTAGTTCTGACAATTGCGTCTTGGTTTCGTCTAGCGGCCCTGTCGATTCCATTTTCAAACATAGCTATTCACCTGATTGCTCGATTGTAAAAGTCATCACAGCTACCTACTGATGTCCCAACATGAACCGGACCTAATGAAACTTTATCGGGCTCGAAAAGGATATGGGTGGTGGTTTTGCGACCAGTAGGAGCTATTGCTTCACAGGGTCCAATGTTTTTATTTCTTCGCCCCGCTTTATGTTGGGGATAATAGCCGTCGGGTTAAATTTTTCTTGCGGTTCCTTCCTCTTACAATAAACCGTCGGCACTCCCTTAAGGATCTACTACTTTGACGTTGTGGGGTTCAGGGGCTCCGTCAGTTTCCTCAAGATCTTCTTAAGGTTCTACACTACGGTCGTCTTGATGGTTTATTTAATGGCGGAGCTTCCCTTCAGCTGG